>OZ010790.1:311458982-312058982 GCA_963932465.1 Maratus speciosus | reverse complement strand
TATTTGTACAAAGAAACATTTGTTGCTATGGTAACAATTAAGGGTTGATTGTCATTAAATGAAGCCAAATCCCTATAAAAGATGACATTTCTTGAAACAGACACTTTTGTTGCCATATAAAGCCATCTGGCATTAACTTTGCAACCGAATTTGTGTCTGACAAATTAATTATACATTGTCTGCTAGCCAAAGAGTAATATCTTGTTATTTTTAAGCTTGATAAAATGACATAAAGATGACTTATAATTTTTAAACTATAAAACACTCTTGAAACAGGCACTTTCGTTGTCATATTTAAAGCCGTCTGGCATTAATTTTGCAACCGAAATTATGTCTTCCAAATTATTTATAGGTTGTCTGATAGCCAAAGAGTAGTATGTTACCTATAAATGTGGATCTGGTGGGATCTTTTATTAATTAAAAATGAACTATAAGTTATTTCAATTCCGGATTACTTTAGTTTCCTCGGCCGTGTTTTAATACACCTATACGTAACATTTCAGAATTCTCGCTTCCAAACTGTGGACTTGTATAGAATTACAGACAGACAAATTTTCATTTTTATATATTAGATGATTAAAAGAAATAATAGAAGTTGAGGGGATAAAGGGAATAAAATATGAAAATGAAACTTAAAAAAGTGAATTTTATTTTATATGGTTCATGCATTTCAGAACAACTAAAATTCAAGCACTTTTCAAGATTTTCAAGAACTGTTTAGATACAAGCAATATTATATGGATTAAAACGACTTTAGAATAATACATTATAAGGAAAATAATCACCACATTGTTTGTCCATTCCAAAGAAATCTTATAAGATATTTAAAACATATATATATGATAGGCATTTTCAAGACACTATATTATTAGATAATTTTTAAAGAATAAAGTAGTTTAACACAGAAAGAAATTTCATATATAATAAAAATTTAAGAAAACATAGCTTTATCCCTTTTTCTTTAAGTGCAAAAAAAGGTGTGGTATCACTACAAGAGCAGAAGTCTCAAAGTTTCTTTCCACGATATTGCATTTTTATCCGTATTTAAAAATTTGCTTGTAAAGAACATTATTTCAAAATTAACATTTCTTCTTAATAAACAATACTGTTACTTTCCATGATACAGGTTTCTTAAATGGATGAGGTTTATCATAATACTTTTTATACCTACAAACAGTTTAAAATAATAATAAAAAAGAAAATTTAACTTGAATAACTTGTTTATAAAATGTGCTTAGGGTGGAAAAAAATAGAAAAGAAAGCTTTTCCAATTTAAATCCTTGAGTAACTAAGCTGCAGCTATGGTGCAATTCCGAATACTGCATAATATGCAATTTTCCTTTCACCACATGTAAATTTTTAAGCAATACTATTGTTGCTAAACTTGCGTTGAAATATTTTTTCTATGTCTTCATTTGACTCGTACTAAAAATTATGCTTTTCTGTCTTTAAAGCACACAGAATTTCGGTGTTTAGGACATTGTCAGAACTGACAGCCTATTTTCCCTGATATTTATACACCCTGAAATGGTACTTACCTTTCTTCCTTTATTTTTCCTTATTTCCATTCTAATACAATTCAGTTACAATAACCAAGTTTTCTTTTGGTTATTATTTTCATTTATTTCTTTGGTATATCTAAAGCATCCATCCAGTTTTATTTCCAAACTTCCTTTCACGCATCGTTCATCATTTATTTCGTTATTATCGTTCTTCAAAGATCGGCTGTTCATTTCTCCAACGGCTCCGATCTTGACGTATCGATGTGAAATCATGTCTTTCCCAGATCGCTGAACTTTGGACCGTGTCAGAAGATACGCTTTTTCGTCTTTTAGTTTTGCCATAAGGCAGGATGCGTTTCTCTCAACTCCACGGATAGGGAAAGAATGTTTTGATCGTAAGGGGGCGTGTTGGGAAGATACGATATATGCCAATGGATTTTGAAGTTGTTGTGAGTTTATGGTAGTTTTAAGGAGCTTGTGCTGGTTTTAAAGAGCTTGTGTGTTTTATAGCTTGTTCATGGCTGGTGGTTAGTTTTTTAAACAGCTTATGGGATGTGAATATTTGCTGGTTTAGGAAGGTTAATAGTTTTAAAACTTTTTGAAGGTGTTTCGTTTGAAGAAAGCTACGATGTCTTGATTATGTTCTACAATTAAATTCAGCAGTTATTTTTTCGACTTCAACATATTCCTGGATAAGCAATGATAGTTTCACGTTTTTTCACTAATCCAAATAAAGAGATGAACGGTGTTGTGTGTCTGATAAAGATGGTGCATTATATCATCAGTGTTGTGAGTCTACTTGGTTCTTCATCTTTTTTTGTTTCTGTCAAAACATCGTCATTCGTGTTATTATCATCATATCAACATGGGCTGTACAAAGGTCATGTATCATTGCTCAGCCTAAAGTAAAACTGTGAGTGTTTCTTTTCTTCTATTACTTTATGTGAATGTTACAACTGAGAAATATATTACATGCATACTGTTTACTGCCATCTGTCATTAAATTTCTTTCATCATAATTTAATTTACTTTTTATTATGTTATGCTTGATAATTATTTAAGTCATGTTTTTCGTTAAAAATAAACGTTAGTTTTATTTCAAACTTAAATGTATCTTTACTTGTCTTTACACTCTGTACATTTTCTTAGTCCCTATCCTGCCATGGTTACCTACATTACTTCAAATTAAATATCTTCCACACTCTGCTACAATTTTAGTAATTCTAGACCGGTCCTGGTTTCCGGACCGAGAACAGACATCGTATTTTAATATGAGCCATTTGATTGTTGGTGATTGATATAAGATATCGATAGCTGAGCAATGTCTTCAGATTTTGAATCAGTAAAATAGTTCTTGGCTTTCTCTGCCACTAATTCCTTACATCTTCGGACTTTGTTGCATGACTTTTAAGAGCACTTTCACTCATTGAAGATATAACTAGCACAGTATGCACAGGCAAGTTTGGTTTCCTTTGCGTCCATAACAGCCAATTAAATATTAGTTTTCCCACATATTTCTACAAAGTCATTAAATGTTAATTTTCCTACATATTTCTGAATGATTATATGACTGATGAAACATAATAGATACGAAAATAAAACTGATGATTAAGCAGTATCGGAAAACCACAAGACAGATAAATTAACAGCTAATTTTTAAAAACAGCATACGTTTGAAACCAGAAGCCATAAATCAATAGACAGTAAAGGCACAAAAGTGATGCAAGTATTTATCTCCTCTACTTGTGAAAGAAGGAAGAAAACATTTATACAAAATCTCATTTCTGGCTACTTTAAAAGAAGTACATTAGAGACAGACTGATTAGATGTGACAGCGCAGCACACCCGAGCTACGTTCCCCTTTTTTTTCCATCTGCTCACTATGCCATCTGATTTTCACAAGGAAAGATGCTAAAACATGGTTTCTTGGAGGAGGAAATGTAATCTTTGGCAGTAGGCTTGAAAAGAAGAACTCCTTCTTTCTACTTGCGAAAGAAAACATTTGTACAAAATCTCATTTCTGACTACTTTAAAAGAAGGACATTAGAGACAGACTGATTAGATGCGACAGTGCATCCCACTCGAGCTGCATTACCCTTTTATTTCCATTTGCTCACTATGCTATCTGATTTTTACTACCAAAGAAAGATGCTAAAACATGGTTTCTTGGAGGAGGAAATGTAATCTTTGGCAGTAGGCGATTCCATTATTTGAGAGAGATAGATAATATATGATTGAGATCCTTTTTTTTAAATAAAAATATATGAACCTTTTTTTTCTCTGTGCTTACTAGAAATTTTTAAATTCAAGAACTATCATTTCCTTTTTGAAATTTGTCAGCACAAGCACTTGTAAATAAACCTTTTCTTTTTAAGCATTTTTCCTATTTTTTCCAAAACATACAAACTGGGTACATTGGCTGATCCACCTGGTGTTAATGGTGTAATGAAATCTTAAATGAAAAAACGAATGAAATTTTACATGAAAAAATGAAATACAGTGCAAATTTAATTTATTTTAAATTATGTTTGATCAGCAGAACTGTATAATGTAGACGCACGTGTGCACGCCGTGCGCAGAAAATTCGGAACTTTGCGGAAAATTTTTTAGAAAAAAAAACTTGATTTTTGCTTTTAAAACATTTTTCTTTTTTAAATACCGAAAAATTAAAATATTCCCCAATTTTATGTATGGTTTATTTATTGTTTGCCAGGGTTGATTCTGTTCCGAATTTTCTGAAAATTTAAGACATTCGGTTCCAAAAATTTTAAAAAAATCGGCCAAAAAACAAAATTCAGGCATAAAAAAATATCACTGAAAAATATTGCGAATTTCAACAAATGGTCGGCGAAAAAAAAACCAATTTTGTCAATCGTTCGCAGAAAAAAATCTCCACTTTTGTCAAAGCATCGCGGAAAAAACGCGAGTTTCGTCAAAGGACTGCGGAAAAGATGCAAATTTCTTCAAAGGATCGTGAAAAAATAAAGATAATTTCGTCAAAGAATCGCAGAAAAGATGCAAATTTCGTCAAAGGGCCGCAGGAAAAAAACGAATTTCGTAAAAGAATAGCGGAAAAAAATTAATTTCATCAAAGGGTCGCGAAAGAAACACGAATTTTGTCAAAGGACGAGGAAAATGTGCTAATTTCGTCAAAGGATTGTGCAAGGGTGATTCTGTGCCGAATTTTCTGAAAAATTTAGGCAGTCATTTCCAAAAATTAAAAAAAATCGGTCCAAAATTTCATGAATCCGAAAATTCAGACAAACTATATCGCGAATTTCAACAAATGTTCGCCGAAAAAGACCAATTTCGTCAAATGATCGCGGGAAAAACACCAATTTCGTCAAAAGATCGCGAAAAAACAGCAAATTTCGTGAAGAGATTGTGAAAAACGGCAAATTTCGTAAAAAGACCCCCCTTTCTCCCTACTCTGTTGTAACCTTTCAGAAAATTTGCTGTGAATTTCAGAATTTTTTTTTTACTCAGAATAAAACTACTGTTTTTAAATTATGTCGTCAAAATAATATAACACGTTATTTTATTAAACATTAATTTGCAGAAAGTTTTTGACCCAATATTTGCGTGCACAGAAAGTTTTTGGTTTTATACAAGTCTGTTGATCAGTTCTGAAGATTTAAAAATGCATATATCACTGTAACACAATAGAACTACACATAAAAAGAAATTTTAACTAAGCAAATGAGATTTAGCATATTTTAACATAAGTTTAAATTAGTTATAAATAATAACAAAATATCTTTCATCTTTTCATAAAAATATATAAAACAACAGTGAAGGTCTTAAATAATTTTTATGCATATTTAAAATTTTTATAAATATGGATTAATAAATATGTGACTATGGCTGCATATAAAAGGTCTGCGGGCTGCAAGTATAAAAAATAATATAGGGTAAATTTGGGACAATTTTAACAAAATTACTTTTTACAAATTATGCTTCGCTAGTACAAAATGGAAAATTTCAGAATAAAATCTTGAAACATTTTAAAATATTTTAAAAACATAAATTTGATAATAATTAAAATTTTAGGCTAATAAACCAATTAAATTAACAAGAAAAATGTCTCCTCCCTCATGGATAGGACAATTTTTTAAAATGAAAATTCATATTTAATTTTTTAAAAAAAATGGCAAAGACAGTGTGACATTTACATCCCTAAGGTTTATAAAACACAACATTTATTTTATGTTACATTATAGTTTGTAAAATCCAAATCAAATGAAAAACATGCTTGTGCCCAACTAGTGACGCCAATTAATTTGATGGATGTAGCTTTGCAATTATGTCTTGTTCATCAACGATGGAACAGTCAGTTTCTTGCATGAAGATGAAATTTCCTTTTTCAATTCTCCTCATAAATAGTATAGTCAGACCTCGTTATCCAGACACCCAGTTTTCATGTCACTTTGCTTGTAACATCAGTTTTTTGAAGTCCCGATTTTCTGTATATGATTTTAATGTAAATAAACTCTGGGTTTTATGTCGTTGAATAATTTTTAACTCTGGATATCCCGGCGGTTTAGGAAAATTGTTCATTTTTCATAATCCATCTTACAAGCACATAAATTAACCTGTAAGAAATGTCTTAGCCAAACTTTTCAGAAAAGTTTGGCTAAAATACCCGTTGAGATAAAGGAGAAACTTTATTTTAATCCGTTATTGGAATAAACAAAACCACATTATCCATCCCTCCCATGATTACTCACCCATTGTGTTTCACATTGTGAGTGCAATATGTATTCATTTAGGAACTGTGAGAGAGGGAAAAGATTAGGTGTCGCTGGATTTGTTCTTATGGCGATTCACACTATAAAACATTTGTTTTCCACACTTTATTCGTAGTGTAAAGTGTTTACAGCAAAATGCCAAGTAAACTCGGTTCATGGACACTGGATGAAAATTTTAAAATGATAAAAGACTACGAAAAGTCTGGATTATCGAAGACTGCACTTACTAAAACAAAAGAAATTCCTAGAACGACATTTGTGACAAGGCTGTTGCCAATGGGGGATCACCAGTGTTTGATCCACCTCTGAAATTTTTATGTGGATGACTATAAATATGCCATTAACTACCAACAAAAGAGTCAAAATTCGAAAATCAATACAGCCAAGATTAAAAAATCAAAATTCAATGATAACATATCTTTATTGTTTGATTCTATAAGTAGGTTGAAAAAATAAATGCAATTTCAAAGAAATCTGTAAAGTTTATTTGAATTTTTTAGAATGTGATTTTGCAAAAGCAGAATGTTAACACTGTTAAAATAAAATGATTACAATAGCCTGATACAAATCGTCAGATTTGTTTAGTGCAAATTCTTAAAAAATGTAATGCACTTATTTTAAATATCCACATTGTTGTTCCGATGTTTGCTACTGGGAAGATATTTTTGACAATAAATTATTTGAAAACATATTTAAAAAAAAAAAAAACATTAATTTTGTTGACATTAACGTCAATATGCCACCGAAGAAGTTATCTAAATAAGATTATAATTTTATTTGTAATTTTGTTTGCGTTTATTTAAGGCTTAAAGTTTCTTTTGCGATTATATTAAATGAAATTATTTGAATTCCCAAAAAACTCCATTAAACTCTTAACACTCGCCTCTATTCAATTAGTAAAAAATAAATCTAAAATGAGTCAAGATTAAAATTCATGGTCCTAAATCCCCCTCTGAAATATTTTTCTGGCCCTGATTTGTGACTATACTTTCATCAAAACAAAGGCTCAAAAATTCTTTATGTGTTCAAGATGGAGGGAGTTAAATGAATGAAAATGCAGAAATCAAACTACGAACATGTTGAAGAAGCAGTTCTTAAATGGTTCACCTATGCAAGATCTCAAAATGTGTCGATTTCAAAGGTGCTTTTAAAAGAAAAAGCAATAGAAATATCTAGGGAAATGGGTGTTTTGGAGTTCTCAGGGCCGCGCCGACCTATTGTGCAATGTGTGTGCCGCATACAGGTGCCAGAATAATAAAGCACCAAGCATCTCAACCGAGGAAAAATATTTTAAAATTTTATTAAAATTAATTATTCTTGAAATTTTAATTATATTTTATAGATTTACCTTGAATAAATTACTTATAATTACTTAAATGTTATTATTCTTTAGAATGAATGTGATAAATTGATCAATTTCAGTTCAGAAAGTAAAAATTTAACTTGAAACATTACAAAAAACTAGAGCAGTTGTTAGCATTTAATCTAATTTTAGATTCCCCAGGACACTATTTCAGATACACTATTTTTAACTGTTTTATTGAAAAAAAGAAAAAAAAAGTAATTTAGACATAAGTACAAGAGGTCGGGGATACAACGATGGATCTAATATCTGCGGCAAAAAATATACTTAAAAAGATTAGTTTTAGATTGAAGTATTCGTGCATTTTATGTGCTATGCACAAATAGTAGTCTAAACCTGATAATAAAGTTGTGAATATTAATCATGAAAAACTAAAGCCATTTTATGAAATCTGAAACATGGTTGTCTTTTTTTTTTTATACACAATGTAAATTATTTTATTTTCTAGCTTTTGTACTCTTCTTTTATGTATTTTTTTTTTTACATATTTGTTTTATAATTTCTGCTTTTTTTTTTTAAACACATAAACTTATAATTAATATATTTTGTAGTACTATTTCATTTGTGCTTGCTGCTAAGTTTTATAAAACGATAATTTTTCAGGGAGGGGTAAAAAGTGCAAGCTGAATTTTTGCACACAGGCTCCGAATATCACTGGCGTGTTTCTGAGAGTTCTCAACAAGTAATAAGTGGATCGAAAGATTCAAGGCACAGAACAAACTAACTTTCAAGAAAATGTGCTGCGAAGCAGCAGCAGCAAACCAGAGTCAAGTCCATGATTGGAAAGTTTCTTCGTTGAAAGATATATTGGAACATTACACTTCAGATGAGGTTTTTAATTTAGATGAAATTGGTCCTTTTTTTTCAACTCTTACCTGAAAAGACTTTCTGTTTTCAGTCTGATGCTTGCTCAGGAGGTAAAAAGAGTAAGGAAAGGTTAACTGTTTTATTGGGAGAAAACATGACAGGTTATGAAAAGCTTAAGCCACTAGTTATCAGGAAAAGCAAAAATACCACATTCCTTTCGAAATGTGAAGTCTTCGCCAGTGTACTACGAAAGTAACCGAAAATCGTGGATGTCATTTGGAATTTGGGAAAAGACTTTAAAATCTCTGGACAGAAAATTTCACTCTATGAATCGAAAAGTAGCTTTCATAGTAGACAATTGTAGAACACATGTTGAGATTCCAAGCCTAAGCTCGATTGAACAAATTTATTTGCCGCCGAATGCTACTGCAATTTTGCGGTAGCAAGGAATCATTTTGAACTTTAAGCTGAATTACTGTAAATTACTCATTAAAGACTGGGTAAAGGTCATTAATGAAGGCCGTGATTTCAAACCGTCTCTTCTAGATGCTCAAAAGTACGTTCATAAAAGTTGGGCTGATGCATCTTCTAAGGGAATTCATAACTGTTTCAAACATGCTGGTTTCACAGAGAATAATACAAGTTCATCAGATCTCGAGTGTATAGAAAGTAATGAAGAAGAGGACATCACTCTTCCAATATTGTTTAAAGAGTTGTTAGATCGTGACATAGATATAGCAGGGGATGTCCAGATGTATATCGGTTTTGATAAGGATGCCATCACATCAACAGATGGCCGATTTCTGACATTCCAAAAGAGATAAAAGAGAAAAAGACAGAAATTTCTTCAGACTTGGAGAGTGAAAGTGATATGGTCATGGAACAAAACAAGCCTCTGACTAAAACATTGCATTGCATTGCATTGAAACGATCACAAATTATCTAACATCCATTTCTGAGGCAACGGATATTGATTACAATTCATTATATAATATTGAAAAAAGAATTATAGGAAGCACAATTAGGGATAAGCAAACCTTAATTCATCAATATTTCATGCAACAATAAAAAATAAGTCATCTGATTTTTATTCTTTTCAATTTTGTTTTGTGTTTATTTTGTTTAATAATATTTTTTTTTTTTTTTTTTTACTGCTTAATAATGCAAAAACAGTTATGAATTTAAAATTGTCTTAAATTAATTAAAACTACAGCCTTTAATAAACATATTTTTCTCCAACTCCGATTACTATGGCACTCCGCTTATCACGACACTTCTTTTTTCTGGCCATGAGAGTGTCAGGATAACGAGGTTTGACTGTATATTGCCATGTAAAAATAAAAGTTTGCAGTTTGAGTTCAATAATTATTTCAAAAACAGTAATATTTCATTTTTTAAAAAATAAAGAAATTGATATTATAGAAATAAATATAAATATTTAATACTAATAGTTGATATTGATAAATAATTCAAATTTGCACTGCTTTAATTTTTCAATCATATTTGTTATAAAAAAAAAATCATAAAATTAGTTAAAATTCCTTTTTAACTTGTAAAATAACAAGTTTTATTTGTTATACTATTCAATTCCAAAACAACATAGTCTTATAAGTATAAAATACCAAAAAATTGTATGCAATTAAGCATAATTATTTGGATTGGGACATGTTCCATCCTTCTCTTAGAGCAACATTAAAAAAAATAGGTTTTTACAACAAGCATGTGGCTTTTAGGCTGAACTTAACCCTTCGGGATGAGCGTCGTTTACGGAATTTTTAATCTTTTATCACCGGTTTTTAAAAACAGAATTTCTTGCCTAATTGAATCGGGAAAATGCTCGGATTCAATAAGGCAAAATTTACAATAAAAATTTACTGGTGAGAATAATCACTCATTCTGAGCACCTTACGTGGCACGAATACCAGTCGCTCGTCCCCAAGGGGTTAACTGTTCATTCATAAAAGATACATTATTGAGTTTACAAAACATTAAAAACAATTAAGTTAGCAACAAAGAATGAGATTGAAAATTTACATTAACCCTTAACCGGAAACGTGAAAATCCCATGCACAAACAGAACACTTAATAATTTACCAAATAATGAACATTTAATCTATAATAGTAATACATTGACAGGAACAATTTTTTAATATAACAGCATAAAAATAAGTTTTGAATGTCGGAGAGAGAAAATATTAAGGGCAGATATGTAGACGCAACCATCTCACAGACGATATGTTTCCGGTTAAGGGTTAAAATTCTTAGTAGTTACTCGCTTTAATGTAAAATAGTCTTTTTAAGTCACAAACTCATAGGTGCTTGCA
The DNA here is from genome assembly GCA_963932465.1 of Maratus speciosus. Taxonomy (NCBI): domain Eukaryota; kingdom Metazoa; phylum Arthropoda; class Arachnida; order Araneae; family Salticidae; genus Maratus; species Maratus speciosus. The sequence continues at coordinate 312,048,238 of OZ010790.1, read as the reverse complement.
ACTAAAAAGATTTATAGCAAAAAGTATGATGCAATGATTACTCCATCTTGTGGAATAGTCATAAATTAAAAATAAAAGTTATTTTAAGCATTATCGCAGATGTCTCATCCCTCCCTAATCTCCCTTAAAGATAAGTGAAAATATGAATCTTATCTTATTACTAGCAAAAGCCATGCTTTGGATTCGCGAAGCATTATTCAATAAGATAAATATTTGAATATGTAACAATATTTTTTATATTATTTTTGCATCTTCATTAAGCAAAAACGTTAATTTATGTTTTGGCGCATTTTAATTTTAGAAATGTAAATTCAGGCAAATAACTAAGAATTTCCTCAGAATTTTTTATTTATGATATAACGAATTTAACAATTAATTTTATTTGTTTACAATTCTTTTGTTGCCACTTTACAAGAAAAAAAAATAATATAATTCTTTTAAAATGCATAAGTATCGTCTGCATAAATGGTTTCCCATAATAAGAATAAATTGTGTATTGGAATTCTTAACACTGAAAAATACTTTTATAATTGAATGTAAATAATTGAATTTTCACAAATTTTAATTCATTAAAAGTATGCTATAATTTTCATAAAAAAGGGTATTTTCAAAAATTTCATAAAATAAATTGTGAAACTGGTTAATTAATCATGATTCTATCTATAATGACTAACTCCATGATTTATTTTTTTCTTCTGAAAATATACATGTTTTATTTTTTATTGGCAAAAATGCATCCATAATGGAAAAACATGTAAAATAAATTAATTAAAATAATAAAATTTAAAGGTTATTCTGTAAAAAAAAAATATTGTGCAAATCTACAGATCATAATTTATTTTTATGTTTAATTTCAAGTCAAAATACTGAATAGTTTTTTTGTAAAGTGTACGACAAAATGTAATTTGTGTAGCCTAGTAGAGGATTCGCTTTGCTCATCCTAATTAATTCAAAAAGAAAAATGACACAAACCTTTTAAAATATTGCATATGAGAAAAACAATATTCAGAATATGATTTCAATGGAAAAAAAAATTGAGTTATTCAGAAGAAACAATATAAAAAGAGATTTCTGCTAGTTTATAATATACACACCACACATGAAAACTATATCAACAGGCAATTATACAACTGTTGAAATGTTAATAAATCTTATTAAAGACATATCAAAGTAAAATAATTTTTTTTTTATATAAATACCTACACTAGTTCTGTTGCAATGCCACCATTGCCAATAATAAGAACTCTCTTAGCATTAGATAACTTCTTCTGAAAAACCTACATTAAAAAATTTCATGATTAATTACATTAGTTAACTGAGCCATTTTAAAAATTATCAATAGAATCATTTATGCAGACACAAATAAATATTAACTGGATTTATAATAAATATTGAAGTTAATTATTCAAAACAGGTTATACTAAAATGAATTACATAAAACTTGCATGCAAATTAATTTCCAGAAATCTTTAAGAACTAGAATATAAAAATATCATGTTTTTTTTTTATTAAAAAAATCAGATTATTCCTAATTTAAATCAGATTTTTATTATTTTTTTCCTGCATTAAGGTATTGACCAACTATGAAGAATTCTGTGTTTCCAAAACAATTAAGCCTTTAATGGTAGATGATATTAAGGAGCATAAACTACATATTTACCCTTTTATTACCAAAATTATAACTACTAATTGCTGAAATAATAAAACTGCAAATAAGTAATTTCAGTAATAAGTAGGGGGAAAAAAAGTTGCTCAATTGTTCTATTTGTTGATTTCTCTTAGATATTTTATATTATTCTCATAAACTCAGTTTTGCTACATTGCAGTTTAACTTAATAATTAGTAGCATATTTTCTACACATTTAAATTACTTAATGTGGCGATAATTAAAGTTTGTGATCGTAAAAGGGTTAAGTACACATTGTGAAGTTTTTTAATAAAACTATTGATCGTTCAAGAAATAATAAACTGGAGAATTCTTACTTTACAGGAGACAGTGAAGAGGCAAACTGATGAAACAAACAATATTCTTTATTTCGGACGTTAGTTGAATAGAAGGTTAGGAAATTACTTGCTTCTAATCACCATTTTTAAATAAAAGAACTAATCTTTTAAGAAGAGAAAAAATAACAGCCAGCATAGAATACTTCCATGGGATTCCTTTTAATGAGAGCAGCACATCTTTTAGTTAAATTAAACTTTGAGAAAGAACATATCCACATAACTAAAATATCAAACTTATTCGGCCAAAAAGCGGCACGGCATTCGAACGGTCGGCGGGCTGGCGCTCCACTAAAACTACATTAAAAGACTACATCTTTTTCAGACAACATCAAACCAAATTCTGATTTTAAAATTAACGAGTTTTAGCATTTAAATGATGAATACGGGGTTGACAAAGTAATTAAAAGGCAGAATTTAAATTGATTAGCTAAATTAACATTTACGGGAAATTAATGAAAATCGAATTACAAGCTACAGAATTCAAAATCTTTTCACTGATTGGAAAACGAAACCAAACGATATTCTCCTGTCAGCGATCGGCGTCAAAAGAGGGCAGCGCATCATTTCAATGATGTCATCATAATGCAAATCGATTCCGACGAAACAAGAGCTCCAAGATGTGCTCTTAAAATAGCGAAGTGCGCATGCGCAAGCTGTTGATCCGCTCCCAAAGCAGATATGAATATCGGCGGCGAAAAATGAACTTGCTTTACGGTGAGAGATAAAAAACGTCAACATTGCGCCGCAATGATTGAATTCAAATAGACATCGATGCAAAAAAAATAGCTGAAAGGAATAAAAATAAACCAAATTTAAATACTGTGAGAAGTATTCTCACACTTAATACACAACAATAAAAATATCTTCGATACTAGAAAACAAATTACTTATTTCACATATAAAAACAACAGTTTCCCATTGTCGAAAACTACTGTTCCACCAGTGCAAGTGTAGCAAAAGTTATATCAAGTAATTTTATTTATTGTCTTATTACACAACTAAATCAAGACAACACAAAGATAACTCTATCAAATCTATCTTTATGAATTATAAGCATGTGCAGGCACAAGCATGAAGACACCTATTAGGGAAAATTTATCAGTTAGAATGGTCATAACCATAACATCACAAAGGTGCAGGCTTAAACATACTGGCTGGCATTGACATGTTGACAAACATTCAACAAATTTAAATTTCACAAAACAAAGACCAGTAAATTCAAACACAAAGTGTTACAAGTTATACAAGTTGCTACAAAATATTCTATACTCATTAATAATTTAAAAAAAAAAAAAAAAGTATACTTTTTCTAGGAAATTCACACTATAAACAACAAAGGGAAGAGAGAGAGGGGTGGTGAGCACACTTGTTTGTGCCTTCACCCTTTTTCTCATTGTTTACAACCCTCCCGATTTCCAGTAAAAAACGAGGTCTTATATAGGTCTACTACAAATTACCTGCAACGATAACATATTTATAAAGAGGAGGTCTTTAAAATTGATTTGGAAGAGATTTGTAAGCAAAACAACAGAAAGCACTTTAATTTTTGGTAAATGGAAGTGGGAGAAGCCTTAAATTTGAGTATTGTATTCGGGATCGCACATAAATTAAGTTTCTATGTATCAAGTATATCTATTAAAAATTATTGTAACTGGATAAAAGAGTTGGTGATCTTTTGATATGCTTCTATTTTATACTTATGTTTGTGAAACATGCAACTCTATGAAGGAACCCTCCAAAATGAACAAAATGATCCGCGCCACTAGCTTTCCGCAATATTCCCAGGCTCCCCCTGTTTGTACAAAGTTCCTATGCCACTGATCAGACATTATCGTATTGGAAACAGAATATCTCATGCATAGTCTTATCACGCAAATCTCTTACATTCCATTACTATAAAAATAGTATTATAGTTTTCTAAAAATTCTTTACTTCTGTCTTAAAAAATACTTCTTTCCTTAAGATTATTTTATCATTATTATTTTTTATAGTAATGGAATATAATGGATACAGCTATGTGTGATTTATTTTCTTTCCTATACAATAATGTCTGATGAGGATTGGTAAGTTTTAAAAAGTATAATTGTAATGCAGACACTAATCAAACAATTTATTTTATTTATTATCTATCTAAAATTACGTTTCAATATTTTACATATACATTGTTTCTATTAATCATTTGCTAAAGCCAATACACATAGTTTTGTAATAAGTCCTTTAAAAATTCTCTTTTCAGTTTTTGCTGTTACAATCCATATTTTATTATCTTTTCTTGGAAATTATTTCACTATTCTTCCTAATAATCAGTTACAAACTGGCAAATTGTCTTCTTTCAAGACAACCATAGTGCCTATCTGTAGATTGTCCTCCTCATAATACCGCTTTGTTCTTTGTTATAATGTACTGAGATAAGTGTTATACCTTTCTTTCTAAATGCTCTGAATTATTTTAATTAAATTTTTGCCAACCTATTATTGCTTACAGTTAACCTCTAAAATAACCATAACATGTCTTCCAATCAAGAAATGAGCAAGTGTTAAGACGTCACAATCCTCTAAATAAACTGACAGAGGATGAAGTGGAAAGGATTTCAAAATTCCTTTAATTTGCAATTACCATCCAGAATTCCTCACAAGTTAATTTTAGATTACCAATCACATGGTGTTCGACAGATATGACGTCTGCTCCCAAATACCTCCATGAATGGGAGCTGTTGGAAGAATGAAGTTCCAGTCAATCTCATTGGTTGACAAAAAGTTGCATAATTTTTCACTTGAAGTTTTTACTAATTCCCTCAATCTTTTTAGTTCAGTGCTGCTTCCTGTAAAATTTGTTGCATTGTCTGAAAAATACAAGCAAATTTTTCTCACCTGTTGATAAATCTTTTTTAGCAGAAATGAATGCATTACTTACTAAATCAGTTACTAATAAATGCCAGAATTTTGTATCAAGGCAAATGAAAATATACACATAAGTTTTATTCAATTTACCTTTCCTTTGGCTAGTGTACTTTATGATGAAATTCCCTCCAAAAATCTAATCATGCTACAGAATTAAATGAAAAATGTTGATAATTTTTTCAGGAGGCAATTTCCCATAATTTGCTGGTGAGCGGCTGATTTTGTCTTAAAGCAAATTACACAGTTATGAACTATTTTTCTACAATGCTTATGAGCACTCAAAAGTCAGTATGTCTGCCAATTAATAAACAGTTCTTACTGTTTACTTAAGGGAAATAAGTAAATATTTTTTATGATATTCTTCTTCAAACAATCTGGTTAATTTATGAACAAAAATTGTGACAAAAAACATGAACAAAAATTGATAAAATTACTGGAAATTTTCTTCTATAATAAAGTTGGCTATAAACAAGCTTTTCACCAACTGTTTAAATTCCCTCATTATGTAGAAATGGGTATAAATGTTTCAACTGGCTATCAAGTGGAACGTTAAATTTTCTCACATGACATAGTATTTTCCTTTTAAATTCTTCCTCAACACATTTTAATTAGCTTAATTTCAACTCTCTTCATTTCAAAAGATTTAAATGGACCAATGGTTCCTTTTTTGTTGTTGCAATTGCTATAACACCTATGAATAAAAATTAAAATGCAAAAAAATTTAGAATAATTATTAAGTTTAAGATATCATCAAAAAAGGATTTAACTGTAAAATATAATAAGATAAATTTAGAGTTAGTTAAATTTTTAAGTTTTGTATTACAATCTTACACAAGGGCATCAATAGGAATAAGCCTATTTGGATACCCAAACTAAGGCCACCACAACTTACTTTCAAGAAGTTTATTAGAATCTAGACCTCGGAATACAAGATCAGAAGAAATGTTACTGAAAGGAACTCTCATCCACTGCTGTCAGTTCAAGCATGGTTGTCACTCTATTTTCAACACATATTTTTAATTGAAAAGGTTTGATTTTTTTTAAAGCCGTGAAAGAACTATCACTGTATTACATTAAACCCTGGCTATTCAACATGCACTGGGACATATAGATAGCAGTTTAAAACTAGGGGGAGGGGGGACAAAACATGAAGTTGGCATTAAATTTTTTTTTTTCAAATAGTAAATATTAGGTTTTTTTAAACAAAAAATGCCATTACAATTGGGAAAGTACCCCGAATAAATGGGTATATATTTTTTTATTTACTTATCGATCCAGGAAGCAAATATGAAGTTTAAAACTAAAAACATGAAATTGACATTAAAAGAAATTTCTTTTTAAAATAATAAATATTAACATTTTTTAAACAAAAGATGTCGTTACAACTGCAAAAGTACCCTGAATAAATGAATATTTTTTGTGTGTATCCATCCAGGAAACAGTACGTAAGTTTAGAGCTGCCATATGTAAGTTTAAGACTGCAGAAAAAACAGAAAGCATAAAATTAGCAATCAGTTTTTTAAGTAAATATTATTATTGAAAAAAAAAAAAAAAAAAAAAAAAAAAAGATACCACTTCAACTGGGAAAGTAGTTTATTTTCCTAATAAGACTAATGAAAGGACTTTTTTTTTCTTAATCTGGAAAGCAGATACAGCAGTTTTAAAATGGGAAAAAATGAACATTTTCCCCATTCATCTGCTTGAAGAACAAAGGATTCCCTGGAAATGGGCAGTAGCAATTGCTTGGACCTTGGTAGTTAATCAAATTTTGATGAGGATTTTTAATTAATGTCTCAGCTAATTGCGGTTTTATTCTTTAGCGAATGGATGGGATAACCTCGCCAGATTTTTCTTCATTGAATAATACCAGTCTAGAACCTGACTCCTGATGTTTCTGGAGATGATAGCACTAGAGCTGAATTATTTATCAATATATAAGACAAATATTGATCTTTTTGAAAGATCACAAATAGCAATATCTAAGCTCTGACTTGGCTAATATTATCCCAATAATAATAACACTGTTTTTTTTTTTTATTCTACACCGCAATTTCAAACCTTGAGAATCTGCTACCAATATCTTTGTCAATCCCTTCTTTCATCCAATCCACGTATTTATTCACTGGCCTACTTCATCCAAAGTATAAATTCTACCTCTAATCATTATCTCTTTTTCTCGAAGTAAGGAATATCCCAATAGATTGACTTGCTATTGCTACATCTGTTATCATTGTTATTCTCACAAACCAGAAATTTTACTGTTCCTTACTGAATAATACTGTACCACTGCAACTATTGGTCTTCGTATATTGCAATATATCAAGATATTGATATATCCTGGGTGATAACATTGAATATGTTCAGGTTACTGTCAATATTGGTGCCTATCTTCTGCTCATATTATCTATTTGGTCGTATTATTGGTGGTGTGACGTTTCTCTGAGTGAATTAGATAAATCAGGTAGATTGCCTGAAATATTGTTTATAAATGAAATAATTTCAAGAAAAAGCACAATTGGCATTTTTGAAACAAAAAATGGGTTTAAATAGTAAACCGAATTGCCTGAAATATTGTTTATAAATGAAATAATTTCAAGAAAAAGCACAATTGGCATTTTTGAAACAAAAAATGGGTTTAAATAGTAAACCGAGTATTTTGCACAATAAAGGTAAGTTTTTCTTCTTTGTTTAGTTTCTTTTCAGAAAATTATTTTGTTCTTGAAGTCATTTACAAAATATTTATCAAAAATCAGAATTTTAATTAGAATAAAATTATTTCCAAATGTGAATTGAATATGTACAAGTATATTTTAAAAAAAGTTTTAATGTTTTATTCATACAGCAAATAGATATGAAACATCCATTCCTTTTTTCTAAAATATCTCTATTTTTTGTAAAATATACATATATTTAAAGAATCTTGTGTGAGCAAATAACTATAAGACATTGATTTGTTGCTTTCTACATCTGTTTGTACTTAAATTACTGCTACTATACTATCAGTCTTTTGAAACGAGCACTTTTCTATTTTTTCACACTTTAAGGGGATATCATGATATATATATATATATATACTCATATATATACTTTTTAAGAATTTTGAATCAAACAAACCTATGGTTCGTGGGTCCCACTGTCTTTGGCAGTGCATAAACATCTACACACGCTCCAGTCTATTTTGGCAACTGTAACATGAATTTGTACATTGTTATATCTTTAAATGAAAATATTTTCAAATGAACGAAGTGTTGGGGGACATGCTACACTTGGCAGCTAACAAACGGCATGCTATGCATGCTCAAATTTGTATGATTTTATACCTTTATCCTGATTTAGTATGAATTTATATTTAAACAAAAATCTTTTTCCAAATTAATTTTGTGTCAAATACCACACTGCATTTGGTAGCGCACATCAGGTGTGCTACAGACTCCCTTTTTCTTTTCTTTTTTGTAAATAAAACCTCGAATTTGTAGGACTTTATATTTTAAACTCAAGTTTGCATGTATTAATATTTTAAAATTAAAATCTTTCCAAACAAATCTCATGTTGGGGAAGGGGGGGATGGCATTACTTCGGCTTTGTACATTGGGCAGCTCTGGTCAGTGTTTAAAAATCGGTTTTTGAATTTTTATAATTATATCTTTCTAACAGAAAATCTTTCCAAATGAATCAGGGGTTGGGGACCCCACTGCGGCTGTACCTGCTAAATGTCCTGCAGGTTTATAAAAATTGGAATAATAATAAAATTAATAATACCTCTACAGTTTCAGTGTCTCTTATCCCCAGGACAAATGGGCAGTCATCAGCAATAACCTACATATCAAATAAATTATATTGTTCATAACTTTATGCGTTATAAAAGACTTTAATGCTTTAATATTTTTATTGTTATTATTTTGAATAAATTAATTCAAAATTTATTTTACCTTAGGAACAGCACCTGAACATATACATAAAGCTTCATAAATCACAATCTGGTTATTAGACAACAAAATTTCCTTAAAATAAAATTTAAAATTCAACATAAATATTCATTCTATTCATACATATGAAAATAGATAAAGATCAATAAAAGTAATACTTATATTAATGAAAAACAAAAAAATATTTCATATATATAATTACCAGGAAAATCTGTAACACGTAGAGGTCTGAAATAGTTTTCTAGAAGAATGTAAACAGATGCTTGTGTATCTTGAAACCAGATTTCTGAATTTTTAATCATTTTTTTAATCTTATGCTTTATACCCTTTTTCACACTTCTCTTTTTCAGATGCCCTATGGCAGAATCGCAGCGACATGGCGACAATGTTGCAGAATGAGAAAGATCTCTTGCAGAAACAAATTTTCATTTGGGAATTTTTTTTGTGTGTGTGTGTGGGGGGGGGGGGGGAGCGAAGATCCATGCAACAGCAAGGATCTTCTGTATATGTTTCAATTCTGCAGAGTGATATTGGTAATAAATCTCAGTATTCTGTATTTTGACAAATTTATTTACAATCTACCACCCGAATTTTTCATTTCCCCCCTCTTTGCTATCTTCCCCCCCCCCTCTAAGCATTATTTTGACAAATTTATTTACCCTCTACCACCCGAATTTTTCATTTCCCTCTCTTTGCTCCCTTCCCCCCACCCTCTAAGCATTAAAGTTGAAAATCTTTAACAGTTTTTTATTAAATGGTTTGGCCACTATTCACAAAAATTTATTTGCAAATCTGAAAACAAGATCTCCAGGGAGCAGAAAGTTTGCAGATTTGTATGGCTGAAAAGTTAGAAGAATGTTTAAATGCTTACAAGTACAGAAAAAAAGTCTTAGACAAATGAGTCATCTTTTTCCAAATAGGTAGGTATATGGGTATTTTGTCCTATAAGTAGTGTGATATAAAAAAAGAAAATAACTCTACTAGCACTGACAAAAAGTTGTTTTTTTTTTTTAGTTCCAATGTAAAACCACTTTTTCTTGCATTATTCTCTCTTGTTGGGACTAATCAACATGACATAATGGGATGCTAAAATATCCTGTTCAGCATCACATCATTCATGATGTAGTTTCCATGAATTTTCCTGTTTAATTTCAAGTTTAAGTGAACATTTATATAATTATAATGACTCTCTACATTTTACTTCCATAGTCTAGGTCCCACTTGAGCCCCTTCATCTATTTAAATGGCTTATTTCATGTAAAATGTAACTTGGGTCCAAGTACTAGAGTTATTTGAATCCAAATTTCAATGATAATTAAATACATTTAAAAATTTTAAATATGATTTGAAATAGACGAAAGTCTTAGAAAAATATTGCAAAAGTAACATTATCAGCACAATTAATGTTTTTTAGGTCATAGTTTAGTACAAAATGTAAAAAAATTGATAGTTTTTGGGTCCAAGTAAGTCCAAGTTATGGTATTTCTTTTGTTTTTGATTGCTTGGTTTATTAAAGGTAGATAATAAAAGATAAAATATCCTTTATAACATGGTGAGAAAGGCTGTGCTAAAGTTAATTTGGCACAGATGTCATTGATGATACAGAATATTGGCGCGATTTATTTCCGATGCCAATTTGGCGAAAACATCAACAGCATAAACAACATAATCTGGGTTACCATATGAAGCAAAATAACGACACTTTGGCACCAGTTAAGTACCCATTGCGTATATGACATTGGCATCGGGAAAAAATCGCGCCAATATGGGGCGTATATGACATCTGTGCGGTTAATTTTGCAATTTAAGGAATTTTCTTTAGCACATCTTACACTCATTTACACCAGTAAAAATTTCACTTAATAAAAAGATACATTAAAAAATTATAATAGAATTCATAGCATAAATTGATGTAAAAAAAGCATAAAAGCATGTATCAAAAATTTGTGAATAATACACAGTTTACAATCATACTTTTTTCTCAGCATCAATTTTTAAGGCAGCAGCAGTTACAACATTACAGTTAGAGTAGCGATTCTCAATGCAGGAGTACTTTTCCTCTTCAACACTGAATTCTTCTAGTCTATCAGATATCTATTTATAAAAAAAAAAATATTTCAAAATATATTTTAAAACTAGTATTGATAAAAATGGTAACTTAAGTATGTAAAAGAAATACAATTGACCCTGAATCCGCATAAATAACAGATCACAGAATTAAATAATAAGAAAAATCCTTTTAATATCCCCATAACATTAATCAAGCATCATTTGAACCCTGCTTAAAAACAGAAAGGGTGATTCTTTACGAAGAGGTGATTTGCGGCTATTGTACTTGCTGCCATTTTGCACCCATTCACAAATGCAAGCATAAAGCAATCCTCTTTAAAAATGCTGAACCTCAGAAGCTGCATAACATGCTCTTTTGAAGCGTGATTAGATGCAATTGTAAATTTCGAAACTCGCGTTTATTCCGCGATCCTTTGACAAAATTTGAGTTTATTCTGCGATCCTTTGACAAAATTCGCTTTTTTTCCGCGATCCTTTGACTATATTTACATTTTATTTGAGATCCTTTGACAAAATTCTTATCTTTTGACGAAATTGGCAATTTTTTCTGACGACGATTGACGAAATTGATTTTTCCAGCAACCAGTTGTCGAATTTCGCGATATTTTTCTGTTTCAGGGTTCATACAGAGTTGGGAAGAAAAAATCCAAGGAGTGCTCAAAAAATCCAAGGAGTTCAAAAAATTTTAAGGATTTGCCATTTTTTTTTTTTTTGTTGTTGTTGATGTTTTTTTGTGCTGCATCGTTATGTGGTATGCACACTCCAATTTTTAATACCCCATTCGGAGAGAAAAACATTTCAAAAACAAATTTTACTCTATTAGAATCTAATTGTTAGTGCTGAAATTGCACAGTATTCGCAATATATTGCTTATTGATTTCGTAAGTTTAAATACAAAATCGACAATCTACTTTTTTATGCAGTGACCAATGGTCATGTCATAGGGGTGAAAAGTTACACCAGAGAGGGTGTAAAATTCGCGTTTTTTCGTGATCTTTTGACGAAATTTGTGTTTTTTTTGCGATCTTTTGACGAAAGTTGCAGTTTTTTTGCGATCTTTCGATGAAAATTTTGGGTTTTCGCGATCTTTCGACGAAATTTTTTGGGTTTTTTCGCGATCTTTTGACGAAATTTGTGGGTTTTTTCGCGATCTTTTGACGAAATTTGTGGGGTTTTTCGCGATATTTTGACGAAATTTGCGGGGATTTTCGCGATTATTTGACGAAATTTGCGTTTTTTCGCGATTATTTGACGAAATTTGCATTTTCCTCCGCGATCCTTTGACGAAATTGGCGATTTTTCTGCAAACGATGGACAAAATTATTCTTTTTCGGCGACCATATGTCCGAATTTTTGGATTGGTGACCGATTTTTTAAAATTTTCGGAAATGAATGCCTTACATTTTCGGAAAATTCGGACTAGAATCACCCCTAGGTCATATAAATAGAGATTAGACAAGCCCCAAACACTTATTATGTATATCACATACATGATACATCTTAAAGAAAATTTTAAAAGGGAAAAAAAAGAATGCTAAATGAAACATACAAGAAAAAATATAACAAGTTTTGAATTTATTCTTTTAGAACGGCGGTAATAGCTTTCTTTGAATGTGAAATTTTGACGAATTTGCATTTTTTTCGCGATCTTATGATGAAATTTGCGTTTTTTCGCGATCTTCTGGAAGAAATTCGCTTTTTTTTTCGCGATCTTTAAATTGAATTCTCGTTTTATTTCGATTGTTTAACGAATCGGACTTTTTTTCGCGATCTTTTGATGGAAACCGCGTGTTTTTCATGATCCTTTGACGAAACTTGCGTATTTTTCACGATCCTTTGACGAAATTTGCGTGTTTATTTGTGATCCTTTGAGGAAATTCGCGTGTTTTTCGCGATCTTTTGAGGAAATTCGTTGTGTTTTTCGCGACCTTCTGGGGGAAATACGCGTTTTTCGCGATCTTCTAATGGAATTCGCGTTTTATTTCGATCGTTTGACGAAACGAACATTTTTTTTTTCGCGATCTTTTGATGAAAACCGTGTGTTTTTCGCGATCCTTTGAGGAAATCTGCTTTTTTTCTCGATCTTTAACGAAATCCGCGTTTTTTCGTGATACTTTGAGTAAATTCGCATTTTTTCGCTGTCTTTTAAGAAATTCGCGTCTTTTTAAGAAATCCGAGTTTCTCCGTGAACTGTTGGAGAAATTCGCGTTTTTTCACGATCCTTTAACAAAATTTAAGAATTTTTTCCGCGATCGATTGACGAAATTTGACGGTATTTTTTGGAACATATTTGCGAAAAACGCGATTTTTCCGAGATTCTTGGCTAAATGCCAAACATCGATAAAATTTAAAATAAAGGTCGGCTAACAGTGTCGAAAAACGGACCTAATAATTGAAAAACGGACCTAGTGGAGCCCTGCTATTAAGATTACCCTACCCAATCAATGTTGTGCTTCAGATGAATGACGTGCATAAAGGATTTACCGTGCGTTTTTCAATCACAATTTTTTTTCCCTCGGCAGCAATATCGCATGCGTCCGAAGCCGCAATAGAATATAAGGAGTTTCTAAGTAGTGGTTTGCTTATCTAAGTAGTTCTAAGTACTACTTGGGAACGTTTTCATTTCTAAGGAGTTTCCAAGGAGTCTAAGGAGTCTGTGCGAACCCTGCTGTTATATATTCCGTGGAAAATAACACGAAACTTGTCAATCGATCGCGGGGGAAAATGGTGAATTTCAACGATCTTTCGTGGTAAAAAACTCACAAAATGTGTCAATCGGTCACGAAATATCACGAAATTCGTAAGGCGGTCATGAGAGTTCACCGTAGCTTTAAAATGCAAAATTTTCCGGAAAATTATGAAAATTTTCGGACGGGAGCCTCCCACCCACAATATTCTTCTGGACGGGATTTCAAAATTTTGGACGTGTATCGCACCCTGAATCTATATATATATATTTCTCTTACGTGGCGCTAAAATAAGGATGAATTTGTAGCTGGACATTTGGCAACAACCACAGTAACACAATTAATTTGCCTTATTACATTCCACAATTTGGAAGCGTGATTTCACCACTGAAACTTGCGTCATATTTAAAAGAAAAATTTCAATGGTTTTCATAAAATGCAAGCATAAACATATTAAAATGATTCCGTTTATTTATGCACTAATCACATAAGAGCAGAACACAGATTATTTACTGAAAACTAATATGTAAAATGAAATGTTTTCGATGAAGATAATGACGTCATTCGGAAAACACAAGATCCATCCATGAATTAAAATATTTTACTATAACTGTGTGAGTGATGATGTCATATTCCTGCACATAAATAGATTGGACTCTTGCTATTTATTTAAAGATTCTTGGTATACTCAAAATAAAATATTTCTGAAAATTGCATAATTTCCAATTAATTAAAATGAATATTTAATGAAACTCAGGAATTTTAAAAGAATTGCTTAACTGACACTCTAATTTCAGAAGAGATGAATGGTTCTGATGGTGAAAATGTCATATTTGACAGACAGGATTCATTCTCATGTGGACTCCAAAAATATCATGGCACACAGCAGAACTGTTTCCAACAAATAGCCGATTTCTGGGAAAGTTTTCCATAGTGTGATGGAGTTACCGTTTGGAAAATAGTACAGCAAAAGCTAAGAAATGCACAGGAATGGTTTGTTAGGGATTCCCAATGACATCATGAGCTTTAGAGTTTATATAAAACTGAAATATTTTGGTAAGATTTTGACAATATGACGTAATATTCACATGCCTTTACATCTAATTCAGCAAATTAAAATTCAGAGGAGGAGATGTTTTTAAACACAGTACGATCTTTTGGCAGATGTAAGAATAGCAATAGCCATTGGTTCGTTTTAAGATCATGTGATGATGCATTCAGAAAATCAGCTTTTTGATCAAAAGTTTCTTTTAGACACATCAGAAAATGTGTTGTTTTTACATTTTGTTAACTTGCCAAAGTGTCTGAAAAATATTATATTTTTCATGTCAAATGAACTTTAGATAGCATTTGTTGATTTATATTGAACTATCTTGGTATCAGGTAGTGTTTTTTCAAGAGTTTTTAAAAATAAATTTAAGCTGTGTTGTACAATATTATGCGCAATGAGTTTTAAATTAATTGTGTTCCAAGGTAATTTATTTCAGTTAATTATTTTACATTTCAAAAATTGATAAATTTCATAATGTTAAATGATTTATGTAGTACCAACTAAATGCATTTTTAATTGTGATTTCAACAAAGTTTTCAATCACTGTTTTTTACCTTAAATCTTTTTGAAAATTTCATAAGTTAAAAGGCTTTATGATAGTACTCATTATGGCTAGAGTTGCTGCAAAAAGTGGTGAGCAAGAGAAGCGAGCTGGGGATGCGTAGCGGTCCCAATGTAAATTGTGTCGCAATTCACAGGGATTGGCGAAAGTTAGTGAGCAGGGGGCTAGTAAATTAATAATAACTACAAAATTTTCATACATACCTTAATTAAATTTTTTACAGTCTTCACAATGGGAGAAGCTGATATTAAAATTACTTTTCCATCAGGCTCATCTGAAGCAAGCTTTAAAAAAAAAAAGTTTCAGTTAAAATTGATTAATTTCCTTCACGTTGTGATCAAACTCATAAAAACAACAACGTTTATATGGGGAAAAAATTCATAAATTCAAAGTAAAAAATAATTTATTTAATACGTATAAATCATTTGGTACCTGTAACTTTCTTCCACGATAATTTGTTGCAGAGTTAGAAGGGGGTGTTTACTTTTTTTTCCACGACTGTACATTCAGAAGATAAAGTTGGGCAAGATACAATTTAAAACTAGTCGGATGTGGCAATTTCAAAACTTTCTTCTATCTCATACATGTTAATGCTTCCTGAAAAATGCTGTATTGCAATACCACCAGTTAGACAATTCACACCAAAATCTAATCAGCAACAACTTATGTCAACTTCTAACTGAATCTGAAGTTTCGTGAAAATCCGTGCATTAGTTTTTGAGTACAGCTATGGCGGAAATCATAAAAAATTCTGCATAGCAGCACCACCTGTTGGGCGATATATACCAAAACCTAATAAGCAACAACTTAAGTCAACTTGGTAACTGAATCTGAAATTTGATTAAAATCTGTGCATTACTTTTCAAGACAAAACTATTGTGGGAATCAGGGAAAATGCAGCATAGCAGCGCCACTTATTGCAGTGGTGTGGCGTCCGGTCATCGCTGGATGCGGCGATGACCAAGCAATATTTTAAAACTCTTAATAAGCTTTTAAAACTCTACGATCCAGTTTTAGCAGAACATTTGGAGTTCATGTATAAGTGAAGGTAAGATTTAAAGTTTCTTTTTTGAACATTCAACCATTGAATTTTAGAGTTAATAATTTTTCACCACAAACTTAAATAATTGCGATGACCACCGAAAATTTTCACGCCACGCCACTGACTTATTGGATGATTTACACCAAAACATAGTCAGCGCCAACTCATACCAAGGACTAACTGAATCTGAAGTTTGATGAAAATCCACGCTTTAGTTCTTGAGATAGAACCATGGCGGAAATCGTGAAAAATGCAGCATAGCAGCGCCACCTTTTGTGCGATTTGCACCAAAAACTAATCAGCACCAATTTATATCAGGGGCTAACTGAATATAATTTTTTATTAAATTCCGTGCATTAGTTCTTGAGATAGAGCGCCCACAAAATTTGTGTCACACACACGGACAGGCAGACAGACTCTTTGTGAAAACGTGATTTTCGGGATCTCTGACCCCTAAAACGTGTAGATTGGTCGAAAAACGGAATTCGAAAATTTTCACGAATCCAATACTTTCTTCTTGTAAAGATAGAAGAAAGTAAAAAAAATATGGGTAAGCTAAGCAAATGGTAGTGGGGAATATTAGGAAAACAATGTTTCTTATTTTGATTTTGTCATACGAATGTACAATACAGTAGAACCTCGATTACCCAAAGTAATTGGGACCGACCATCTTTCGGAAAATCAAGAATGCTTTAATTTTAAGATTAAGGAGAAATATATGCAATGGTAACAAGTGCTTAATAAAAATAAAGCAATAGCAAAATAGAAAGAAGAATAAATTACCTGTATTTTAATTTTGAAATTACGTACCTTTTACATATATCACGAGGGTTTGAAAAAATGTTTTGTTTGTCGCAGTTTTGATTGCCTTTGCTCTGAAGCTCTATCACGGTGTTTTTTAAATATTATTAGTTCACCAGTATCACAGTCTTTCTGCTGCTTCAGCCATGCCAAATCTTTTGTAAAACATTCAAAAGTTCAGAATTGCTAATTTGTTTGTTTTCTTCATTCCACTCCGCAGCTTACGGGAGCTCAAGTTAAATTCAAAGGAACTCTAAGAAAGGGGAATCGAAAATATTTATAATTGCAGTTCGGAAAGGACTGCTTACACACAAGGAATATGATAGTTTAAAAAAAAAAAAAAAGCTTTCAAAACAGATTTTGCACACAAGGAATGTGACAGTAACAACAACAAAAAAAAGCTTTAAAAATTGATTTCGGCTAACAAAGAGTTTCGGTTAAAAGAGGTTCTACTGTACATATAAAAATAATTGTAAATGTGTGAAAAAAATTTGCTATACGTTTGCACAATCATTTGACGACATTCACAATTTTTTTCAGCGATTGTTTCACAAAATTATTAATTTTTTTCCATGATTGTTTGTCGAAATTTGTGGGGGTTCTTTGTGATCAATTGGAAAAATTTACGTTTTTTCTGCAATTACTTCACAATTTTTTTCAACGATCTTTGACGAAATGCAAGTCTTTTCCTGCAATTGACTGATGAAATTCACAACACCATTTGTCCAAGTTCATGATATTTTTCAGTGACAAATTAGCAAAATTCACAATGTGCTTCTGCAATCTTTCAACAGAATTCATGGTATGTATTTCCGTGACCTTTTGATAAAATCTGCTATATTTTTTCTCGATTGTTTACCGATTTGTGTTTATTTTCTTCCATCGTTTGTCGAAGTTCGCGATATTTTTCAACAACATATTGGCAAAATTCGCAATATTTTTATGATAAAATTCACTATTCTTTTTGACAATGTTTACAATTTTTTTCAACAATCGTTTCACAAAATTAGTCATTTTTTTTCACGATTCTTTCTCGAAATGCACTTTTTTTTCCACAATCGATTGATGAAATTCAAGATTTTTTACCAAGACTATCTATCAATGTTCACAATATTTTTCAGCAACAGATCGGCAAAGTTCATGATATTTACTTTTGCTATGCAATGTGGATTATAGAAAATTGCAGATTATTGATCCTTGACACTATATACTAATCAAAAGTTATTTTCTTCTTTGAAGCAAAAAATTTGTATTCGACCAACAACAAGTCACTATTCATCACATCCCTAATTATAAAGTTGAATTTGTGTTTGAATAGTAATAATCCATCATCAAAGAAACCTATTTGATTTAGTTTTTGGTTAAATTAATCTCAGCTAAACACATTTTAGAAACAAAATGTCTAACTGGTAAAAAAAAAAAAAAAAAAAAAAGCAATATAGGGGAGAGTCAGTGACCCGGAGTCAAAATATTTTTGATGCTCCAGCTCCACTCCCAGATAAAATACTGTGGCTCTGGCTCCAGCAATCACTCCAACTCGGCTCTGACATTGTGCGTTTGAATTGCAGATTTTAATTTACACAGTTAATTTTTGGCTCACAAATTCTTCCTTTACCTTCATTAAAGATCTGACAAAATGCATTTTTCTTCTTATCAAGCTTGAAATGCTTGTTCACAAAATCTGAAATCTTTTAGTTTCTACTTTTAAAAAAGAAAGTTTGGTGGATTTTGAACACAAAAATCTTAAATTCCTTCTACACTTTTCAAACAACCAAAATTGTACAAAATACACATGTAGACAACAAGAGGCCATATTTGTTTTCAAATAGTATTGCCACTTAGCTCAAGTAGAAAGTAGAAGTGAAGTAGTGTTACCATGTTTTTGTGAGAAGTTTTCCATTGGACTTGGACATCTCTAAGAAGAAAAAAACCCTAAAAAGTGGTATAATTAAAATACTGAATAATGATGCAGTTAAAATATTTTAAGCCTGGAAATTTAAAAGACTGAAAAAAAAAAAGATATAAAAGAATATTGAAAAACTAAAGGATCCCTGGAGCAGGGGAAAATTTAGAGTTCCAGCTCCGGCTCCGGGAAAGTGGTAATGAATGGGCCAATTTTTGGTTTTTAATTTTTGTAATTTTTTCTAATAATTTTTTTGGCTCAGAATTGGCTCTTCAGTTACTTTACTTATTTGGTTATATAACAAAATCATAAAAATTGGATTAGAAAATGTCTATAATGAATGATAATAGAAAATAAAAATATAGAAATTTGGCCCATTCAGCCCCATGGATGGGGCTGAATGGAGCACTAAATGAATTCAATGAAAAAATGTGGAATTAATCTTTTATTCACCAAATATGACAAAATGAATGGCACTTGACATGATATGATCGAAAGCATACCTACTGAAATAGTAAGTAATACACAATGCTTATCAAAATCTATAAATATCAAAAGTGATATTATTAAATCACATTATTGTAACAGAAAAATGACAAAATAATGCGATTATAAGAAAGAAAGAACATAAAATATGCATAAAAATAATAGATAATACACAATATGATTTAACGAAATTTATATTTTTCAAAATTAATATTAAACAACATGGTTGTAACAGGGGTGAACTGCCTATTAATTGACTATTTAGTGTAAATTTCTCGTATTTTTTATTCTACCCATCAGATTCAGAATATAAACAATTATTCTAGTTTTATATCAAATGGGAAAATACTGGTAGGTGTGGTCAACAACTAGACAGTTCACCTTAATTATTTATATAATTTAACTTATGTTTCTAATTAATAGCTAATATTTCTTAGGGTGTAAATGTGCAAATTATTTTTTAGACATCACTATGAACCTATTCTAACTAGACAGTAACTTAATCTAAATCCATGACAGCCAGTTATGTTTCATATTAAAAAGAAAATCAGAAAAAAAAGGAAGAAAAACCATATTTTCATGATCAGGGCAAAGGAGACCATTCATGACCATGATATAGTGGCCCATTCAGCCCCACCTATAGTACTTCTGGAATATATTCAGATTCTTTTAGTACATTAAATTCGGTACTACTTAGTTATCCCATCAACCAATTTTGCCAAATTATACAAACTGACCTAACTTTTATTTTAGATAATGAAAGAACAAATAAATTAGTATAACATTAATAAAATTACAAATAAAACATCAAAATAAAAATCACTTGATGACCTAAACACATGTAACTTGTTTAGAGTCAAGTGAATGTGACATTTACAATCAACCATTATTGGCATTTAATCTTATAGTTTGGCGATAGATTTTTGGTTGGCAGGATAACTAAGTACTACCTTAAATTCAAATAACATATAAATACATCCTAAAATTAGTTTACAGATATGCAAAGATTTGCTAATACACATATATCTGCAATGAAATAGATTCTTTTCAGCTTATTTATTTTACTGAAAAGTGAAAAAAATTACTTTTCAATCACATTCTTGACCATCCAAATGGCTTCTCCCAAGCAATGGAAAATTTGATGAGTTTGGTAGAACAAATAACTTCATCTATTGGTGGCATCTAAAATAATTTTATGCAAATACATTTTCATATTTTGTTAATAGCCCATTCATCCCCATGGCCCATTCATTACCACTCTCCCTTAATACGAATTTCACATAAAATCTCATATAAGACTGTTGAGTTTCGTTTATAATAATGTTAACCAGTAAATGGCAAGGCAAATAGACTTGTTACTGAAAGTTAAAGTTTTTAACATATTGCAGGCAGCAGAGTGGTATGTTCTTACAAAATAATAGTTACTACTCAAGTCTCGGTTGGGAACATAGTTTATCAAACATTTCTAATAAGGCCACACCAACGCCAGGTTTGATCCTCCTGCAAAATTTTATCAGGATGACTATAAATATAACCATTAATTATTAGTCAAGATTTGAAAACTAACTACAGCCAATATTCAAAAATGAAAATACTGAGCTCTAGTATTTCTTTATTGTTGGATTTCGTTAATAAGTTGAAAATATATTTTCTAAGAAACCTTTAAAATTGATTTCAATTTTTCCGAATGGGACTTTGAAAAAGCAGAATGCCAAAATAAAATGTCTACAATAGCTTGATATGATCAGACTTGTTTAGCGCAAATTCTCAAAGAATACAATAAAAGTCATTTAAAATATCTAAAAATAAAATCCACATTCCGACGAATGCTACTGGGGAAAATTTTTTAACGCGATTTATATACAACACTATTTTAAAATGTAAATCAAGTTGATTCCGAAATCGAATAGTGGAACAGTAAACTTAAAATGAAGTCATTTTGCTACAAAGATTGGAAATAAATAGAAAGCAAAATTAAACAGCAGAAATTTTTACTTGTTCAGCGCAAGAAACACCTGCAATACCGCCTCCGATGACAGCAAATTTGGCGAATATTCTGCCAGAACAGTCTGCCATGCGCTTTTTGTTTGATTGTTTATTTACTGCAGACAAGACAACTTCCAAATTGGTTGGTTGGTTGGTTGTCAGAGAAGAAGATATGCTGCAACGCTGCAACGACCGCTCCCCATTCCAAATCTGGGTTCGAGGCTGAAAAAGTCACGTGATACCGGTCCCAAAGAACTTCTAACTAGTAAGAAGGGAGTCTACTACTGCTTTCCGCATGAACTGTTTCACTGGCTTGCCAGGGTTTTTCATTACGTTTACGAACCCTTCCTTTCTTTACGCTGGAAGTTTTTACCTTGACCACGTGATCATAACGTAGATAGAATATCCTCTGGAATAAAGTCCATTCGCCGAGGTTAAGAGGTTAATCCACTGAGCTCGACATATAACAGTAGATCTGTCTTCTCAACACTATTTCCCCGCGGTCAGCGCGGAAGAATACAGTGACGGCAGTTTTAGCTTGGTTTTGGTTCGCATACTAGGCAGCAAACGCTCTTTCTCCCATTGCCTATTATGCTGGTGTTTGAAATTTTTTCAAATTTCTTTCAAATTTATGGTTTTGATAATTAAGGATGTATCATGGTGAGCAGTTGTTCTGCATATGGTTGTAAAAATCGTTGGAATAAAGAGGGAAATCAAGCAGGACGGTCGTTCTGCCAAGCCAAGCTGAAAAAAAATGCTAACCCCGCCAAACAAACAAACGCCAAGAATAACGGCAAGACACCGTAACTGCTTATTATACTGAAGTCAACTTCTCCATGTTAAATGGACGAAATATGCCAGCGTAAAATTTCCCATATCAAAAGAAGCAATCATCGCAGAAAAATAAAACCACCACCAGAAGGACCTAATAAAGAAGATCTTCAATTTGAGATCAAATGCATCCTCATAAATTAATTATAAACAGAGATATAGATTTTTTAAAATAACGTCGAGATACTGAAAATGACAGATTTATTTTCTTCGTCACAACTTATGTTTCAATTGAGGTAGAGACTTAAATAATGGACAGAAAAAAGTAAGGATTGAATTTTTGGATAGATATTTACTCAATCTACGTGCTTTTATAAAATTCAGCTTTAAAAACATTAATTTTCTATTCATAATTAGCGAAAAACTGTTAATTAGTTCTAAAGTTTACAAATTATGCCAAATAGCGATAAACCCGCCAAAATATTTTAGAAATCTTATACTTTTCTTTTATATTATCCTTTTGCATTGATTTCATCGAAGATAACCATGGCTGAGATTCAGATAGAATTTTCGCTGTTAGCGAAATGAGTTTGACCAATCAGAAGCCTGCATGTTTGAGAATATTTGCTGTTTCTGGATCCCGGCCTATGTCATGAAAGTTTTGAGTCATTTTTTTAGTGCCGTGGATGAAGTGCAATGTTTGTAGAAATGTAGGTTAGGATCCAGATTGATTTTTCGCTATTAGCGAAACGAGAATCCCCAATCAATAGCCTGCATTTCTGCAAACAGCGAAAAGGTCACAAAAATGCAGGCTTCTGATTGATGAATCTCGTTTCTCTAACAGCCAAAAATCTATCTAGATTGCGCCCAATGGAGGATATTCCAAATATGGGTTCGAGGCTGAAAAAAGTCACGCGATACCGGTAATTTATCCAAAGAACTTCTAACTGATAAGAAGGGAAGATACTACTACTTTGCCTCATGAACCGTTTCATTGGCTAGCGGAGCTTTACATTACACGTCTACGGAGCCTTCCCTTCTTTACGATAGAAGTTTTTACCTTGACCACGTGATCAAAATGTAGATGGAATATCCTCCATTATGTTGAACACAATTTTGCATTTCCACATCCAGGAAGGGTATTGATTGTCATAACGACAATACATATTCGAAACTATTTAAGGCACTGATTCTGAACTCCTTTGCTATACATTTAGATATTAAAGAAGTTGTTGTTTCCGTAGTAACAGTACTTTTCTGTATTGCTTTCTCTAAAACACAAATATAGAAATTTAACAAAGAGCACTCAGAATCAACAACATAACAGAGAGCCTTTATACGTATGAGTGGTGATATATGCACAGGAAGCATGCTCATTTCAAGTTTTTGCCGAAAGTATGGCTACAGCGTCTAGAATACATTGTGTGGAAATATGCTATCCAAACAACGCTAAAAATTTGTATCCCTTAAATGTGCGACGATACTCCTAAAATCCCAAGTATCGATCACAGCGACATCTGCGGGATTTAGTATTACATTGTATAGACTAGCAATATCTTGCAGTTTGAGAAAACATCCTGCAGATGTCGCTGTGATCTGTATATTTCAGCAGCATCGTTGTACAGTTAAGGGATACAATATTTTAGCACTCTTTTAAGTATTACAGGGATAGCCAATTTCCACACTATATATTCTAGGTGCTATAGTACGGCAATCCACTTTCTTGAATAGAGGCTATTCTATCTACGTTATGATCACGTGGTCAAGGCAAAAACATCTAACGTAAAGAAGGGAAGGCTCCGTCGACGTAATGTAAATCCCCGCTAGCCAATGAAACAGTTCACGGGAGAAAGCAGTAGTAGTTTCCTGTTTCCCTTCTCATCAGTTAGAAGTTCTTTAGGTAAATTGCCGGTACCACGTGACTTTTTCAGCCTTGAACCCATATTTGGAATATCCTCCATTAGACGATACGCGCATGGACGAGCTTTATTAGACTAGGGAAATAATTCAATATGCATTAGTCTGACGATAATGACACGCTCGCAAAGACCTTTAACGATTTGTTTTTATCACTTCTACCAATAAACCTTTATTGGCCATATGTCGCTACTTCGTTATAGCGACACACTTGTTCCTAATTGGATCCCGGCCTTAATGTATCAAAATACGGAGTTTGCTTTCTGTACTATTCTTGAGCTCAGTTATAACGTCTAGAAATATAGGCAGAGATCCAGGTACATTTTTGCAAACAGTGAAAAGTTAGCAATAATTCTAACTTCTGATTGGTCAATCTCGTTGCGATAACAAAGAAAATCTACCTAGATCATGGTCATGGTGTGGAAACCGGCTATTCCAGTAATACTTTAAAAATTGCTAACAATTGAATCCCATAAATATTGAAAAATACTGAATGACAAATGTCGATAGCAGCAACATTTTCTAGATCTTCTCTGAGCGAAACGTTTTCTCATTTGATGTCTTTTGAAATAGTTACGTTGGAATTACCATATGTCGCTGTGATCGACATTCATCGTTCAGCCTTGTTCAACATTTATGGGATACAATTTTTTAGCACCTTTTTAATAAGCCGATTTTTAAACTGTATCTTCTAGATACTATAGCTCCGTTATAGGCCTAGATTATATGTTGTAGAAATCGACTATCCCAGCAATACTTAAAAAAGCGCGGAAATAGTGAATCCCTTAAATGTACAACGATGTTGAATTCCAAACAGTCATTTGCAGCG
This sequence comes from Maratus speciosus, assembly GCA_963932465.1. Taxonomy (NCBI): domain Eukaryota; kingdom Metazoa; phylum Arthropoda; class Arachnida; order Araneae; family Salticidae; genus Maratus; species Maratus speciosus. The sequence continues at coordinate 312,023,303 of OZ010790.1, read as the reverse complement.
ACATCTGCAGGATATTTTTTAAAGAAGAAAGAGATACGTGTAAAAGACTAGAATACATAAATTTGCTATCCAAGCAGCGCTAAAAAGTTGTATCCCTTAAATGTGCACTGACGCTGAAATCCAGGGAGCTGATCGCAGCGACATCTGTGATATACTTTCAAAGTAAACATCGTATTATTACAGCGGGCTTGACGCCAAGCACACAGGTCAGATGTATGTTAATAAAATGTAAAAAAAAATGCTAGAGCGTCTAGACCAAATTATAGCGCCTAGAATATATAGTGTGGAAATTGGCTATCTCTGTAATACTTAAAAAAGTGCTAAAATATTGTATCCTTAAATGTGCAACGATGCTGCTGAAATATACAGATCGCAGCGACATCAGCAGGATATTTTCTATAACGGCAAGATATTGCTAGTCTATACAATGTAATACGAAAATCCCGCAGATTTCGCTGCGATCGATACTTGGGATTTTAGCAGTATCGTCGATCATTTATGGGATACAAATTTTTAGCGTTGTTTAATAAAATATTTCCACACTAGGTATTCTAGACGCTGTAACCAAATCGTCATAAAGTTTTAGGAAATATCCTGCAGATATCGCTGTGATCGACTCATTGGATTTCAGCATCATTTGAAATTTAAGAGATCCAATATTTTAGCACTTTTTAAAGTATTACTGGGATAGCCGATTTCCACACTATATATTCTAGGCGCTATAGCACCGCGGTAGCTTGTCTGTTTCGTTTACCTCGGAGTAGATATAGATGAAGTCATTTGTAGCTGTTCCTAAACTGTGGCCAACAACATATGAGGCCAGTTCATAACGTCACACGGAGTTGATTATCTGTACACGGCAATGGACACAAAAAAAAATCGGCGCGCAGCTTTGTACTAATCATCGTGTAAAGATGCTCCAACTCTGAGTCTAACGAAAAAGACAGGCTACCGCGGTGGGTCCGATTCTTCTTTTTTTACAGACCGCTGGAGTCACGTGATGCTCGAATGCACCAAAGAAGGTGCGTGAAAAGAGCATCCCGTGACTCCAGCGGTTTGTAAAAAAAGAAGAATCGGACCCACCGCGGTAGCCTGTCTTTTTCGTTAGCCTCGATCCAACTCCGTATGACTTTTAAACATCATGAACTGGCCTATTATGTCATTGGTCGCGCTAACACCCTCCCTCCTGCGTCTACCGTATATAGCGGCATCTTGTACTGGAGACTGCTAAATGGGCTGCTATCGGTCAAAATCAAGAGAGAAAAGGGCAGAAGAGAGGGAAAGAACTCGTTTTTTTTGGTAACTAGTTTTTCACACGGGAAGATTGACATGTCTGTTCCTTTCCTTTCATAACTTCATGGTGGTGAAATAAGCCAAAGCCTCCTAAATATTTGAGAAAGTCTTGACTCGCGTCACGAAAACATCACACAAAGCAAGCAAAGCAAAGAAACAAAATCATTCATCGGCTTGTTCATATTCACGAGCCAATGAATGATTTTTCTTCTTTGTTTTGCGTGCTTTGTGTGACGTTTTCCTGACACGTGTCAAGGCTTTCTCCAATATTTAAAGGGCGTTGAATAGGCCGGGATCAAGATAGATTTTTCGCTATTAGCGGGATGAAATTGATCAATCAGACGTCTGCATTTTTCCGAACTTTTTGATGTTTGCAGTAAACACCGAAAAGCCTGCAAGGATGGAGGCTACAGATTGGTCAATGTAATTTTACTAACAGAGAAAAATTTATCTGGATCCCGGACATTAACTTTGGTTGGTTAAAACAATTTTGAACAAAATCAAATCAGGAAGCCAATGTTTGTTAACTTTTCTGGTTAGTTTAATTGAAATCTTCCTCGTCTATTACTGAAAACTAAGTTACCGTACTTTGGACAAAAAATTGAAAATGAGTACACGAATTGTACATATGTCACCACTCTAACACAGTGTTGCCAGATGGGCTACTTTTTTTTAATTCAGATACTTGATTGGCACCACTTTTTTGAAATTGTAAAATGCGCCTTATTTAATGACATATTAATTAAGGCGAAAACAAAGGGAATTTTACCGTTTATAATAAGTGCTGGCAATCAAGAAATCTGAATTAAAAAAAAGTAGCCCACTGGCAACACTGCTCTAACATATAAATGTTCTCTGTTATGACCATGATTCTAAGTGCAGTTGGTTAAATTTGAGTATCTGGGCATTAGAGAAAGCAATAGTGGCCCACCGTGGCTGAGTGGATAAGACACCATGCCGCTAATCGCTTGAGAGCGTAGGTGGAAGCAGATTCGAATCCCGCCGTGATCCGCATGTGATATGATGTATGTGTTCAATAAATCAAACAAACAAATAAGCAAGCAATAGTGAAAGGTACAGTTGGCATGGAAACAACGACTTCTTTAATTCGTATAGAAAATTAATGAATAGTAGTAAGTGACTCAAGTTTAAAATGTAGGCAAATGGTCTGGAAATATCAATGGCTCCCATCTAGTATTTCACAAAATTAATTTAATAGATTCACATGATGTATAACTTGATGCAACTCTTAGCTAATGAAAATTCTGCAACAAGACTTATGTAGGTAGATCTTTTGAATGAATAATTCAGAATTCTGAGAACAAAACGAAGTTCTTAAGGGCTCTTCCTCACCCCCCCCCCCTCAAAAAAGGAAATACGATAGAAAGATATAAGAATTTGGATAGCTTCAATATGTCTGTGATCTTTTGTCAGAGTTCAGAAAAAGAGTCTGGGCATAAAAAAAAAAAAACAAATTTGACGAACGATAAGACTATAGATTTCAGGCAAATTTTAACCGAAAAATATTTAATTCTAATGTATATGCGGCTTTAATAATAGACTATTAAAGATAATCAATGTAGGGGAAATTTTATAGTAAATTAATATCCTCACATTCATGCAAATAGGTATGGATAAACAGACTTGAGTAAAATTACATATTTATTCTTTCTTCTCTATAACACGATCTAAATGAAGATGAAGTTATATGTACAGTTTATATCTTTAAATTTTTAGATTTTTTTTATCAAAAATGTTCCTTTATTATGTCTAGAATTGCTAGATTTACAGATCTTCGATTCTTTAGATGCCTGCGGGGTTTCATTCTTGGATTAACCGTAGGTATTTGTAAAGGTAAATTTATTTTGCAAAACCGTCAGCAAAAAAAGTTAGAAAAAACAATTAACTGACAGACTACCTGTAAATATATATTTTATTTCGACTCTGTTTTTTACTAAATTTTCATCTTTCGTAGAAAATTTTAAGGAGATATAAATTGAGAAAGACTGATACTTTGAAAGAAGAAATGGACTTTCCTTACTTTTAAATTATTAATCACTATAAAAAATGAATGATAGGTAAACAAAATGTATAATATTGTGTTTGCTCCCTGCTTATAAAGTCTATACAAGGACTAATTTGAATTTGAGCTAGTACAATTATTTCAATTATATATCATTTGTTTTAAAAAAAGAACTGATATCTACTAAAAAACAACTTTTCAAAAGTAAAAAAAAGCCAAGCAAAAAAAAAAAAAAAAAAAAAAAAAGGTGAAAGTTGTGGCTAAAAAATAGTGTGATATCAAATTTCCAAGCTTATATTACGGTACTTATTTAACATTTTTTGATAAAAATTTACCATATGTAAGTCGAGTACCTAAGTATGCGTTGATAGAAAGCCTTTTCTCCTTTACTAAATACATCATAACGTGTTTCTGAAAATTAATTTTTTTTTAATTATGCATGATGGGCTTGGCGGCCATCTTTCCATATTTTACACAAATGTCTAAGCACTCAAGCTCGTAACATATTTGCATTATTAAGAATTTCGAACTTCTAGTTTTAGCTACAGACAGATAAATTAAGAAAGTTTTTTATTTTGAAAAAACAAATTGATTTTTACTGCTTTAACTAATTAATTAACCACCCCCTCCCCCCCTCCGAAAAAAGAGAATCATAAGATGAAACCTGAAGTTACTTCAGCTTTATTTTTAGACACAAATTTTTAGGCACTCATTCCCATAAATTAAAAGAATAAAATGTTTGCTTTAGTAACAATTTCGAACTTCCAATCTTAACAATGAACTTGTGTGCTTAGAAATTTGTGTAAAATATGGAAAGATGGCCGCCAAGCCCATCATGCATAATTAAAAAAAATTAATTTTCAGAAACACGTTATGATGTATTTAGTAAAGGAGAAAAGGCTTTCTATCAACGCATACTTAGGTACTCGACTTACATATGGTAAATTTTTATCAAAAAATGTTAAATAAGTACCGTAATATAAGCTTGGAAATTTGATATCACACTATTTTTTAGCCACAACTTTCACCTTTTTTTTTTTTTTTTTTTTTTTTGCTTGGCTTTTTTTTACTTTTGAAAAGTTGTTTTTTAGTAGATATACAATTTCTCCGGTAAATTGCCTTTCCCCCCCCCCCCCCTCTCATGTTTAACAGCCATAAGTGCATAACATTGCTTTGTGAATGATAATTTTTTCGTATTAATTTATTTTAATTTCAAGTATCATTTTTCTGCTCGTGTTTACTAGAAAGATTACTAAAATGCTTATTGGAAAGTATTTTGAGATTAATGCGTTAATATATATATATTGGATAAATATATTGTTTTGGATAGTTTGTCTTAAAATTTTCCATCTATTTTTTAAAGCCATTCCTTGTGACAAGTAGTATTTAATTATCTTACAGATTACTTTTTAAGTTAATATTTTCATGTTCATAAATTTATATTTTATCCATGAAAAATGGTATTATATTTATTTGCTTCAAATGGGATACATTGAACATGAAAATATATATGTAGTATATACAAAAGAAAAAAAGAAACTTTAAAATTAAGCTAAAATGAAATTCCTAATGCATTATTTCATAAATAGAGGGGCTAAATTAATATTTTCAAGGGGAGACAACATGTTATTTTTTCCCTAATCGTTCTCATCTTTACACTCGAATTGCTTAGCAGTACCGTTTATTTATTGTCAGATTAAGAGGTAAAGCAATACCAAGTGCTGAACTGAGCTCATTAATTTCATTACTTTTTATATTCAGTTGCTGTGCTAATGTTTTTATTAAAGTAAACTTTATTTACTTCCACCAGAAATCTAAATAAAAATATTTTGTATTTAATTGTACTTTTCAATTTGTGATTCATAAAATTATTAAAAATTAAGGACACTTATTTATCACACTAAAAATTATTCTTTTTTTTTTTCTTATATAATTACTAAACACATTACTAATATATTTCCTCATGAAATAGTGCCCTTTTTTTGAACTAGCTTCCTGCCCTTTTTTCTTTCTAAAATGAATTACATTATTAATTATCATTTTAAAAATTAAAGCTTAAAATGTATAATATGTTCCTAATTAGAGAGTTAAATGTTTTATAATTATTAATTTGAAGTAGGGTTAACTATTTAATATTAAATGCAATTATTAATAATTTTAATAAATATCAAATATCACTAGTATTTAATGAAGTTTTACATAATTATTACAATATTAATGTATATAACATTGTATGATACTAATTATAATGAAACTATTAATTTGTAGTTTTTATAATTTCTGTAATTACTAACAAATAATTATAATTTTATTAATTAAAGTGTAAATGTTAGCAATTAGTTGTTTAATTATTTTGGAAACCTAAAACAATTAAACCACTTGATCATGAGTTTTTTACACTCTAATTGAAACTAATTTGTAAATTTTTCTTTAAAACTGTAAACGTATTGATAAAACCAATTAAAATATTTGTCTTTCATTCAGATAAGATAAGAGACAAAAAGACATATTTGGGTGTTAAAAAAGCTAGAAAATTAAATGACAATTTCAAAACAACGCTATCTGCCGATTTTGAATGGGCATGAAAGAAGAGATTTATAAACAATTTAATTAAAAATTAAATAAATACTAATTGGATATTTCCTGTTCTTATAGACCACTCACTCTCATTGTTTTTATAAATTACCTAATTATGGAAGAATAAATTAGGATAATAATAAAGCGATTTCTGCTATGTCTAACATTGAAAACGCGGACTATTTTTTCTCTTCTGCCTATTTTGCTTCTTCGGGGTGTAATTCGGCTAGCAGACGACGAACCGGAGAGTATTGTTTGTTTTGTTTTATTGGACACATACATCAGACTTGTGTGCTTGACAACAAGGCCCGCTTATAAGTCATCGTCGATATACAGGGACGAGATAGCACAATGAAATTTACAACACAGAGAATTTTTACATCCTGGAGCTCCACAAAGAGTGTGCAATGGAGCCAGCGGGAGTCGAACCCGACAAGCCTCCTACGCTCTAAAGCGATTAGCAGGGTGGTGTCTTAACCACTCGGCCGAGGAGAGTATTTGTTTGTTTGTTTGTTTTATTGGACACATACATCAGACTTGTGTGCTTGACAACGAGGCCCGCTTATAAGTCATCGTCGATATACAGGGACGAGATAGCACAATGAAATTTACAGCACAGAGAATTTTTACATCCGGGAGCTCCACAAAGAGTGTGCAATGGAGCCAGCGGGAGTCGAACCCGACAAGCCTCCTACGCTCTAAAGCGATTAGCAGCGTGGTGTCTTAACCACTCGGCCGCAGAGGCCCCATTTGTTTGTTTGTTTTATTGGACACATACATCAGACTTGCGTGCTTGACAACAAGGCCCGCTTACAAGTCATCGTCGATATACAGGGACGAGATAGCACAATGAAATTTACAGCACAGAGAATTTTTACATCCGGGAGCTCCACAAAGAGTGTGCAATGGAGCCAGCGGGAGTCGAACCCGACAAGCCTCCTACGCTCTAGAGCGATTAGCAGCGTGCTGTCTTAACCACTCGGCCGCGGAGGCCCCACTGGAGAGTACGTTCAAACGCATCACTAAACGTTCAAACGCATTTACAATAAAGAATGATTTCAATGGCACTTTAGCTACAGCGCCTAGAATACCTAGTGTGGAAATATGCTATCCAAACAGTGCTAAAAATTTGTATCCCTTAAATGTGCGACGATACTGCTAAAATTTCAAGTGTCGATCGCAGCGACATCTGCGGGATTTTCGTATTACTAGTATTACATTGTACAGACTGGCAATTTCTTGCAGTTGTAGAAAATATCCTGCAGAGGTCGCTGCGATCTGCATATTGCAGCAGTATCATTGCACATTTAAGGGATACAATATTTTAGCGCTTTTTTAAGTACTACAAGGAGTGTGTTCAAGAAGCATGCGCGCGAGCTCAGGAGACAGGAACATGGAGTGGTTCTTTATCGTGGATGCAATAAAAGTTTACCGCGTTCACGAACAAATAACTGTTTGATTAATTATGGTGCTAATTATAAAGATAATTTGTTGCAAATAAAAGACGAGCTAGATGGCTGAATGGATAGCGTTTTGAACTCAAGACTAGGGGCAATGGGTTCGAATCCTGCGCGTCCCAAAATGCATTCGTGATTTTTTTTTTTTTTTTTGATTGCTTTATATTTTTCATATAAAGTAAGATATTTTTGATAAAGATAAATTTTTATATTAATACTGAAGCACATGTATTTCTATTATAATAATAAAATACTTATTTAAATACGAGAAAATGAGGTATTTCTCGATGAAAGTTTTAGATTTGAACGCCTTTTAATATTTAAAGTTTCGAAACGATCGTTTCAAAGTGATATATGTGTATATATAGGGTATATATATATACATATAAAGCAAATGAAAAAATAAGTATTGTGCGAAAATATCCGTTTGAGCGTAGGGTAATTTCTTGATGTTTTTCTTTCTTTCTTCCTTTTGAGTACTTTAGGAGTGAATTTTTATCGAGATTAGGATCATAACTAATCATATTTTATGGTATTAAAATCAATATGAAAATATTATAAAAATAAAATGTATTAGATGTATATTATTTTAACTAAAAATATCTGCACAATATTTTATCTCTTTTTTAAAGAGATAAAATATATGGGGTTTGCCATCTAGTTTTGTAGTGAATAAAATATTATTAGAATGCTTATAAATTTTTTACTGAAAGTATGATTAAGTATTTTGCTTATACTAACGTGATTTTGAGTGTCATTTGTTTCTCATTTTTTATGATGCATTTTGTCTGTTATTCACACGGTATTAATCCGCACGGCAATCATAAAATAAGAAATATATATACTAAAACCTTCTCTGAAAAATTGTCTAACTAACATTGCAAATTTCAAAATCTTGTAATATGTTGATATCACAATTTTGGTTTATTAACAGCATTCTATCACGAAAAACATAAAGCAACTGATAAATCATTTTTAAACAAATAAAAAGAAAATTGTTAAAAAGTTAAAATATTTAGATCTCTAATTGAATTGTTAAATTGTATCAGTCAACCTACCAAACAAAGCATAACCAATGAAACATAAGCACAAAATACACAATCACGTGATCAAATCGCCCACCTAATTTTTTTGGGTAGTTTGCGCGATATTTGTGTGCGGTTGACTGATTGCTGATCAAGCTGAAGTGGATAAAATAGGTCAAGTGACTCTTTCCGGAATATTTTGAATTTTATCTGAGTGAACATAGGCATGTATTCCTGTAACAAAAACCATGTTTTGGAAAGATAAAGAAATATAGTCGTTGGTTTTACCTGTTTTGAACCATAAAAATAATGAAATAATTGAATTATTTGAAAATTCCTTTCTTCGATAAGACCTACTCCATGGCAAAAACTTCTGAGCGCGCGCGCGGCGTGAGCTGCTCTTCTAAACAGGCCCAAGGATAGCCGATTTCCACAGTATATATTCTAGGCACTATAGTATTAGTTAAAGAGACAATTTTCCTATTCCGACGGCTGCGATCAGCGCCTCTATATGTTGTTTTAAGCCCCGTTTTAAGGCCGTTAAAATCACAGATAACGTTAAAAAATTAAACAAAATATAATGCTAAATCATTTAAAACTGATTGTTTTCATAAATTCCTTTTACTTTATACATTGCAAATCAAGATTTTGATTTATAGGTTTTTTTCTTATGTATAATTTTATCGTAACCAACGTTATCAATCGTTATTTGCGGGAGTTCGAAGACGGACAGACAAACCGAATGCATAAACACTTTTCAACTTTGTTGGAAAGTGTTAAAAAGAGTTATACAGAATAGCAATATTTGATATTATTTAGGCTTCTTATCTGTTTGAACTTTTATGGTATATCCATTTATACTTTTCTAGTACCTATAGCTAAACCCTACGTTGTATAGTTTTTTTTACAAAGTCTTATTATTCTTTTAGCAACGATTTTTTTAAATAATTCATATATTTATTCTACGGAACCCTCTGAGCGCAAGTAATACTCGCACTTGACTGTTTATTTCTTTTTCGTTCTGAATTTACTTAACTATTACTGTTTTTGACGGTTAAAACATGGTTTAACATATGTCATGTCAAAAACTAGTTTTCGCCGGCTAAAACCCAACCCTGGTTTATTGTCGTTTATTTGAATCAGTGCCCCCCACCCCTCCAATTAAATCAGATGCTGCTTTACAAACAGGGTTAATTTAAAAGGTGGTTATTAAACTTTGATCGAATCTTGGCACAAAATAATTTACTACGGGAATTCTGAAAAATTTTACATTTTACTTGCTTGACACATTTGTAAACAAAAAATTAAAATTTCGGCTGTTTTCAATTCGGTGTTAAAGAATTAAGAAACGCGCCCCTACCCCTATAATTGTGATGCATCTTTGATTATCTACCTGACGGCCAACAATTCATAATTTTCATATCCCGAAAATAAGTTTTTAAAAACAAGTTTGATGTGTTCATGGTAATACAATATTTTCAAATGTTAATGTCAAAATTCATATTTCACATATAAAAATCGCAATATGTTTGGAATGACTAATACCAATGCCACAGAACATTCAGTGCAAAAAAATAACTTTACGTCTTTATAATTCGTAAAATTCTTGAATGGTTTCCAGTTTGATATCGAAAATTGCTCAAGATTCATAATAATTATTCGGATTCATAAGAATCCGAGATCTTAAAAAAATCACATTTATAATAAAACATGAAATATTCGAAATATTTCCGTAATGAAAGAAAACTAAAATAATATATTTATTCAAGTATTTATCTCGTATTTTAATTTATTTCTCTGTTAAAAATAGATTATTCATTCAAATATCTGTAAATAATTTTAAATAACAGCAAAAATTTCTGGTCTATACAAATATAAATTGGCCTTTTTTTCATTTACTTTTCATTAAATATTGAAACACGCAAAATTTCGTAGTTAAAAATGTACTTATAAGCTACAAAACATATATTTAAAATATATTTTTCGTAAATTTCAATTATTATGCATATTTTTAGGGTTCCGTACTTAAAAAGTAAAAACGGAACCATTATAAGATCACTTCTGTGTCTGTCTGTCACAGCCATTTTACTCGTAAACTATGGAACGTGGAAAGTTCAAATTGGGGGGGAACGGGAAGTAATAAAAACTATTGACCCACATATATACAGACTATTAAATATTCACAAATATATTTAGGGAAAATGTAGAGGGGCTAATTAAGTTACTTGAAAAAAAATCTTTCCTTTGTATATCGTGTGAAAGCTTTCATAACGCTAAACTCCAAAATATATTTCTTTTAATTTTAGGTGTCATATTTTCAGAGATGTAGTCGAAAATGTAGTGCAAAAATGTGTTCTCCCTCATCTATTTCCGAATCTACTGAAACTAAAATTATAAAAAAATTAGAGGTAGTAGACGTTAATTTAAATCTTGCAGGAAAATTATAGTGATGACCCTAGGTCACATAGTTTTTTAGAAAAACGCATTTTTCCGTTACACACAAATTTCGATTTGAAGGCACTCAGCAAAGGTGTTGAGGAGTGTTATAGGTACCTATCGTAGCAGAAGTATAAAAGCATTGTTAATGATTTTCGAAAAAAATCGTCGGTAATTAGCCGAGATATTAACCCGTAAAAACACGGACGGTTTGGACATACGTAATGACAGGGCGTACTCTATGTACCATCAGCTTTTAAAGCCCAGATAACAACTTTTAAAGATATTTTTGTGTAATGTAAGGCACAGTAGAAGTATAAAAGCAATAAATGTCAAATTGTTTAAAACAGAGTAATTTAATTAGAATTAATCACATAAATACTATGTGATTTGCGACTAGTTTGTATTGAGTGGATCTCTCAATACGCCTCCCTTGTCTTTAAAAGTTAATTAAAAACCTATCTAGAAAAACGCGGCACGGGCCAAGTCGGCTTTGCAACTTTGCGACCTCCTTTCGAAGCGCGCTTAGCACAATGCCAAGTTTAAACTTTGAACAAAGGTGTTGTTTTAGCTACACTGAAAAAAGAAAAGATTATTACTACGCTGAATTTAGTTTTATGAAATGCCAAATGAAGTTTAACCTCTTGCGCTCTATGACGTACGCAGCGTACGTCATATTATTTTGGCCATTTCCGACAATGACTTACGCCGTACGTCATGATATATGGCTGATTTTTTAATTAGACATTCCGAATTCTTACGAGAAAGTTTCTCTTATTTTTGCTTTACAAGATGATTGCTTTTCCATAAATAAAGTAAAAGAAAATTACGAATTAAATTTTTGTGGTGTAAATTCAAAATTTCTAAAAAAAAAATTGCCAGATGTGGCAACACTGATGGCTAGTGGCATACATCCGCTAACAGCGCCAGGACGCAAGGTGTTAAATACGAACTACCTTTATTGTCAGTACCGAATTAAGTTCATCATAAACAGATTAGGATAAGATAAAAGACAAGTTGGAAATTACGCATCAAACGTGGCAAATGAGGTGCGTTCGTACTATAACTAGTTTTATGAATATTTTTTTACACCGCATATTGTATTGACTGTATATTTTAGTTCACTTCATAAGTGCATATCAATTTCATTCTGTTCGAAAGCCTGTAACATCATTAATACAGGCCATCAAGAAAAGCCAAGAAAGAAGTTCTTCAGAAAGTATGGAGAAGGCTAGAATAGAGCAGAAAGAACAAAATGAAAATCTTAAACGGCATGAAAGGGGTTAGTTGATTACATTCTTATCCAAGTCATTTATAAATAAGTTAATGCTCATAGCGCCCTTAAGATCCGAATTAACATTGCCGACGACGTTAAAATAATCAGGTTCATTCAGTATTGAAGTAGATTCCACACAAGATATATCGGTAATTGAGCAGTTGGCACTTTGTGCTCCTTATGTGCTGCACGGTAAAGTGAAGGTTAGGCTTGTAAAATTGGTTGATGCTCTCAAAACAACAGGGGAAGCCCTCTATCTCCAACTGAAAAAGAATTGTTATATATTTACTGAAAGAAGAACTTAAAAAAACTCCCTTCTTCACAAACAGTTGGCACTTCTTTTGATGGTGCAGCAAATATGAGTGGGAGATATAAAGGTCTGCAGGCACAACTGAAAAAGGACAATCCAGATATATAGCATGTGCATTGTTATGCCCCATGTAGTGGCGTACCCAGGATTTTATTTCGGGGGGGGGGGGGGGGGACTTAAATTTCATAATGTTCTATATCTTACGAAGCACGTTGAATTGGGTTGTAAACAGAAATCATTTTTGACAATAAGGCCGTAGCCAGAGGGGGAAAAAGAGGGGGGGCGGGGCGTAGAGATGATTCTGTTCCGAATTTTCCGTAAATTTTAGGTATAAGGTTCCATAAAACAAAACAAAAACGGTCATCAGTCCCAAAATTCGGACTTAAAAAATATATCGCGATTTTTCACAAATAGTCGGCGAAAGACATCAATTTCATCAATCGTTCGAAGAAAAAAAATCTCAAATTTCCTTAAAGGATCGCGGGAAAAAAACGAAATTTTGTCGAAGGGCTGCCGATAAAATGCGAATTTTGTCAATAGGCCGCGGATAAAACGCGAATCTTGTCAAAGGGCCTTGAAAAAACGCAAATTTTGTCATAGGATCGCGAAAAAAAGTCAAACGCGGAGGAAACGTGAATTTATTCTATTGACCGCTGAAAAAACACAAATTTCGTCAAAGGACAGCGGAAAGAAAGGTAATTTCGACAAATGATCGCGAAAAAAAAAAAAACGTGTTCCGTTAAAGGGCTGCGGAAAAAATGTGAATTTCGTCAAATGACCGCAAAAAAACCGTCAATTTGTCAAAAGACCGCAGAAAAAAATCGTCAAAGGACCACGGAAAAAACGCAAGTTTCATGAAACAGACGTAGAAAAAAGCGCGAATTTCGACAAAGAATCGCGAAAAAAACGCGAATTTCGTCAAAAAGCCGGTGAAAAACGCAAATTTCGACAAAGGATCGCGAAAAGAAACGTGAAATGCGTCAAATGGCCGTAGATAAAACACGAATTTCGGCAAAAGACTGCGAAAAAAACGCGAATTTCGTCAAAAAGAATCGGGAAAAATGCAAATTTCGACAAAATATCGCGACGAAAACGCGAATTTCGTCCAAAGGCTGCGGTTAGAAACGCGAATTTGACAAAGAATCGCGAAAAAAACACGTATCTCGCCAAAGGGTCGCGGAAAAAAAGCAAATTTCGTCAAAGCATCGCAAAAATGCGAATTTTGTTAAACAAACTCGGAAAAAGCTGGAATTTCGACATAAGATCGCGAAAAAACGCGAATTTCGTCTAAAAGCCGCAAAAAACGCAATTTTCGACAAAGAATCGCGGGAAAAAAGCAAATTTCGACAAGGGATCGAGGAAAAAACGCAAATTTTGACAAAGAATCGCGGAAAAAACGCAAATTTCGACAAAGCATTGCGGAAAAAACGCGAAATTTCGTCCAAGGGTCACGGGGAAAAACGCGAATTTCAAGAAAGGATCGCGAAAAAAGGCCGCGGAGAAAAAGCGAATCTCGTCAACGCATCGCAAAAAACGCAATTTCGCCAGAGTCACGGAAAAGCACGAATTTCGTCCAACGGCGGCAGTTAGAAATGCGAATTTCGACAAAGGATCGCGAAAAAAGCACGTATCTCGCCAAAGGGCCGCGGAGAAAAAGCAAATTTCGACATAGGATTGAAAAAAAAAAAAAAAACGCGAATTTCGACGCGGAAAAACCAAATTTCGACAAATGATCGCGGGTGTATGTGAATACTGTGTGTAACTTTAAGATTGAAGACAAATAGTTTTCTTTTTCACATTTTTATCACACAGCACACAAATGTTACAAACAATCACAAACACTGAAAAACATGTAGAATGATGAGGTGACTTTGGGGTAATAACCCGCTGTTAGAACAAGTGACGTTCATAAAACATCTTTTGGGGAATACTCCCGCTATAAGCAACAGAATAATTGGGGATAAGACCCGCTATAGCATAATGTGCCACAATGGCAGCTCAAGAACAACATACTATACTTGGGGATAACACCCGCTCGAATACACAATGTGCCGAAATGGCAGCTAAAGAACAACTATATACTTGGGGATAAGACCCGCTCGAATACACAACGTGCCGCAATGGCAGCTAAGCAACAACTGAACTGGGTCACATGACCGCAAAGCTATGGAGCTCGTTCGGCATGCGCACAAGGTCCGAACATGCCGCCCCGCGTTGCAATGTGCGTAGCACATTCAAAATATTAAAATACACTATAAATACAAGAACTAAATAAAATACCAATACCACATAATAATATTACAATACAAGTACAATAATAATAAGTAGCAACAATAAGGACTATACAATACAATAAAATTAAATTCTTTGTTACAAAATTTAAGCTCTTTTCTAAAAATAGTTCGATGTATTCTTAAGAAAAGTTGAATGTAAAATAACATGTAAATCTTAGGTGCACTTTAAAATAAGTAGACAATGAGAAAAGATATGTACATTAGATTTCATTAATGGGCAAGACACACAATCTAGATATGGATCTAAGAAAGATATTTGAGGCTGTTTTAACCTTTGCAACCCTAACATTACCATCCTTTCCTGGTATAACCTCTAAGATTCGTCCTAGCATCCACTTACAGGGAGGTAAATTGTCCTCCTTTATGACTACCATCGCCCCTGGTTTGATGTTTTCCCCTTTTACCTGCCATTTTGAACGATTTTGGAGATGACTCAAGTAATTTAATTGCCAATTTCTCCAAATTAATTGGACGAATTTAGTGGTTCTCTGCCACCTAGATAATCTCGATTCTGTGATATCAATCAACTGAGGTTCTGGAATGGCATCGATAGGCCGACCAATTAGGAAATGGCCTGGTGTCAATGCATTAAAATCATTTATATCGGTCGATAACGGAGTTAAGGGACGCGAATTTAGTACCCCTTCGATTTGGGTGGTGACTGTTTGGAATTCTTCCATAGTCAATCTAGCACCTTTTAATGTTCGTTTAAGATAATACTTGAAAGATTTTACACCAGCCTCCCATAAACCACCAAAGTTGGGCGATCTAGGAGGAATGAACTTCCATTCAATAGCTTCTGAAGTAAGGTAATTAGCTAATTTTTCATCCGGTCTACAGACTAACTCATGAAGTTTGTGCAATTCTGATTTAGCACCCCTAAAATTCGTAGCATTGTCTGTCATAATAGAAGCGCATTTTCCTCGCCTTGAAACAAAGCGTTTAAGTGCGGCGATAAACGCATCAGAAGTTAGATCCGTTACTATTTCTAAATGAATAGCCTTTGTTACTAAGCAAACGAAAATCGCGACATAAACCTTATGAAAAATCCCTTTTCTTTGATTTTTATATTTAATCTCAAAAGGGCCGCAAAAATCGGCTCCTGTATGGTTAAACGTAAAATTTGGAGTTACTCTTTCCGATGGGAGGTCACCCATGATTTGTTTAGCAGTAACTGGGTTGTTCCTAAAACAGACAATGCAATCATGCACTACTTTTCGCGCTAAATTTTTTCCACTTACGGGCCAAAACCGCATACGTACGTAATGGATTAAAGTTTGGGGACCAATATGAAAATACTTCCTGTGAAAATGCTCAAATATGAGTTTTGTGAGCTTATGGCCTTTCGGCAAAATGATTTGATGCTTCTTATCAAAGTTTAAATCTGAATTTTCCAACCTACCGCCAACTCTTAAGATATTATCTTGATCCAAAAAGGGGGATAAACATTTAATTTTACTGGAAGGGGGAACCCTTGATTCCCGTTTTAAACCCTTAATCTCTTCCTGAAATTCTGAATTTTGTACTAATCTAATTAGAGAAACTTCTGAATTTTTTATTTCTGGGGTTGTGAGGCTGCCTCTGCGCCGGTCTGCTAACTTGCATTTGCAATTGTGAAAAAACCTATAAACATATGCCAGTATGCGAAGAATACTATAGTATTTACCACTTATGTTGAGAAAAAAATATACTTCTTCAGGATTCCTGAAAAGAGAAAGAGAAATATTAGAATTGAAATCATTACAGTTATTTTTATATTTTGATTTAGTCTCTGGAATGTAATCTGTTTCTGGCACAGAAATAGTTTCTTGCTCAGTCACTAAGTCATCAGCTGCTAGGAATTTTGGTCCCCTAAACCACATTGGATTCTCTACAAGAGAATTAACACTCGCACCTCTGGTCAAGAGATCGGCAGGATTGTCCTTGCTAGAGCAGTGATACCAAGAGTTCGAATCTGAAAGTGCATTAATCTCTATGACACGGTTTGCCACAAACTGCTTCCATCGCTTTGATGATCCTTTGATCCAGAATAAGGTTATTTTGGAATCTGTCCAATAGTACACCTTCGATGTGATTTTTTGATCTAGGATGGGTTTTACTTTATTGGTCAGTCTTGCACTTAGTAAGGCTCCGAGAAGTTCTAGCCGAGGCAGAGTTATCTCCCTTATCGGTGCAACACGACTCTTTGAAGTCACGAGATTGACTTCCACACCACTCTCTCTTTTTATTCTCAGATAAATTGCAGATCCATACGCTATTTTACTAGCATCAGAAAAGGCGTGTATTTCTACAGCTATTACTTGATTCAAGCAACCAAGAATTTTCCTCGGAATTTTTAATTCTGCTAAATTTGGAAGTTCTTCGAGCCACTTTAACCATTTTTCGTGCACATTAGTTGGTAACTGTTCATCCCATGCTGTCTTCTTTAGCCATAGTTCTTGGAACAGGCATTTTATTCTAATGGTGAATGGCGTCAGCATGCCTAACGGATCGAAGATTTTACCAACTGCTTGCAATAGTAGACGTTTTGAGCTTTTTTGCGATGACAAGAATTCTATTAAACTTTTGACTTCGAATGTCAGACAATCTTCTTCTGTTTTCCAGGACATTCCTAATACCTTGCTTAGATTGCTTCCTAGGCTTATTGCAGCATGTTCTGTTTGAATATTTAAACCTTCCTCTTGCCAGCACTTCAGTAACGCTTCATCATTGGTTATCCATTTTCGAAGAATCATTCCTGCTTCAGACATTATTTTGTTAGCATTCAGGGAAACATCAAGAGCTTCTTGCAGCGTATCTTCGCCAGATATAAAATCGTCCACATAAATATATTTATCGAGTAGGTGAACAGTTCTTGGGTGTAGGTTCGTAAACCGCTTGATGTGCTCCTTTATGGTAGCAGATAGGAGGAATGGAGAGGCATTGACTCCAAAAATAACACGTTTGAATCTGAAAACCTTGAAAGATTTTAAACCATCATCATACCACAGAAAACGGACAGAATCCCGATCCTTTTCAGCTAGTGAGATTTGAAGGAACGCCTTCTCGATATCAGAAGAAAAGGCAATTTCGTATAATCTGAAGTGGATTAAAATATCAAATAGAAGTGGATTTAAGTTGGTGCCGGGCCATAAACAATCATTAAGGGACAAATCATTGTTATCAGGAGAGCTGGCATCGAAGACGATTCGGACCTTTGTAGTAAGTTTATCTTCTTTACAGACCGCATGATGGGGCAAATAATAAACTGCCCTGTCTAAAACAGGTTCATTTTCTTGCACCTGCTCTATAATTCCTTGCTTTAAATATTCCGTGATTATTTCAGAATATTGTCGAAAAAGCTCTGGGTTTCGATAAAATTTTCTTTTTAGACCTTCCAAACGCTGTTTCGCAACATTAAAATTATCATTTAAATCCTTCCAGTCTCTCTTCCAGGGTAACTGAACTTCATAACGATCGCCTACAAATTTGACAGTTTTATCGAATATTTGTTGTGCTTGATCAGTTTCCGATATTTTCGGATCTCCATGTTTAATGCCTATAGACTCAAGCTCCCAAAATTGTTTTAAATTATCATTTATTTCATCGAAATCTCTAACGAAATTGCACATAGTAATATTGTTTGTTTGCGTGTTCTCCTCTAGTGCCCCAGTTGGGATCCATCCAAAAACAGTGTCTTGCAGAAAAAGTTTATCATTTATCTTAACTGAATTATGCTTTAAAATTCTATAAAATAATTCAGCGCCAACCAATGCGTGAACTTTTCCCGGTTTGAAAAATGTGGGGTCTGCCAATTCCACAATATTCGGTAAATTAATGTCCGATACATTTAATTGCTTTGATGGAATTACATCCGTGATTTTGGGAACAATTAAGAAATCTATATTCTCCCTGAAAGAGCCATCTTCGTTTGTAATTACACTCGAAATTTTATTTTTTACATTATAAGTATAACCGTTTAATCCTGTAACGGGTACATTAATTATCCTTTTTTTAAATTTCAGCATGTCAGCGCAATCCTTAGTTAAAATATTGACATTGCTAGCATTATCCAAAATGACTCTAAACCTTCGTTTATTTCCGAAATTATCTTCTATAAAAACAAAGCATGTACTCAATAAAATTGATTTTCTTTCTTTACTTATATTATTCAAGGTCTTTAAAGATTCGTCATTATTTACCGAAATGTTTTTCATTTCTCTATTTACCGCACCTGCAAGAGGGGAGGAAATTTGGGGGGAAGCCAATTCATTTTTGGATTTATTTTCTTTTTCTCGATGAAGCCATGAGCTGTGTCGCAATCCACAGGTATTACAATTATATTTTGAAATGCAAGAATTTACGCAATGAGAATTATTCAAACAATTAATACACAGCTTATTTTTCTTCACAAAATCGTATCGTTCAGAAACATTCATTTTTCGAAACTGAGAACATTTGTTCAAATTATGAAAAGCCAATTTACACAGAATACAAGTTTTTCCATTCGATTTATCATTCGAATTTAGCATGAAATTTTTTTGTTTGTTCGAAAGAGGAATGTTTTTGTTTAAGGGTTTTGAAGCAGAGTATCTATTTACGCTTTCTAACGTAGAACTGCGGTTTTCCAAAAATGACATTAATTCATTAAATTGCGGGTATTCTGATTTTTTAATCGAATATTCAAATAATTTTCGAGATTCCTTATCTACCTTTTGCAATATAATATTGATAAGGATAGCATCAGACAGATTGTTTTGTTCATATTGTAATACTTTTAGGGCCCTCAAATTTTTATTTACACAATCAATAAAGGATCTCAATTCTTTAGAAGACTCGTAATGTATTTTTTCATAATTAATTATAGCTGATAAATGAGTGTCAATGAGCAAACGTTGATTTTCGAATCTTTCAGTAAGTGCTGTAAACAATGACTCTAAGGAATCGTCTGGGCTCTCTAGTTGTTTTGCTTCATTTTTAGCGATGCTCGCAAATAAAACAGCTTCTGAGCGTCATTTAACTGAGCATTATTTATAATTAAATTTGTAAATTGTACTTTAAAGATTGACCACTCTTCATATTTACCATTGAATGTTGGTAGTGGGATTTCAGGTAACTTAACTTTAATATTATTCGAACTTATAGATTCAATACTATCAGCATGCACATTTATTTCAGAAACTTTAAGATTTTTAAGAAATATGTTGAGACTTACCTCAAGTTTCTCGAGACGATCTTCGAGTTCATCTAACTCGTTTTCGATTTCTGGTAAGTCCTTAATATCAGGGATATCATAATATTTATCCCGTATTTCCGATACTTTTGCTTGAAGTTCAGGTAATTTTCGAATCTTTATTTCGAGCTCGGTACTCGAGTAATTAATTTCGTCTGTATTATCTTTTACGAAATTTTCTAATTTCGTTATAGCGCCTTTTAGAGCACCTTTTGTTCTATTTAATTTTTCCATAGCAGCTATTTCGCTCCGGCTCGACGGACCACAACAATGTATGTGAATACTGTGTGTAACTTTAAGATTGAAGACAAATAGTTTTCTTTTTCACATTTTTATCACACAGCACACAAATGTTACAAACAATCACAAACACTGAAAAACATGTAGAATGATGAGATGACTTTGGGGTAATAACCCGCTGTTAGAACAAGTGACGTTCATAAAACATCTTTTGGGGAATACTCCCGCTATAAGCAACAGAATAATTGGGGATAAGACCCGCTATAGCATAATGTGCCACAATGGCAGCTCAAGAACAACATACTATACTTGGGGATAACACCCGCTCGAATACACAATGTGCCGAAATGGCAGCTAAAGAACAACTATATACTTGGGGATAAGACCCGCTCGAATACACAACGTGCCGCAATGGCAGCTAAGCAACAACTGAACTGGGTCACATGACCGCAAAGCTACGGAGCTCGTTCGGCATGCGCACAAGGTCCGAACAGCGGGAATAAAACAAATTTCGACAAGGGATCACGGAAAAAAACGGAAATTTCGACAAAGGATCGTGGAAAAAATGCAAATTTCGACAAAGGATCGCAGGAAAACGCGAATTTTGTCAAAGGGCCGCGAAAAAAAAACGCGAATTTCGTATAAAAGCAGCGGAAAAAAAGCAAATTTCGACAAAGAATCGCGGGAAAAAAACTCGAAATTTCGTCAAAGGTCCGCTGAAAAGACGCGAATTTCGTCAAAAAGCAGCGGGAAAAGTCCAGACTTCGACAAAGTGTTGCGAAAAAAACGCATATTTCGTCAAAGGGCCTCGGAAAAACGCGGATTTCGTCCAAGAGCCACAGGAAAAATGTGAATTTCGTCAAAGTACCGCAAAAAACGCGAATTCCGTTAAAGGGCCGCGGAAAAACGTGCATTTCGTCAAAAAGATGCGGGAAAAGAGGGAATTTCGACAAAGGATCGAGAAAAAACGCGAATTTCGCCAAAAGCCGCGGAAAAACGCGAATTTTGTCAAAGGGTCGCGGAAAAAACGCAAATTTCGCAAAAAGTCACGGAAAAATGAAGCAAATTTCGTCAAAGGTTCACGAGAAGATGCGAATTTCGTCAAAGGGTCTTAATAAAAACCTGAATTTCATTAAAGGGTCATGGAAAAAACACGGCGGTCTCTTTAGAAAACAGCACATATACAAACAACTATGTTTATTAATAAAGGTATAGTTTTTAAGCGGAAATAATATACTGAGCTAACGTTTCAAAAGTCTGGTTAACCCGAACCCAACTTGCAGGAATGTACACTCAGCTGAAATTGACCAGAAATGAAAACTCAAGTTAATGAAAACCAAGAAACAGAGTTAACCCAAACTGCAACAAAAATAATTAGTGCCGGGAAGGATCTCTCGCTACCCCCTCTGCTGTAACCTTTCAGAAAATTTGCTGTGAATGTCAAAATTTTTTAAAACTCAGAATCACCCCAGGGAGGGGAGGGCTACGGGTCCGATCCTGAAGCCGCCTTACTCCGAAATAAGTTGAAAAGTGTTAATGGGTTTTATTTTATATACTTTCATTTAAAAGAAAGTCATTGTAACTTAAAATCTGTAAAATTGTTCTCCCCACCACTGAAAATAAAGTCTCCTTCACCTTCTTTGGGTATGCTGTGGTGTCTATGTAGGCTAATATGGGACCAACGAGAATGATTAATCCGCGTTAAAACAGAACATTAATTTACAAATTTATCTCAAACAGAAAGAAAAAAAATCAGCACCTTTTTCATTTCATTTTCGACTATTTCGAAAGGGGGACCTGTAACCCCACCAGTTCGCATCCCCTCGTTGGGTAAACTGTGGTGTAACTGTTCGCTGATATGGGGCTAACCAGAATGGCTAGTTCTTTATATTGCAGATAACAAAGTTACAAATTTATCTGAAACAAAATGAAAAAAAAATCGGCATTTTTTTTCACTTCATTTTCGACTATTTTGAGAGGGGCTGCAATCCCATTGCCCCATTCCACTTCTTTGGGTACAATGTGGTGTCACTGTGCACTAATACGGAACTAAAGTGAAGAGAGCGGCTAGTCTGTTGAAGGATAGGGTATAAAATATTAAACATAAAGAAAAAAGACACAATTTTTTCATTTCATTTTCGACTATTTTGCAAGAGAGGGCTGTAACCCCATTAGCCCCTTTCACCTGTTAGGTATAATGAGGTGTCACTGAGCGTGAGCACTAATATGGAACTAAAGAGAAGAGAGCTGCTAGTCTGTTGAATGATAGGGAAAAAATACAAATTTATCTCAAGCAAAAAGAAAAAAAAAACAAGCACTTTTTTCATCTCATTTTCGACTATTTTGGGAAGGGTCTGCAACCTCATTTGCCCTCTTTCATTTTTTTGTGTATAATGTAGTGTCACTGTGTACTTATATAGCACTAAATAGAAGAGAGTGGCTAGTCTGTT
Organism: Maratus speciosus; assembly: GCA_963932465.1. Classification (NCBI taxonomy): domain Eukaryota; kingdom Metazoa; phylum Arthropoda; class Arachnida; order Araneae; family Salticidae; genus Maratus; species Maratus speciosus. The sequence goes on along the minus strand of OZ010790.1, from coordinate 312,000,710 downwards.
GAATGATAGGGGGAAATGCTAATTTATCTCAAACAAGAAGGAAACAAAAATCAGCACTATTTTTTCATTTCATTTTCGACTATTTTGGAAGAGGGGGCTGTAACCCCATTAGTCCCTTTCACCTGTTTGTGTATAATGTGGTGTCACTGTGCACTAATATGGAACTAAAAAGAAGAGAGCGGCTAGTCTGTTGAATGATGGGGGGGGGGGGAATACAAATTTATCTCAATAAAAAGAAAAAAATAAGCTTTTTTTTTTTCATTTCATTTTCGACTATTTTGGGAGGGGGCTGCAACTCAATTAGCCCCCTTCCATTTCTTTTAGTATAATGTAGTGTCACTGTGTAACTATTATGGAACTAAAGAGAAGGGAGCGGCAAGTCTGTTGAATGACAGGAGAAAAAAGGCAAATTTATCTCAAACAAGAGTAAGAAAAAAAATCAACACGATTTTTTCATTTCATTTTCGACTATTTGCGAGATGAAGAGGCTGTCATTCCATCGGTCCCCCCCCCCCCATCTTTTAGTATGTTGTGATGTCAATGTGGACTAATATGAGGTTAACGAGAATGGCTATTTCGCTGTATGACAGAAAAAAAAATTACAGATTTCTCGAAAAAAAGTAAGGAAAAAACACTTTTTTCACTTAATTTTCGAATATTTCAGGAGGAAGGAGGGGGGCTGTAGCTCCATCAGTCTCCTTTCTCTTCTTTGGTGTCAATGTGGACTAATATGGGACTAATTAAAATGGCTAGTCTGCTGTATGACAGAAAAAAATTAAAAAATTTGTTGGCAAAAAAAAAAAAAGGCACCTCTGCTTTGCACAGTAGTAAAGCGCGCTAATATTTAGATAAATAAATCTGTATGACTCTGGCCTTTTTATAATATATCAATCAAATATAACAATATAGGTAAATTTCTTACTTTTATGTAGTCGCTCAGCAATTCCTTGATATGAAGTATGGGCCGCTTTATTCCAAAGTTATAAATTTATTCAAGAGTGATTAATAGCTTCTAAGCTGTGGAGAAAATATTTTTTCTTTAATTAAATTCAACAACACATATGAAGAATTGTAACTGATGAGGCTTCTGTGATTATTAAACTATGTTTAAATTATACTTTAACATAATATTGATTGTATTTAATGGTACAAATTTTGCTGCATCTTACGGCAGCTTTTTCTTATATTTTCTTACATGTTTTACTTACAAAAGCTAACAGCACAACTAAATTAATAATAATAAAGTTTTTCAGTCATTTTGAGATCTTTTTTGATGATGACGTCAAACTCTTGCTTCATGCATGGGATGATATAAACATATTTTAGTTATTGCCGTAATTGTTCTTTTCGATGAGCATAATTTAGGAACTGAAAAAAGTTTGATGATTGCACAATGATGGATGGCTGTCAAATCTATTTTTATAAGTATCAAAGAGAGTTTGCTTCCTTGAAGATTACGACTTTTATTTCCTGTTTCGAAATCAATGTCTGAAAGTGGTTATAAATCCATCAAAATTTTTCAAAAAAGAAGGGGGGAAAATCAGCAATTTTTTTCACATCATTTTCGAAAATTTCGGGGGTGGCTGTAGCCACATCAGCCTCCCCCCCCCCCCCTTGGGTACGCCCATGGCCCCATGTGCTAAATTTGGCCCTGACAGATGCAACAGAATGTTGCAAATTGGCAAAGAACTTCTTGGGCTTAATGCAAGCTACAACCGTGTTTATCTCCGAGCCATATAAACGAATGCAAGTATGGACTTCAGTGATTAGTGAATAAGGAGTCCGTAGATAGAAATAAACTCCTTCACCGATTACAAAAAGAAACGCTACTAATAGCATGCTTGACGCGTGTTCAAAATCTTTTAAAGATTGACATAAGTTTTTAACATTGCTTAAATGCCTACAAGCTATCATCGAAATGGACGATTTCCCGTCACATGTATCTTTTTCGGCAAGATCACTGCTTGATAATTGGTGCAAGTTCCAGTCTATATTGATAGCAACCATTTTCAGCGATCTATTCAATATATCTACGCCCACATCGAAGTATCTACAGTGAAGTGGACTGGATTACTTAACTGCTGGTAATAAAATCCAAACCCTGCAATCCAATCTGCTACACAAAAGAAATAATTTTGATATAGTTCTGAAAAATGCTTCTGAATTTGCGGAACATCTTCAGAAGCAACTAATAGAAAAGGAGTACTATACTGAAACTCAGAGTTTTCTACCGGAAATGAGAATATCTATATCGAAACGTGGTGAATATCCTCACGATGAGGCAAGAGGTATTATCGGGTCACTATCAGAAGTATTTAAGGTAAACTTTTATAATGTCTTCTTAGACACAGCTATTCAGCATCTGAATACATGATTTGATCATGAAAGACATTGCCTGGCTCCACCTCGCCACTTCATTGAGGTTAAATTGTTAACTGAACTTTCGGAAGAAGCTCTTAGTACTCTGTCTGGCTTGGAGAAAGCCAAGATAAAAGATATCAGAAAAGAGTTGTTGCAATTTTCTCGGCACTATGCTGATTATAATCAGTCGCTATTGCAACAACAATCTCGACGTAGCCAGCCCTCAGCCACTTGCAGTAAAGAAACGAACAAGCCGGAAGATCTCCTTAAAAATCATGAGAATTGCTGTAAAGTTAATAGGAAATGTAAATTGTCTATCTTGTGTGTTAATATTATTGTGCGAGTTGAATGTCATGGTCGTATTTATCCAAGCTTACAAGTGCGATTATGATTAGATAATAAATGGAGTTGCCTCAAGTTCAAAAGAATTGTTCAGGTATCTGAGATTCTTAATGAGTTAAAAGGGTATAAAACAAGCTATTCACTTTTCATTTTAAACAAACATTAATCAATGTACAAAGCGTATATATGTGGATAATTTCAAATAACAAAAAAAATAATATGCAAATAAATATAATGATATTTCAAATAACAAATTAATCAATGTATATGAGCCAGTTTTAATGGTACTGTAAAAATTCCGAGCGTATGACGTATGGTTGTAGGGTAGAGTGTTTGACACTCGAAATCTTAATAATTGGGCAAAGTCTTTATTTAACAATATTGTCCTTGACCAGTTATATGGAAACTTCACACAAGAGTTCAGATAGGAAGACAGAGATCCATGAGTTTAATACAGTGTCTTCACTAGATTATAGGCAGCAGAATTCTCTCACTAAATAACCTTACACCAAGCCTCAGTGAAAGTTCTAGTTCACTGAACAGAAAGATTTCTCATTTCAGCTTGGGGCACTGGCTGAGTACTTCACAGGATGAGATTTTGACCGGGGAATGGTCTTTACACTCTATCAGAGACACTCTCTAAGCATAGGACTCAAGGCTTCTGGAGCAAGTTGCTCCACCTCCTGTTCCCAGAGATCACTTCCGAAATCCTCCAAACTCAGCGCACCAACTCCTCTCTTTTCTCCCTGTGTTCTTCGATGGAGAAAGGAGGGAGAATTGTAGGCGGGCGTTTTTACACATTGTCCTCTCCTAGATTCATCATAGACAGTGATGTAGTCGTAAAAAAACCAGAGGTTATACGCTATAAGCAGAGGGTATACGCTAAAGTCATGAACGTCATGCCTAGGGTATACGCTATAGCTTTATTTGAGAAACAGAGGGTATATGGTGCTTCTTAAAAAAATCCAAAAGGTATACGGCGTATACCCGCGTAAACCCTCCACTACATCCCTGATCATAGATCAGTTTCAACTGACGTCAGAACCTAGCAACAACCTTAGCAACCAGACATGTTTTTTGTTTGCCCCCCAAATTTGGACAATTGTGATTGGTTGGCTCATAATATAGGCTACAAATAGTTGATTATGACTGATTCGGTGAAACTTGGTGGGCATCACATGGTTGAAACTGATCTACTGGTAGATGTTTTTTCTTTGGCACAAGAATATTGAAAAAGGACTACTGGAGCCTCTACGTGTCTTCAAGGTTGACTGGGTTACCAGCGAAGATTTAGTCATCAATTAAGACGTAAGCTTTGCCAATTTCTAATCTCAAGTTCTTTCTTCGGAACTGACACAGCCTATTTAAAAGATAACTTATAGTTTCCTCTGATGTTTTCTGTATCATCTTGGAGTTTTCTGACTGTGGAAACTACTTCATAGTGAGGAAACTCTCTTGGAATATTAATAAATATTCAATATGTTACAGTACTAACTGTTTTCGTTCAATACTTACTAATACTCTCCAGTCTGAACATATTTTAATGTAGTGTACCGACAAGTCTAAGGGTTTTTTTATGGCAAAATGGTTAGCATGTTAGACTTTTAGCGCCAAAGAGTCCTGGGTCCAAATTACGGATGAGGCATGGATGTTCCTAGGTGTTGCCAATATCTGTACGTTAGGGTCAGCGATGCCTTATTCTCATTAGGAGACCCTTCACAAGTAGCCATCATCTAATTTAACAATATCATTGGACGATACTAACAATGCAATTTCTGCACCATTGGACCAAACAAATTTTTTTTATTACAAAGAATAAAAATGTCTGAACAGAATTTCCATAAGAAACTTCAAACGTTTTTATTTATTACGTGTATACCTTTTAATTGGTTAAAGTTTACATATTCAAAAAATAAATGAAAATTAAGCAAGTTAATACTCCTTCAAAGATTTTTTTCACGATAAAATTACTGCCAATTGAAAAGAAATGATTAAAAATATGTTAATATGTCTCGAATTGGAGTTAAATCATCTTCATTGAATAAGAACAAAGAGTCATGTTGATAATCAATATTCAAACATTTTAACAATGGGGTTGTCAATTGGTGGGCCAATGCATAAGTCTAGTGGGGTGGGCCAAACTATGCCAGTCTGCCCCTGTTTGCTTCTTCAACATTCGTTGTATCTTCAATATTCTTTGCTAGGCCTGCATGTCGAAAACATTTTCTAATTGTAGAATCCATAACAAACCGCCAAGATTTTTCGAGCATTATAAGTGCATCAAGAAAAGAAACGTCACATTTCACATTTTTCTCATATCCCTCTAAAATTCGTAAAATGAGCTACTTTCTGTAATGGCATTTAAGACTTCTGATGACACCCTGGTCAATAGGCTGTACTACAGATGTTGCATTCGGGGGAAAGAGTATAATTCTAATTGATTGAAACTGTTTATCAATTTTCTGTGCACTACAATTGTCAAGCAGAAGATACCGCTTTATAGCTGACAGTTCATGATCCCAGTTTAAAAGCTTTTTTTCAAACAGTCCCTTAGTCATCCACGCCTTATGGTTTGCTTCATAAGCAACAGGAAGCCATTTGATATATTTGAAGCATCTGGGGTGCTTAGATTTTCCTATCACTAGACGTTTATGACGATTAGTATTAGTACCACTCACATTGGCACACACAAGAAATGTGATTCTGTCTTTCGACAATTTTCCACCATCACATTTCTCTCCATTAAATTTTAATGTCTGGTTTGGTGTCATCTTGTAAAACAATGCAGCTTCATCAGCATTATATATGTTACTCTCGTCGTATTCACGAGAGATTTCATTACTAACTTTTTCTTTCCACGTACCGATGTCGAATGTTGAAACACCTCCCGATTCTTTCCGGAAGATTTGTTGTTCTGCTTTTTAAATCTGTCTAACCATCCATTAAAACACTAAAATGGAATTCCAAATTTACTGGCAAATTCATCAGCTTTTGACTGAAGCATTTGCCCAGAAACTGGTACATTTCGGCTACTTTGAACACTAAACCATTTTAATAAAGCCTCTTCCACTTCTTGATGTCTTACTTTTTTCATTTTTTTTTTTTTTTTTTTTTTTTTTTGAGAGTTCAAATTTTTCTCAAAAGCAGAAAGTATGCTTTCTCTGTTTTTCCATATTGTTCCAACTGCAGATTTCAATAAATCTTTTTTTCGGCAAATGTCAGCTTGGCTACCTCCATTTTGTATTTCTCTTATGATGCTTACTTTTTGTTTGATGCAGAATGCTTTATTCTTGCTCGACAAGATGGAACTAATGATTTCTTAAAAGTGAATTTTTAACTTTGAAGTTTGGAACCAGAGATTATGATGCACAGGCTCTTTAGAGAGAAACATTAAAATGAATGAACGAGATGAAATGACTGGAAATACTTGTTCTGGTGCAACTCTGAGACGACCCTTCCCCTTGTTCTCGTGATCTGATTTTTACTTCTCCTTCTCCTAACACAAGTGCGTACGTGCTTACTGTTCATGCTTTTACTTGTTCTTCTCCAGCAATTCCCCCTCCTAACAGGTTGGCTGTTTTTTCTCTTTTTCACATCCCCCCCCCCCCTCCTCTCAGTTTCGGCTCTGTCTCCAGTCTTGCACACAGCTGTGATCAGGAATAAGGGAAAATGACTGACGGGTGGGCGGGTTCACACCTGCAGAATGGCTATCGTAAACGATAAAGAATGCTGTTGTTTCTACCCTGTAATAAAAAGACATATCGCTGATTGTTCATTATCGCTCCATGTTTCATTAGCCAGCAATTAGAGATGGGAATGCTCGGAAAACCCCTGGAAAAGTTGGGAAAAAAACCGGTTTTTTTCCGAAGGGCTATTTTTCAATTTTTCCAAATTGGAAAAATTGAAATTTCATTTACAAAATAATGTATTTAAAATTTTGTAATAGCTACATTCTGATACTTTTTATTATATTTATTTTTATGTTAAGTGTCCCCCATGAAAACAATGTGGAAGATTTGATCTCTACAAAAATCTGTTTAAGAAAACTCAAGTCCTTTAAAGGAATCTTCACAACTTTTTCACCTTAAAACACAAGACACTTCACAAAATGTTTTCTCTTAAAAATAGACATTTCAGAAAATTTTTCAATCTCCAAACTGAACCTTTCACAAATGATTCAAAGGAAAAAAAATCAACATATAACAGCCCACATTACCAATGAAACTTATCTAGTTCTATATATGTATGAAAGACCTTATTAACTAAAAATAGGAACCTAAATATAACGATACTTTGTAATTCACCAAATTCCGATTACATTTTTACAGGTATATACAAAAGTTCACAATTTAACAAAAACAGGATTGTATGAAAAAAAAATCTAAACAGATTCCTGGTAAGATAATTAAATGCAACTTCTGTTGTTAAAAATGAAAATTCATGGGCAAAATTATTTCAATAATATGTCAATTAATGGAAATGGTAAAGTTGGAAATTTAACATAAAATCTGAAATGTGCATTTATTTTTAACGTCATAGCTGCTATTAATCATGAAACCAGATGGTAAGATAAAAATATTTAACTAATTAGAAAAAAAAATCTTTTTAATAACAACATGCATTTAAAATTACTTACTCTTTTCTTCCTTTCTTTCTTTTCCTTAAATATAGATTTTCAGACTTATTTAACTGTGCATATATTTTTTTAAAATAAATATATACTAAATAAACTTTTCAAAAAAAAAATTTAAGCAATTTCCAGTGCAAAGCAATTTTTAATCTTATTAAAAATACACTTGTTTTTATAACTTAAATATTAAAGAGAGAAAAAACAAACTTTTTTAGTTTCAAAACTCAAAAACTTATGCTGACCAATTCCGTACACATGCTGCTGATGTTGGTGGAACTTGTAGTAACCGGGAAGCAAGTGGGTTGAGTGGTTGTGCAGTGTAAAGTACAGACCACCAAGTAGTAGGGCTAATGTGTCTGGCTGACTCCCATATTGATTTTCTGCTCTAAAAACCAGATGAACTTCTGTATTCTGCCACATTGGACATAATTTTTCCGATATCTAATCCAAGATCATCTGCTTTTGCCAAATATAGTAGTACATGCAATATTGTGTACGCTATCTTGGTTAGATATTTGATAGAACCCCTCATCTTTTTGGGAACAACAGATTTCGAGTTTATTCTAACAACGATAATTTTCAGAATTTTCAAGCTATGATTTTGAGACTTTTACAAAAGTTGCTCTATATACTTAGCTAATACATTATGGACATTATATTTTGATTGCATTCGCGCATGCACAGTGAAACATTTTTTAGTAAACCTGCTCATTTTTTATTCAATTTTTATTATTTTTTAATTCTGATTGCAGAGTATTGTGTACAATGTTGTTTTACATATTTTCTGAAAAGAACTTTTTTTTTATATTAAGAACTCTGCAAATTATAAGCAAAAAACTTGGCGAAATTTGGGACTATTTTTATAAAAACCTTCATTTCTCTACAAGTATAGATGCTATCCTCATAAAAATGAACACAGTATATTACAATAAGCCACTTATTAATAATCTCGCTTTTGCTACATCAGTTTTTACAGGGTTATCCAACAGATATTCATTCCTTTTCAATTTGTTGACGGTCCCCTATGGGGTTTCGGGAAAAAATCTTCGCATAAATATATGACCCATACTATACTGTTTACACACCTGCAGTTTCAGGTTAATTCTACAGGTCAAAACTGGGAAATTTCATTAGCGGCCACTGGCCGGTAGAACTAGTTTTTTAAGTGGCCACTTTTTTAAAACTAGTGGCCACTTTTTTATTTAAAAATACTAAACAGTAAAATTTCTATAAGTATTCATCTAAAACTGAATAGCCCAAATAAATATGTTAATGTAAATATATTGGAACCAAAAAAAAGCAGAATCCTTGATGAAATGCAAGAAAATTTTATTCTCTCCTTGTAAAAAAGTGGCCGGAAGGTGGCCGCTGATAGACAATTTTTGACTGGCCACTTTTTCTCATTTACTGGCCCTGTGGCCGGTGGCCAGTGCTAATTTTGACCTTTAGTTAATTCCTCATGTATTTTTCTATATTTTTAACAAAACGTCCAAAATCGCAAGTGACTTTTCACCTTTGGCCATATAGTGCAGATAAACTATACCGAAACTAAATATATTCTTTACAGGAAATGAAAATTATAACAGTAAGAAAGGAAAATGTAATATTGTAAAAATATACCATTTTTTAAACAAAGGAAGATTTGAATTATGATATGTATAATAATGACAGAACTGCAACAATTTGTTTCTTTTAAAGTGGCATCATTTATATACTTAAAAATAAACACAATGTAGATGGGATGTATAATACATTTGTTTTCAAACTGTAGAGATATTGGCTGAAACTTATGAGGTTTTTTATTTGTTTTTTAAATTAGCTCTATTGATAAATAAACAAATAAAACTGAAAAATCATTTCAACATAGACATGATATAATAAACAATAGTCTTAAATAAAGTGTGAATGCCAGTGTGAAAGGTCTGAGACTGAAAAACTAAACTTTTAAAAGCAGGCCTTTATTACAATATAGTCATATAAAGTGAAAATAATTTGATTTTAGTGTTGATAAATTAAACAATTTTTTATTATTTAATATTCTCTTAAGAAATATAATTGATTTGGGAGAAACATTTGTGAAAAATCAATTTTTCCAGAAAAAAACTGGAAAAAAACCGGTTTTTTCCACCACTTTTACTTTTCCGGAAAATTTACATTTCTAGCCAGCATACATTTTCTTATGAAATTGGAGTTGAAGTCCTGTTTTCACAACTGCGGAAAAGAAAGAAAAAAAAAATCGTGGTTGAGTGGAAAAAAATGTTCGCTATAGCCGATTCTTAAGATTTCGGAGGTTCACTATAAAAGGATAAATTAGCATTAAATGCAATAGGAAAATGACGGGACCAAAATTTTCGTTCGTTATATACCAGGTTCGCTATAACGGGGTTTGATTGTATATAATAATAATAAAATAATAACAATTAGAAAAAAAAAGAAACACTAGTTTACACTCATACAGAATAACCATACTCTAAATAAATCCCAATTAGGCAATTACTGAAAGCTGCCTTATAAAATGAGAATGTCTAATGAGATATGAGGTTTAGAACATTTATGAGCGATGAATCTTTTTGGCTCAAGGCATAGCCAATGCATAGCAATGGCTGCCTGCGATCTGGAAACTATCTACAGTCCTTTCTTAATAAGATAGGAAGTTCCAGGCTATCAGCTTTTAGTCCTTTCTGTGGGTAGTTTCCTATGAGTTGAAAACATTCTGAACAACATTTCTAGGAAATTTTTTTCAGCTTGTAAAGGAAAAAAGAATGAACAAATTCCGATTTGAAACATTATGAAATTTCTACATTTTCCCAAACCGGATTGGGCCCTCTTTGTCCCTGCTCTCAATGGCCCTGATTGTGGCAGGAAGTGGATCTATAAGTTAATGATCTAGAATGATCTGTTTAACACAGCAAATTATGGCTTTAAATATATTCAAGCGAAATTGCTGATTTTTTTAAATTTTATATAAAGGCTAGCGTTTTTATGAGTTTGTTTCACAATGGGGCCACTAGATTTTTTGGGTTTAGGAGCGCCTGGCTCCTTCCAAATTTTGGGAATCTGCACTTAAATCAATGAGTCTCACATAGTTGGCCACAATCATCTAAACTTCTAGTAAAATTTTTAATGTATGTAATATTGCATGGCTTTGCTCTGCTCACTAGTGAGAAAATAAGTTCTAAAATCTGTAACAACATTTTAATTAAATACTAACATTCCTACCACATTGATTTCGCACACTTTCACACACATGCAATTTTTAAATGATGTACAAAAATACGATTAAATAATAATAATAAATCATCATAAAGATATATACTAAAATAAAAAGGACTAAATTTGTAAGGTTAAAAATAATTATTTTATTACAATATCATATAAACTGTTTTTAAATACAAAAATCCCTGAACACTTAGTGCTTCTTCTTCTTAGATTTTGTTCTCTTCAGAGAAACATGATATTTTCTATCTTTCACAGGATTTTTCTTATGATGTTTAGAATGATTAGAAAATGTAGAGGGATCAGATATACTATTAGAAGAAGTAGAGGTAGAAGAAGAAGAAGATGCAGAAGAGGACGAGGTACTGGAAGCTGAGCTAGAAACTGAAACTGACCTTGAGGTTTTTGATTTTTGTTTCTTTGAATGATGTTTTTTTGTTTTATCTTTCTTCTGTTTGTGAGATGCTGATTTAACTTTTTCTTTTGGAGCATTTTTGTTTTTGAATCTACCTGATTTATTATGTTTGATATAATCTTCAGAATCAGATCTATTAGAATGCTTTTTATGGCTAGTATCAGAATAATGTTCTTTGTTTTTATATGATTTTTCTAAAAGATTGGGTGAGACAGACTTTTCCTTGATTCTTTTATGTGATACTCTGTGTTCTTGTGTATGAAAATCATTGGATGATTTCCCATAATTTTTAGAGTCTTGATAAGTTTTACTTAAGTCATCTAATGAATGCCTATTTTTAGATTTAGAATCAGAACTTCTTTTAGAAGAATAACTATCATCTTCATATTTTTTATCACTTTTCTTCTCATATTTTTCATATCTACCTTGTTTTAGGTCCCTGCTTTTATCATAATGTCTACCGTAGTTATCTTCTTTCAATCTGCGACTTGTACTCTTTTCAGACTCATAAGAATATTTTTTTCTGTCCTCTCTTTGTTTTTCACTATACCTATATCGTTCTTTATCAGAGTTATATTTGTAATTTTTATCATCTTTAGACTTATAAGAATGACTATGTTCTTCTCTTTCAACTCTCATCTTTCTTCTTTCTTCATAATCATCACGGGAAGGAGAATGCTTTCTTTTCTTGCTAGAATTTTTATGTTTTGAGGCAGATTCACCAGATTTTGATTTGTGGCTGATGCTATTAATAGCATCATCACTTTCATCATCAAAAATTAAATCATAGCCATCATTCTTACCAGAGTTTTTCAATATTACATTTGATTTAGACTGTTTCTTACTGGATGCATTGTTACGATTGAAATACAATTTAGACACAGACTGACTGAAATCAACATGAATCCGACGATCATCAATTAAAACATTGTCCATTTTAAAATATGCTGCTTCACAATCTTCCTCTCTTTCAAATTCTATGAATGCATATTGCAATGATTCTCCAGTTTTCTTATCCTTAATAACTTCACAACTTAAAATTTTGCCAAATCTTGAGAATATAACTTCCAGATCCTCAGATGTAGTAACTGGATTTAATTTACAAACAAACAGAACATTTTCTGGAGGCTTGACTTCAGCATCAGGAATGTCTCCAACCATTTCTAATATGGTTGCTCTTGCTTTGGCTTCACTTTCTTTAATTTTTTCTTCAATTTCTTCGGCGGTTTTACCTTTGGTATCATCAATTTCTTCATCTGCTCCAATATAATCAGATTCCAGCATCTCTTTTGTAGGCTTGGGAGACGCATCTGGAATCGCCAAGCCTTTTGGGTCTTCAAAAGGATCATGAAGTATAACTGTATGTGTTATTCGAATATCTTGATAAGGGCGGTTGTTGTTGTCACAAATAGCATCATTTAGTTTCAGAAGTACATCAAAACCTTCAGCAACTTCTCCAAAAACAGAATGATTTTCATCAAGATAAGTAAGGTTTGCACTCAGAGTAATAAAAAACTGTGAACCATTCATGTTATTTCCATTGTTGACCATAGACAAAGTTCCAACTTTTTCATGCTTTAAACGTGGTTTAAATTCAGCATCAAAATATTTTGCTTGATCACCATATAAACGACAAAATATCGATTCACCCCCACGTCCAGTTGCTGTGGGGTCTCCTGTTTGAGCAATAAAATTTTTTTCTATTTTGTAAAACACACATAAGTTGTAAAATTTTACTTTACACAATTTTAAGAAATTAAGACAAGCATTTGGCCTTTCCTTTACATAAAGATCAACTGTTATATCACCAATAGTAGTTTCGATAACAACAGACATGCTTGGAACACTTTTCTAATGCTCCTTTCTAAATAAGAGAAAAATAAAAAAAAAATTATAAAAAGTTATTAAATATATAACAAGCATTACGTTTATAAAACTACTACATGTAATAAGAGAGAAATAAAAACAATGTGTGTGGGCCTGACTGTCAGCTAGATTGTGGACAAACAGTTGCATGTAGAGCTAACTGAATTCACCCAGATAGTAGCCCTACAGCTGAATTTGTGATCTAAAATTTTCTCAAAATTTGGTCTCCAATTTTTTAATATTACTAGTATTATTTGATTTTACCGATCTTCCATTCTCTAGCATGCATCTTTATTTTTGAAAAATAAAAACTATTTCATACTTAAAAAGGGGAAATATTTATCATAATAAGCATGCTTGTTTTAATTCTAAATCTCTAAAATATTTTTTATTTTCTTAGAAATTGTTTAAAAACTGCAGCATTTTTCATTCAGTATTTATTAACTTCTAAATTTATTAGAAATTTAAATCTCTCCTCAAATATACTCCATCGTTCAGGAGATGGCGCCTGTGAATCACTCATGATGTAGTACTGGATCAGTCTATTAGCTCTTGAATGGTCAAATGGTTGTTGCAGGAAAATGTTGTTTGCAATATTTAGAACTCTTTTGCCCTTTTGCTTTATTTTTTTTCTTTAGTATCGCAGTTTTTTTTTCTAATTATTATGTGGCAACTTTTGTGATTTCAATGAACTTTACCATTTTACAGGGATGGCTAGAAGTAATTTTATTAAAAATAATTTTTCTGAATTCTTTTAGTTTGTTCATTTGAGTTTTTGTGTAAGAAAATTTCTTTGTAAATTAATTTGTTGAAAAAAAAAAAAAAAGGTTTAGAACATTGATAAAAAAATATGTACATTCTTTGCCTAACACTTTTTTAAATTTGTATTTTAAATTATACTGTATCTCACAGCAATTCTTTGAACATCAAAACATTACCATTAATGGCTCTAAACTTAATGCAGTTTAACTGGAACATTAGCAGATTATGATTGAATTAAACATGTGTGCCTATTAATGCATATAAATGTATTCAAACTTTTTTATATGCCGAATTTCACTGCAAGGAGCTGGAATTTTTGAGAATAACAATGTATATAAAACATGAAATACATTGTAAGAGAAATATGAAATATTATCAACATTTATGATTTTAAATTATTAAATTATAAAGTTTCTAAGATTTGGGACTAATTTCTTTCATTACGGATCGTGTTGAATCTAATTGTTTCAGTTTCAGGTTATCCCGAATTTTCAAATGACAATCCAAAATATTTTTTCAAATTAAGAACTTTTATAGTATTTGAATACGAATAAACATTTATTTGTTCAATTTCTAAAGGATAAAGTTTATAATAAAACTATAATTGTAGATTATAAATCTGCATAATAAAAGCCTAAGTCATGTAATTTAATCAAAATTATTTTTTTCCAATAAAACTATATAAAAGCTGCATTTTTATGAAAATCGTTCAAAATAATTATTAAATTGTTACATTAAAAAAAGGAATAATTTTCTTTCATTTCGGGTTGGGGCAAGGAAATTCATTGTAGGTTTCGGATGACTTCAAATAGAATTTTCAGGCAATTCGATCTGTGCAGAACAGTGAAAATTTTTTGGTTTGGGTTATGAGTTCTATTTTTTTTTTTCTAAATAAAGGCCATAATATTTCTTCAGTTTCTTTCTTTGTTCGCTGTACTGTTCGAAGGAATATTCCAGTAGCTATAACAGAGCACTATTTTACTTGTGATAAAGCAAAGAAAAGTTTCTGTGCGTTTGCTTCTTTTTAAAAAAATTGTGACATTATTTATGATCATACCTTCTTTCGAACAAATTGGCTTTCCTTTCGGCATCATTTCAGTTTCTTATGTAAATAACAATTAGTTGGTTACATACAAACAGTAGTTTGTTGTGAATACAACAGTTTAAAAATAATAATGAAGTAATAAAGAGATTAATAAAAGAAGGAAACACAGTAAATTCTTATGCAGCTTCCCATTCTGCCTTCTTCAAAATGGACTTTTCTTCCCACAGACAGACAGACTTTCATCAGAATTACATAAAAATAAGTAAATAAAAATCAGTCATATTTGTGGTAATCAGGTGGTTGTTCATTTCAGAATATTTATTTTTTTTAGTATATTTCAAATGATTTACACAATGTAATGTATTTAAAATAATTATAATTGATCTTTTTTATAATTTACCAATCAAAATCACATTCACTTTGATTTTTATAGTAATATTTATAAATATTTACTAGTTTTTCCCACTGCTCTGAGCCTAGTCTGTTCCGCAATTTAGACCATATGAATCCAAATTTAGAGAAAATCCTCTCGATGGAAGCAGAGCTAGATGGAACAGAATACAGAAATTGGAAAAAACAACAAAAATCAGAATCTAACTTGTTTTTCTTTTTCTGTACTTTTTCTTTAAGAATTTCCCACCATTTTGAAGCTGAAAATTGTGATACAATATATTTTCTGAGAAAAGTGATTTAGGAAAATAGTCTATGTCTTTAATTTTAAATGCCAAAACTGCAGGTAACCACTCTGAATGATACTCATTATCCATGCTTTAGCTTCTTCCTCTTCCATTGAATTAAACCTTTACCCTCTAAAATTTGCATCCATTATATTAGCTAAAAAATGCTCAAGTCTGATAATGTGTTTCTAGCATTTCAGTATAACTTCCTTGTGTTGTTCCAATTCTTCTGATTCCATCAAATTTTTCCAAATATCAACAGAACAAGATTTACATATGCATTACAGATTCAATTTAAAGGAGGAGCAGTAGGCAGTGGGGACCCGCTTCGAAGTTCGTTTGAGCGCTCTTGGCCTTTTTACAAGATTTTGCAGTGCGTGCGCAGCACGTCTGCTATACTGTGCCATAGGCAGTGGAGACCTAGTTCGAGGTTCGTTCGCTTTGAGATTTCATTTTATTAGAGGCCTCGCTAGAGTGCAAAGGCAGCCAGTTTAATTATTATAGTTGCTAATTATTATGGCAACTTTAATTATTATAGTTATTACAAAAATAAAAATTAATTATTCATTATGACAACTAAAATGTATTTTAAAGTGATAAAATAAGAACTCACTTTTATCACTTAATAGTATTGAGTTAATTATATAATAATAATAGTATTAATAATAATAATTAATAATAATTAATAATAATAGTAATAATAATTAACATTAATTATTAATGGTACGATTATTTTATAATATCAGTTAATTAATTTATTCTGATATTAGTATTAAGTTAATACTAATATCAGAATAGAATAAATTTATTAACTGATATTATAAATAATATTAATTAGTAATAAATAGATCAAATGCAATTAAAAAAATGTAACTTAATAAGTATATTTTTAAATGAGTACACACATATAAATATACAAATACAGTGAATTCCCGATAAGTCGAATTCGAAGGGACCGGCAAAAATATTCGAGATATCGTAAGTTCGACTTATCGAAAATCCTTAAATACATACAGAAAAAATATAAAAAATAATTCAGTCTTATAGATAGGAATTGAAATTATACTGTAATAACGGAGTCTGGCAAAATGAGCACTTAGTGCAGAAAAATACAATTTAATAGTACATAATATAAGGTACTTACAAACTCAAATTTTGTGAAAAAAACTTGTTAATGATGACTGCTTGAAGGAGCTTTTTTGTCTTTCACTGGTTAGAAAGTCGCTCACATTTTGTAAACAAAGGAAAAGAGAATTGTCCACACCGTCTCTACTTTCGAGATATTGCTGTAGTGTCGTCATTGCCGCATGTGCTTCTTGATTATTTGGCGGTAAAACGCAATTTACTTCCTCATCATCTTCTTCAGATTCAGGATCGTTCGCCTTATTTTTTATTGCTTCAACTATATCTGAATCACTAAGTTCTCCGCAAACTGCAACATTTTCGTCAATATTCAAAAACTCAGTATCATCATCTTAAGAAATAACTTGATCTTGTAGACTTTCATTCACAACACATGAGTCTGCATTGCTTGCAAAGAAGCCACATCTACTGAAGCAATTTTTAGTGATGTTTCACATCGTTGTTCCAGGCACTCGAAATTAGTCTAATTGCTTCTAACGCATCACACTTTTGATTTATTTCATTTTCGTCATCCTCGATTGCCTTCTGCACTAGACATTTTCTGTAGAAATGCTTTAAACATTTAATTATTCCCTGGTCTGCTGGTTGTAGCTTAGATGCTGTGTTAGAAGGGAGAAATTTTAACTTGATAGATTTCAAGTTCAAAAGTTGACTGTGAGCAGTACACTGATCAACGAAGATCAACACTTTACGCTTTTTTGCATGAAACACTACATCCAAATTTCTGATGTATTCCTCAAACAATATTAGCGTCATCCAAGCTTTGGGATTAGATCTGTACTGTACGGGAAGTGACTTTTTATGTTTGAAACAGCGAGGATTTTTGTATTTACCGATGACCAGTAAAGGTAATTTTTCTGTTCCAGAAGCATTTGCTCCGACAAGGACAGTTAAACGTTCTTTACTTAGCTTTCCACCGGAACATGATTCCCCCTTAAACATCCTCGTCTTGTTAGGAAAACATTTGTAAAAAAGTCCCATTACATCCATATTGAAAACGTCGTCTGCGCTATAACCTGCAAGAAGTTTGGGTAATGAAACTGTCTTCCATTCATCACACAGTGCATCGGACACATCTTTTGCTTCACCGTGTAATGTCCGAAACACGATGTTGTGTCTGACTTTAAACTTTTCAAGCTACCTTGTGTTTGCAATGAAGCCTTCCACATTTAATAATTTTGCGAAATCTAAAGCTTTCTTTCATAACATCGTATCACTTAAAGGCATTACACTCTTCTGTGTCCTGTAACATGTAAACCCTTTTACGAGAGCTGTTTTGACATCTGGGAAGGCACACGTCTTCATCCTTTTGCACTTTGGGTTCACACTTGACTTATGTCTTTTGAAAATGCTTTCCTTATCTTTCAGTATAGTAGATAGCATGCTGGGAGGGATACCCTATTTCAGAGCTATATATTTTTTCTTTAAATTAGGATTGTCTTCAATATTTTTTATCAAATTTACTTTTTGTTCTAAAGTAAGAATGTGTAATTTCCGCTTTGACATTGTGAAAAACTCAACAGAAAACGTATCACGATGTGAAAGCAATAAACACTAAAATGACAAGACTCAACATTAAAGTAATGAACTTCAATGAAATCTCAATAGAATAATAATAAAAAAAAAAATCCTTGCATAAAAGCGTGGGAAATTTGACCAATTAGAATTCACTTAGCCACCTGCTCTGTTTCCAAAGAATAGATGTTGAGAAAAGGGAATGCATAAAAGAGAAATGAATGGGGTGGACGATTTCAGCTGAAATTCCAAACTCACAGAGGCTCCACACTGTCTGACGTAGGAAATAAAAATAGCCCCTTTCAAAGCCGGCGAAGAAGTGTAGAAAAGTTTTAACTAGCAGAAAGAGCCAGTATTTTTGAGCTGAAAAATTAAGAAATTAGTTGAATTACTGTTTTTTCTCAATCGGGAAAAAAAAAATCGACTTAAAAGATGTAGACTTCGACAGAATGAGAAAGTTTATTATTGAATTGTAATAAAGGGGCCGGGACTTAAACGAATATTCGACTTACCAGACTTCGACTTATCGAGAATTCACTGTATACAGAAAAATAGCTAAAATCCACAAAAACCCGGGTGGGTTGGGTTTTTGCCAACCCTGTTTTGATGGACAACATTTTGTCATTGTTTAATTAAATATACCGTAATTTCCCGTGTACCCGCCGCACCTCAAATAAGTATATTTCCTACCAGAATTTATTTTAGATAAAATGCGACTTGCTTCTGCTTAGCACTTATTTGACTTCTTTCTTTTAATAAAATTTCCGATTTGAAAAAGACTTAACTAAGCCGTGGCGGATACATGCAAAATTACGGTAATCTTTAAACTGTGTAATATATGTAGAGTTATGTAATAAAGAATTTCAAAACACCAGTTTGGGGTCAAACTTATATTCTTTTCAATATTTATAATTTTTTTTTCAGACACAATGTCTTCACAGTTACCTTCTAGCGGTTATAAAGACTTATTTATTTAACAAAATATAATAGAAATTTATAATTTTAAAGTAGAAAATATTTATAAGTGTATTAAAAATTAATTAATCCAAATTTAATATGAATTAGCTATAAACCTACTTTTAAAAATAAAAACCAGCTTTTTTTAAGCGGTTTAAAAAAAAAAAAAGGACCGGCTGTTTTTGGCCTGGCTAAAAGCTGGAAACCCTAATATAAATAAAAAGAAGTATTTACCTTTGTGTGAGTGTCTGTTGGTGACAGCTAGGGAAATCTATCATACAAAGAGGTTTGCAAATTTGGTTCCAGATAGACAAAGAGGAATGCACCTGAGACTCAGACTTTTCTATTTGAAATCTTGCCCATCTAATCTTATATTTTTCTGTATGAAAACCTTCAGGAATCGTCTAAAATAAAAGAAAATTATATTAATAATTGTGAATTTTAACGAATTTACTACTATGAAACTAACACTAACAGGATGTAAAATTTTGAACCACAGAAAAGAACATCCAGCGAAAAATAGAAGGATTGCTTGTGCCTTTCGTTTCTATGGTAAGCTTTTATCACAAGAGAGCTATGACATCATTAGCTCTGTTTATTAGGTGCGTTCGTAATTATATAAATACGTAACACCTATAGTTGTCGTTCCGTCCGTCCGTATATAACAGAGCAAAAACTACCCAACCGAATGGTCTGAAAATTTAAATATATGATTGTTGCAAAATTTTGTCGAGCCATTTCAAATTTTAGGAAAATCGGATGTATAGTTTAATTACAGCGACATTCAAAAGTTCTTCTTTACATTACGGGCAATGGGAAAAATTATTGCAAGTGCATTTTAATGATGTTACAGTATTCCGAATGGTCTGAAATTTTAAATATATAATTGTTGCAAAATTTTGTCCAGCCATTTCAGTTTTTATGAAAATTGGATGTATAGTTTAATTACAGGGACAGTCAAAATTTTTCCGTTACATTACGGGCAATCGGAAAATAATTACTGCAAGTGCATTTTAATGATGTTACAGACTATGCACTTATGAATTGCAAAAAAAATATACATTCAGTACAATATGGGGTTCAAAAAATATTTATAAAACTAGTTATAGTACGAACGCACCTCATTTGCCACGTTTGACGAGCAATTTCCTACTTGTTATTAGTGACAAAGGACAGAAGTCTCTAATCATGAAAATGCAAGCATTTTGTTATTGCATTTGGTAAAGTGTATGCCCAGGCTCGGAGTTAGTTTCTTTAAAATTCCAGGAGTCTGAATCAATTGTTTTATCTACTGACTGCATAGCCCTGATCATGACAATGTGATGTAACTTGCATTTAAAACAATGAGTGATCAAGGAAAAAAATACATTAATCAGGGTCGAAAAAAAAGCAAAAAAGTTTTTTTTATCCCCCCCCCCCCCCCCCCAAAAAAAAAAGATTTATTTGGTTCAAACCAGAATTTTTTAAATATCTTTTCCTATACGACTTTTTTCTACGATCTCTTGAAAGTCATAAAAATGAGAGATTACTGTATATGTTTAACACTGTTAATAATATGATGCAAATAGAAAAGAAAAAAATGATATGCTCTCGGTTACCAATCATAAATTCTCTATTCAAGAATCAAATGAAGTGGAAAATTTTGTAGAAATAACACCTTTATCTTGGTGGGTAAGCTTTGAAATACATGTCATGCAGATTACAAAATAATTACATACATATTTTATTCAAAGCTTAAAAATGATCATTTTGTATGTTTACATAAGAAGAACTCCATTTACCTTAAAATAAAATGCATAAAAGGAAATCAGCAGGCTCAGAGGAAAATGGGAAGTTTGCGGTGATTGGTTTCTTGGAAGATATGCATTTTAGCTGGCAAGGTCTGTGATTTCTCTTGCCTTCATTCTCATGACAATCAAATCATTTTAGCTTTGAACTTTCAGAGGTGTACATTTTTTAGACTTTTTTTTAAAATTAGTTACTATAGAAAACAAATTTCAGACATTTTATTTTTATTATAATTTAAATATGTATTTCTAAAAAAAAAAAAAATCGTCTATTTCTTCAAATACTTTGCAGGTAATACGTTCCAAATTTAACAGGGACTTTCTGGTAATCTGTTACTGAATAATAAACTGTAAAACAATAATATTGTTATTTATCCTAATACGTTAAATAATGCCCATCCTTATTGTAAAGATACAGGTTGTTCCTACAATCTAACATTCAAGGAAGGTAATGTGGTAAAAGGACACATCATTTTTTGACACAGGAAAGGAAACCAGCATCTCAATATACTTATTCCATCAAAAATACAGTACATTCAATAGAAAACACAGGGTGTGTCAGTATAAGCTGAAACTGAATTTTTGTTCACAATTTTAACAATAATGAAGATATTGCAACTATACTTTCAACAGATTTAGATTTTCATCGTATTAACTTTGTTTGTATGAAATGTGGTAACATCATTGGAAGTGGCTGAATTTTGGCCACTGACTAGAGATGGGCATTATTTAATGTATTAGGTTAAATAACAATGTTATTTTAGTACAGTTCATTATTTAGTAACAAATTAATGAAAAGCCCCTGTTAAATTTAGAATGTGGTACCAGCAAAGAAAAAAAAAAAAAAAAAAAAAAAGAGGTAAAACAATCATTTTTTAGAAGAACACATTAAAATTATAATAAAAATAAAATTTCTGAAATTTGTTTTCTACATTAAAAAAAAAAGAGCTTAAAATATGTACTTAAAAAAATCATATTTGAAATGCTTATGAACTCTTGTTACAACGTGCCAGAGTGAGAAGAAATCAAAAATCTGTTTTTACAAGACTTCAGCAACTAAACAAAGCATCGGCAGCTGAAGAAAAATGAATAAAGCTTAATAGCTGGGAAGCGATTTCTCAATAAACCAATCACACTTCAATTCCTTAGAAAAATCTGGCCATTCACTGGCTGGAAAATAACACGTATTTGATTATTCATTTTTCATTATCTGTTAAAGTTTCTGTCAATCGTTTATAATTTGTCAGTTATTTTATTGTAAGTAATTGGTACAAAGCAAATATTGTTTTACTTTTCAGAGTTATAAAATCACGGACCGTGGATAAAACTTAAAATAATTGCAATAAATATTGGTTGTATGGAATGATTTGAGTCAGTAGGATATTTTGGAATGGAACGGAAGAGACTTCTTGTGTATTTTGGAATGGAAAGGAAAATGAAGTTCTCGATCAAGTAACGAATATCAGCAGGGGATGGTTTGTGAAGTGTAAAGGTGTTTTTTAATTACAATTCTTTGGGCAGTGTTCGCTTGGCAGATGGTGGTTTCTTTGATTTTAAATATTCAAATTGGGGAGAGGAAAAGGGGGGATGTTATTCTTTTCTTTTTTTTTAATTATTATTATTATTATTTATTTATTATTATTATTATTTTTTTTTTTTTACTTTGTCATTATTGCATTTAAAAAAATGACAGCTGGAAAGCTTTTTTTATTTCTGTGATTTTATTTTACTGAAAAAAAAAAAAAGAAAAATGCATCGTAAAATTTGTGAGGACACTTAGTTTTAATACAATTGTAATTAATTTGAAAAACATATTTGCATGTAAGAAATTTATTTGGATAAATTCAATTTGATTAAAAGAGTATAAATAATTTTTTCACATTCTTGTGGGATTAGCTTTAAATACGCGTTGATGGATATGGCTGCAATGAAGTCGGGGATCAAATTTATTTTTTACCAATTGGGCTTTTAAAACTGTATTTTTATACAGGGTATCTCTTATTATTGTTTATCAATAGCTAATAACTGTTAGTTTTAAAGGTGTAGTTCCAATTACAAAAATCTTTTTAATTTTTTTCTGCATCATATAAAAATTGATTTTTGTTAAAAGAATTCATTTTTAAATAGTTAAGAAATTCCAAATTTTATACAATGCCTGGGTCCCATCATAAGTTTTATTTAGGAAATGTTTCTCCATGTTCTAATAAGTAAAACAGTAAAAATTGATTATTATATGACCAAAACTTACTGAGTTATGATACATTGAATTTTATGAATTTTCAACATTTTAGCCACAGTAAATGGAAAAATGTGGTTTTAGTAGAGTTGCAACGATTATTCAGCCATAGCTGAATAATACTGTAAGAAATGTCTTTATATTATTTACACAATAAAACTTTTTAATTTGGCAATTTATATTCATCATGTATAATAAAAATTTTATTTGAAATTAACTAACACTTTTCCCCTTTAACTTTCATACCTTGAATGGGTCTTATCTACCCATTTTTATATAAGATGGTAATTTAGGAACCATGTTAAAACTTTTTTGCTGTATCAATAAGTACAAAAAGTATCTATAATAAGCTAACATAATCTGTTAAATTTAAAATTAATCTATTCAAAATTTTCCTAACAGAGCGGTACAAGCAAATTCTAATTTTTTAAGCATAATAAGAAGTTTAATATTTATCCTTTGTTACATAAAAAAATATTTCTTTCAATGATATAGACCTATAAAGAACATAAATATATGCAATAGATTAGCTATAGATGTATTGTATGTATAATATAAATATTTAAGTCGTATATACTGCAATACCTCAGATTTTTTTTTTTTGGAGTACAATATGCCTAAAAGTTAAATATAATTCAAGTAATTTTTTTAAGTGTGTTACTATTTCTTATTAAATAATGAAAGAAATGTAAGTACTAAATTCTTTTAATTAGTATGTATGTATGTTTTAGATAACTATTTAATTTAGATTTTCTTTCATCTGAAACTTTAAATTTATGTTGTCTAGTACTTTTAAAATTTTGTGATTATTTTAAAATGTAATAGCAACAACATACATAACATCTGTTAAATTGTAACAATATAGTAGCGAAGATACTACATAGCCAATATTTTGAAATTTATTTTCCTTACAGATATTTCTTTCACCTAAATCTGAAAACATTTACTATATACACTTTTTAATATAGTTGCTGTCTGCTGACATAGCAAAACAAAGAAAAAAATTCATTCATGGTTTTTTTTGTTAATTGTGAGCTTTATGAAGTCTACACTGGTTTCTTTCCACCATTTTAGAGGATATTCGTTTCTATCAGTGATTTTCCTTAAGATATTAAGATTCCTTATTTTTTATTTTCTTTCACCTGAAAGTTGAGATTTATGTTTTCTAGTACTTTTAAAATTTTATCATTATTTTAAAATGTAACAACAACATACATATAATATCTACTAAAATGTAACTAGACAGTACCTGATAATGAACTTTTGCTAAGATTTTTTTTTTTTTTGGGGGGGGGGGTGGGGTGGGGGGGGAGAATTATATTATTGAGGCAATTTTTAGGCTGAACATAGCCGAATATTTTTCCGAATAAAATAATGCATTTTAATTGTGAAACATACAAGAATTGTGCATATAGTGCATATTATATTTTGTTTTTAGACAAAAATGAGTTCATTATTCAGCGGCCGAACAGGCCGATTATTCGGCCATAACTAGGCCGAATATTTGGTATTTGGTTATTCGGTCAAACCATTATTCGTTGCATCACTAGTTTTTAGTGCCAAAAAATGCTGAAAATGCATGAAATTCACAGTCATAACTGTAAATTTTTGTCTTGCAGAATTTAAGTTTTTAACCACAAACTAATTTAATCCCTTGGGGACGAGCGACTGGTATCCGTGCCGCCACTTAAGGTGCTCAGAATACTTCATTATTGCCACCACTTATTGTTTATTGTAAACTTTACCTTATTTAATTGAAGCATTTTCACGATTCAATTACAGAAAATTTTCTGTTTTGAAAAACCGGTGGTAAAAGATTAAAAATTAAGCGAAGTGCTCTCGTCGCGTGCAAATTCATTTCAATGAAAAACAGCATCTATACTTACGTCCAAAAAGTATTTCAAGCATTTTGCTTAAATGCCTTCTAATTAAAACATCAATTGACATCATACGCAGCGATTAGTTATATGTTACAAAAATTGCAGATTGTTGGAACCTGTTACATGTGCAAGAATCAAACGATGGAACCTGTTAACCAACCAGTATATGTGCTGTCAGCTGCGTTCTGAATAATGGAATGCCTCGATCATTGTTGTTTAGAACAGGGTTGGAAAAAAACCAGGTTTTTTTGTAAAAAACCAAAAAAAAAAATGGTTTATTTGGTTTAAACCGGGTTTTTTTAAATATAATTTCCTATTGCATACAGATGCATGCCTGTTGATAAAATAAACATTTTTGGATATTATATAAGTAATACAACTTTTGAAAATATTTAAATTAAATAATTACAGTCAATTATATAGAAAATTGAAATCATTTCTAATTTAAACATTATTAGTAACAGCTATGTCTTATGTTCAAAGTAAACTGCTCTACACAGTGAAGCATTGATACCTTGAAAATCGTATGAAGAATCCTTTGATTAATAATATAATAATCAATCAATAAACATTTGATGCAGTTTCATGAATACATAGGCGTAACCAGGGGGGGGGGGGGTTCCCTGGGTGCCCGGGCAAACCCCCCGCTTGCGCAGACTCAAACACAATTAAAAAAAAAAAAAAATCTACAAAAGAAAAAAAGAAGAAGTGAAAACAGAGTTTAATTAGTTTAGCAAATTAGTTTACTTCAGAAAACTAACAGCCTAAGTTTTGAAATGCGATAAAAAATAGAAACCACGTTCTTTTTTCTTTCTTTCTTTTTTCTTTCTTTCTTTTTTTTTTTTTTTTAAGAAAATTATGTTGTTTATCTTTTTTAAAACTAGAATATTTACAAGAATCTGTATTAGTCATAGTAAGTCAAAAAGGTGGCTTTATAATCCCATTTTGACGTCTTTTGTTTAGGGGGAGATTTTTTGTAACACCGTTCTTTCTATTTCATATTTCTGCAATTTCATGAGAAATTAAGGCTGTTCTCAACTGCTGTGCTCAACAAGCGCAACACCTTCTGACACATTTACAAATTCATTTTTTAGCGGAAAGATATAAAATTGGAAAGCCTGACCAGGGAAGCGATTTGGAATCGAACTGTGTTTTCCATTTTTTGATCAATCAATTATGTATTGAGTTAGAAGCGATTTGGATCACGTTACAAGCACGTTTTTCGCCCTTTCTTGATTACTCTTTCTCCTTTCGCGCGGAAATTCGGTTCAAAACGTTCACTTTGACACTATTTTCTGAAAGATGTATTGCGTTTGCAAAAAACGAAAAAAAAAAAAAAAGAGCTCGATGACATAGTTTCTGAACAATAATACCAGCTAGATTCATGCATTTCCGAACAAAAATAAATTAAAACTTATGTCAGAAAGTTGCCCTTTTGCATTTGAGAGCAGGCTTAATGCAAGTTCTTGACGAGGATTGAAACTATTTGTCTCTTTGCTCTCGTAGTTTAAAATCTAGAAAGAATTTTAAAAAAATTGAAAGGAAATGCAGATGTGAAGCGATATTCTAAAATGCGATTAGCCGGGGGAAATAAGAGGGAGTGTGCAGACCCTGCCGCCTTTGAAAATGAAAAATAGCACAGAAAATTCAAATTAATCTGGAGGTTGGTTGGTTCAATTTCGTGTTTCGCGGCCATTTTTTTATATTCGTAAAAGGAATATGGTTGCAGTCTTTCAAGTCAATATAGTAATTTTTTTCCTCTGAAAATGTTTATACGATTTTTAAAGTTTCTTCTCGTTTCGCGGCGTTCTTTTGAAAGTAAGAAAAGCGAACCCAGTTTCAATCTTTTAGCCCAGTGCAGTAAATTTTGACCGAATTTGCGATTTTATTCTGTGATCATTTCATGATATTTACAATTTTTTCCCAAAATCGTTTGACGAAATTCACGTCTTTCTACGCGATTTTTTGTCGAAATCCGCACTTTTCACCACTAACCTTTGACAAATTTCGTATTTTTTACCGCGAACCTTTGACGAAATTCGGATTTTTTATCACGATATTTTGACGAAATTCGCATTTCTTTAGCACGATCCTTTGATGAAATTCGCGTTCTCTTTCAACGATCTTTTGACGAAAATCGTTTGTTCTTTCTGCGATCCTTTGACGAAATTCTCGCTTTTACCGGGGTCCTTTGATGAAATTTATTTTCTGTTGTGGCCGATTGACGAAACTGATTTTTTTTACAGGGGTCATTTGTCGAAATTCGCGATAGTTTTGCGCGACCGATCGATAAAATTCTCGATATCTTTCTGTACCAATTATCAAAATCCTCTACCCTTTTCCGCAACTTTTTAAAGAAATTTCAACATTTTCTCGTCAATCATTCATCAAAATTCGTGATTTTTTTGCGCAATCGTTGAAGAAATTCGCGATTTCTTTCTGAACTATTTTATCGAAATTCACGATATTTTTTACGATCGTTTGAAGAAATTCTCAAATTTTTCCGGGATCGAGTCACGAATTGATTTTGAGAAGTTTCACAAAAGAAATAAAAATCCCGGGCTCCAAAAAATTTTTTTAAATACTTACTGAAGAATCACATATCTGTGAAAGAATTTTGACGGCGGAAATACTGCTCAGCATATTTTTTATTATGCGGGACTTTCATTTCCTGTGCACAAACCGCGCGATCCCGCACGTTATTTCAAACCCTGCCCCTCAAAGAAAACTTCATTACTGTGGAGTTTTGCTCGTTGCTTTTTTTTTAAACGAGCATAGAATTAAAGAAATCTAGTATTTGGGGGGAACTGCCTTCAGCAACGTACCCCCGACCAAGCTACGAACACTTCCTAACGAATCCTGAATTCCTTTCCAAACGAATTCTGAATTATCGCGATTTTTTTTTATTTCGAGCCAAATTAAATTTTCAGCTTTCTTATAAGAATTAATTTGACATTCTTCCAATTCGAATTTAATCACGGCAATTGCAAAAATTACCGGAAAGTTTTTTCTGTTTCAAAAAAAGTCAAAAATTGCCTCAAAGTGCAAAAAAACCCGCTAAAAATCGCATTAAAAATTCGGAAAAGATTAAAAAACAGCAGGGAGCGAAATTAACTAATTGGGTAAAATATTCAAACCGGATTCCTTTTAGAAACGCGAAAAAAAAAACCCTCTAAAAATAACATTAAAAAATTTTTACAAATTGAAAAATCGCTGTAAGAATTTCGAAAAAACTTTATTGAAAAGAAGACAAAGTTTACTGGATAAAATATATAAATCGGATTCTGTTTTTACTAATTTAAAAAAATTCGCATAAAAAAATCAATAGAAAAATTCCAGAAATTGTCTTCGATATGCATGACTTCAGGCATACAGGTACTTTCCTGTCAAATCTTGCGGCTGTGAGGACTGCATTGTCTTTTCAGAATTCAGCGCGCGCGCATACATACACACACACACAGGGAGATAGACAAGCACCTATCTTTATTATTACAGTCGCATCATGATAATATAATTTTTATCATCTTGACAAAATTTAATGTATTATCATGATCTGCTTTACCTAATATATTCGAAACATTCTGATGTAAAAATATGAATTATTAACCCGCGAGGACGGACGCCACGAAAAGTAACACGAGAACGGGCATAGGGTGTCTGCACACCCCAAACATATTAAACGGCATAAATACGAAAAAATAATTTAGAATTCTGTCTGTTAGTGAAATTCATGATAATTACACTCTTTCTCGTGAAAAATGACAACTGAAATGTTAAATTATAGTTAATTTTAAAAATTAATAAACAATAAATTAAAAGCACTCAACGACAGCAGACGAATATTTTCGAGCGTGGGGTGTCAAAACACCCCGCGCCCGTCCTGCCGGTAAATGAATATTATAATTATTTATAATATAATAATAATTATTTATATAAGACTTTCCTCCAAAATTTCTTGGGTCCCCGGTGAAACCTAAGAAGTCATGGAGTCACATTCTGAAAAACTTTCGTGTGTATGAACTGGTGTACAGCATGTATTATCCGAGATTTATCATCCGGCTAAATTTCATTTACAAGAATTTGACAGAGATAATGTTAGGTCTCATGCAATGTCCCTGTGCCTATAGAAGTTTACAGCATGATTGAAGGCCTTTTTTAATCTTTATAAGAAGTTAGGGTGCCGAAAAGTTTTAAACTTCTGACCACACTTAGTCACTGTCTTATGTCACTGCTGCAAGGAGTTTTACATATCTTTTTTTTAACCATTAGATTTAGTTTTGATGTTTTGAACCCCTTCTCACACCCTCTCACGCAAACAAAAATCGCGTTTGAGCCCTTTTTAAAAGAAATACCACACAATTTATACCTTCTAAGGTGAAAACCTCTCTAAAACGGAAATTCGTCCGGTTTTATGGGGTTCCGTTTTAGAAGGCTTTACCATATAAAATATTGTTTGTATCCAACATGTTCAGGTGAAAAAGTCGTGAAGTAGTCATGAAAGTAGAAAATAAGAAAAAAGGGGGAAAAGGTTTTTCATCTAAAGAATGATGCCAAACTTTTATAATTTAGACATTTTAACTTTTATTTATAGAATAAAATGTATGGTTGTTATTATTTTTTTTTTTTCGTAACTTAGAAAGCATTTAAAAAATCTTTTAAATCAAAGTGTTCTATAGGACAAAATATTCTATTCAAAAATTGAAAACTTTCTTTCTCAAGTCTAACAAAATTTTCACTATAGAAAGATACATTAAAAAACTTTATTTGCATGACTTTCATATGCTTATAATATAATCTCTCCTTTGATTTGATAGCTCTTTTGTACAGTAATTCAGAAACAAACTCCAAGAATTTGAGTAGACAAAATATTTGATTATTAAATTTTTGAGACCCCCCCCCGTGGAAACCCACGCTGCTCGCTCTCTACCCTCAAAGGTCAAGATGGGTGGTGTCGGGCTGTCAAGTGAAGGAACGGGGAGCTTTCCTCTTTAGATTAACGCATTCGATTAATCTGCAGGGATATATCAGGGCATCCATTTTGTAGCCTGGTGAAGTATTTTTTTTTCTCTTTTTTGTTGAGAACTTTTATCAAATACTACATTTCTTTAAAAATACTACATTATAATGGAATACAATAATTTAAAAAAAGTTCTTGAAGTAAAAAAAAACTGTGTCTGTAATGTTTCGCTCTTTTTTAAACATATATTTTAGCCTTTTTTTTTTCGTTTCATTAAAATTCTGCCACAATGTTTTTACAGAAATTACGAAAAGAAGCTCCCATAGGTTTAACATTAGCTATCACTCCTTGCTGTAGTGTTTCTTAAAAAAAAAAAAAAAAAAACGATATTTTAGCTTTTTGTTCCGTTTCATTTAAACTCTGCCACAAAGTTTTTGCAAAAATTACGATCCGTGAAGTTTTTTTTTTTTTTTTTTTTTTTTTTTTTTTTAACTATTTTGAAAAATGGTTATTGTCCTCGTCAGGGTAGGAAATCAAAAGCACATCTGGAGTTTTTTATTGGTTGAATCAGCATTTTATTCGTTTTCTGATTGGTCTATACAGTAATCTGTAATTTGCCTTTACTTTCAACAGAGATGGATACTTCTGTTGCTACTATGACAAAAAAGTAATAAAAACTAGAAAAAAAAATTTAATAACTCAGAAACAAATTGAGATACAGCTTCCAAACAAATTACATTTAAAAGTACATTTTTTTTCTCTATACGACGGTGTAAAAAGTAATATTGTGGGATGTTTAGAAGTTTAAGAATGAAATTTCATTTAAAATGGGTCGTCAGATTTCTTGGAAATCGGACGATGGAAAAGCCTTTTCACGAACATCCAATGAAATGCTTGGATATTACGTAAGTTTCAGGTGGATAATACATAAGTTTCACGAAATCTGACGAGTCGCAGGCGATTTTTGTCGCTTGCAATTTTTATGTGTAATAACACTATTAATGTTTAATTCATGGCGTACGTAATGTATGACCAGCTCTGTAGAAGTTTAAACATTTACAGTACTGAAAATTGCAAAACTGAAATTTCTTTTAAAATTTGTTCATGATGGGTCCAGGAATGTGAATGTTTAATTCATGGCGTACGTAATGTATGATCAACTCCGTGCGATTTTTTATGTCTTAAATTTTAGTCTTCGAAAAAATCATTTTCCAAAGGGGCGTTGTAATTTGCTAAATTGCTTTTTTTTTTTTTTTTTTTTTTTTTTTTTCTTTTTGAGAGGTTTTATCAAGTACATTTCTTTAAAAAGACTTCGTTATAATGGAATATGAAAATTATATAATACAATTTTAATTAAAATATTGTTCTAAACAATCTGTGCTGATGTACATTTTTTTTTTTTTTTTTGGATGAAAAGGCATTTTTTTTTTTTTTTTTGGAATTTATGTCATTTTCACCAACAGAATTGTCTGTGCGTTTAAGATTAGTGCATCATATCCATCAATTATTTTTAAATGTTTCAGATTTTAGTTTTATTGCTTAATTTTGATTTCAAGGGATAGAAGAAAATAAATTTAGAAATAAACTAATAAATTTTGGGAACTTTAAATGCAAGCTAAAGTTTATTGAATATGACATTATACTGACGCAATCACACAGTCATATCATGACTTGTTCCATATATGAAAATGATCTTTTCTTTTGAAAATGTTGTCAGTTTCATCATCCGAACTAATCTGAAATCTAAGATTATGTCACCTTTTAAGGACTTTATCAAAGAAATATGTCCCTCCGACAAGATGGAGTTTTTAAATATTTATGGACACATTTTTAAATGCAAAAGCATGACGTTTGCAGGCATGACTACTGAAGCGATTTGGCATCGAATAGTGTTTACTAATCGTTGATCAATGTGTTACTTATGTATTTATAAGCGATTTTTTCCACGTGACGACAGGTTTTCCTTTGACAGTATTTTATGAATGATCTTTTGCTTTTATTAAAAAATGGAAAACACTCGATCGCATAGTATCTGCATGAAAACACCTGCCAATTTCATGTGTTACAATATTCCTTTAAATATGACTACATTTTCATTTGTCCTTCAATCTACTATAATCAGATTTTAATTTTTGAAACAACTCAAATTACCATGTTTAACAATCCGGCGAGATTTGGACAGGGTTTTGAGGACTTAGCTCGTAACGGGCACAGCCTCTGGTACATTAAAAAAAAAAAAAAAAAAAAAAAACTTTGAATTATTATTTAAGAGAAAAACTTTTTTTAAACTTGTTCAATTAATAAAACTTTAAATTTTGTATTTTTGTCGGTGAATTAAAATAAATAAAGAAAATTTTCTTTTATTCGAAAAAAAAAAAATATATATATATATATATTTTAAATCTAAGGGAACTTTTATTTTTCTAAAACCATCATTGATTTTTAAGAATTAATTCCTTCTTAGCTTTTCAAGGAGCTTATTAGAATTGGCTAGAAGGAATTACAGTTAACATTTGACAATTATTTAGTTATTTATTAGGAAGGGACCGAACCGATAGATACGCACACATGTTCAAATAACAACAATTGAAAAAGATATACATATTTTTTTACATTTTACTCCAGTCGGTTTTTAGAGGTCTGCACGGGTCGGAATTTCCAGGCCCGGCCCGAACGAAAGCTATCTTTTCCCGGCCCGGTATAAAAATTGGAAGTTTGGCCCGACTCAGTTTCTACAAAAAAGTCCGTTTTTCTCGACATACAATTAAGATTCTTTTAATGAATACTACATACATATTTATAGGAACATTTTACAGTATATTTTAGATTACTATGTGTTCGCAAAACAGAAAACACATAACAGTAAACATTAACGATTACTTACAGTGTTTTAGTCATCGTCTCTACTCACATTTCAAAATTCAAATAAGGATTCATTAAAAGATTAATGTAGTTCAGAATAAAGGATTAAAAACATGATAATTTTTGAAGCTGTATAATAAAAAGTAGATTTGTGTAAATATTTCTCTCATTTTTAAGGCTTTTCTCAAATCCGAAGGAGCTACATTTCGACACATTTATGAATTCATTTCTTTTTGGAAACGCGTAAGATTGTCAGGTATTCTTATTCAGAAACTATGTAAATGTCGTTTTTTTTTTTTATAAATAAAAGCAATATATCTTTCTGAAAATACTGCCAAAGTTAGCGTTTTGAATCGAATTTCCGCAAGCGATAGCACAGGAAAAGAGAAAAACGTGACAGTCACGTGACAAGAATCTCCTTTATCTCTATAATTTATCAAGTATGGAGAAAGCTATTCGTTTCCAAATGCCTTCAATAATCAGGCTTGTCAATTTTATGCCTTTATAGTTAAAAATGAGTCAGAAAATGTGTCTAAAAGTTTCGCATTGTTGAGCATTGACTATGAGAACCACCTTAAGGTATATTTCCAAAGATACTGTTAAGGCTATTCTTAACTGCTCTCCTCAACAAGCGCAAAACGTTTTGACATATTTACAATTTCATTTTTTAACGGAAAGATAAAAAATTGGAAAGCCTGGCCATGAAAGCGATTTGGAATTGAACTGTTTTTTCCATTTTTTGATCAATCAATTACCTATTGAGTTATAAGCGAATTCGATCACGTGACAAACACGTTTTTCGCCCGCTCTTGAGTGCTCTTTCTCCCTTCGCGCGGAAATTCGGTTCAAAACGCCCACTTTGACACTCTTTTCTGAAAGATCTATTGCGTTTGCAAAAAAAATGAAAAAAAACAGCTCAATTACTTAGTTTTTGAACAACAACACCAGCTTGTTTCATGCATTTTCGAGCAAAAATAAATTAAAACTTATGTCAGAAAGTTGTCCTTTTGGATTTAAGAACACCCTTAACAGAAGTTCATTATCACTATTAATCATCTTACAAAACATAATGCCTATCCTACACATCCTGAGATCGATTAAGACCAGTTTCGTCCCGTCACGAGTCTGCTGAGAAAAATTAAACCCGGAGTCGGACATCTAGTAACTGTACGATGCCGATCTCAACGATGGACATGTTATATTTCTGTATTGATGTTGTTAAACTCGCATCGACTCGTGATGCTCATTTATACTTCTCGAGAAAATCATATTCATTGAAAATGGCTCGTATTTTATCTGCTTCACTTGAATTCTTATATCGGGCCGATAGGCCCGATTAATTTTTTTTATCGACCCGGCCCGACCCTGCAGGCCCGTTCAATTTTTTTGCCGGCCTGGCCCGGCCCGGCCCGTTGAAAAAATTGTCCTAATTCTGCCGGCCCGGCCCGTTTATTTTGTCTGCCGGCCGGCCCGTTGAAAAAATTGTCCTAATTCTGCCGGCCCGGCCCGTTTGAAAATTCGCCTTCATTCCGCCGGGCAGGGTACGGGCCTCGGGCCAAGCCCGGGCAGACCTCTAGTCGCGGTTTATCAAGGACGTTTTAAAATGCGCAGGCAAGCAATATCTACATTTTGCTTTTACTTTTAAGAATCAAGGTGTTTTTAAACTAATGGTTTTCCGGCACATTCACAGACTTTCTTTTAACGTAAAAACGTGAAACTGAGCAGGAATGCAAGTGATTTGGAATCGAATTTTATTTTTCATTTTTCAAAAAATATACTTAATCGAGTTACAGGTGTTTACTCTCTTATAACAACTTTTTTGGTAACTTCCGTTCAAATCGCCAACTGTGACACCCTTTTCTGTCACTTTGTTTGCCTTTATAAGAAAAAAAAAAACGCTATTAGATTTCGTATTTTTTTTTTTTTTTTTATAAAAACGCGCTTGCCAGTTTTGTGTTGTTAATAATAAAAACGTATTTATGACTGTCTCAGCAAGTATCCAATTTGAATTTTATACATATTAGTTGAAATTAAGGATTGACCGAAACGAGTTTTTAAGACCGAAACAAAAACTGAAACCGAACTTTGGTAATCTTACTATTTTCGGCCGAAAACGAAAATGTCCTATTTTTTTAAAGTAATTAATACATACATAATTATTGATTAATTATATGTGTAATTAAATAAATTGAAGGATTATTATGTTTTGAAATTAACGCACAAATATAATTAAAAAGATTTATTAAAAGATGTATAATACACTTAAAAGTTAACACTTTCAAAACATTAAATACAATTCTAAAAGTCTAAAACCTACAAGTTTCAAAAGTAAACTTTTGAATTCTACAAACTAATAAGTATTTTTCTCTTTTTAACTGAAGTAAGACCCTGATGATGGCCACAGGGTAGCTGAAACTTGTAAGTTTTAGACTTTTAGAATTTTATTTAGTGTTTTGAAAGTGTTAACTTTTAAGTGTATTATACGTGTAATTATTATACGTGTGGCCATAGTTGGCTCTCTGTGCCTCTGGCCAAAAATTTTTATTTTCATATAAAATAAAATATAATTAAATCAGTCTCTAATTATATGAATTTCATCTAATTAAAAAATGTTTTAGGTATACATACCTCGATTTACCTTTTACAAAGATTTTTGTAAATGATAATCTGTTATACTGTAATATAGTAATATTATTCCGTTATACTATATTCAACGGGTATTCGAAACACTTCTGCGGTTTCAAATCTATTACTGTTAAGTCTGCAGCTTTTAATGAGCTTGTGAAAAGCGTCTTCAAAGTTTAGTCATGCATGTATTACTTGCTTTATAATTTATTTCACATGTTGAGTCAGTCATGACTGATAATTATAAACAGTGAAATACACAGCAATAAATAAAGAGTGTCTCATTTGAGCCGATACAGCTCAAATCAATGAGTTATATTGAAAATTTCCAAAGGAAGAAACGAGACTTTTTGGAATAAAAATAATTTCGGACGAGTTTCGGTGAGGCCGAATTTTTGGCAACATTTTCGCCGAAAACGAAACTCCGATTTTGAGCCAAAAACGAGAACGAAACCGAATTTTCGGTCGATCTCTAGTTGAAATGTTTGGTTTACACACTGAATTGTTGATTTAATCTATGAGTTTTTTCGTTTCAAAATTTTAAGTTCTAAACGGAGTTTGAAAAAAATGCTTCGTTTTCACTTTTATCAGTTTTCGCTTGTGCTCTTAATTATTTTCATACTAATTATTTAGCATATAATGCTAAGTACTGCATTATTATGAAAATAATAAAACTTTAGCGTTATAGTTTATGTTATATTTATATGATACAGATTATTTTAGCATTACAGTTTGATATATTTATATGATACAGAATATTCAATTAAACTATATTCGACTAAAACGTGCTTAATCAATATATATGTTTTATTATCGCATGCTTAACAGAAGATTGCATCTGCATTGAAAAAAAAAAATCACATATTTTTAGTTTTTTAAAGACGTACTTACGGTGACTAAAAAATACGTGACAAATGAATGTTGTTAATGTAGAAGAATACATGATTTATACAGATTTGTACGTGTGTAAATTTATGTACAGATAACTGAATCAAAATTCAACTGAATCAATTTTTTTTTTATTTAAAAAATATTTCATGTATATAGAGAGAAAATTAACTTCGTTTCACCCTTCCTTATTATATTTGGCAATTCATGCCACATTACTGTTTTGAAGTACATTTTAAAGAAATGTATTGCTTTTTTAATTAGCCTTTTTTTTTTTTTTTTTTTTTTTTTTTCTTGGGGTATTTAGGTTATAGATTTAAGAATTTACAGCCGGAAGTGAAATTTTGTTTTTGCTATATTCTATAAGAAAAGCATTTGAAACCCTTTGTAATCTTATAAGTCGCTATTTATTAATCGCGTGTCAATAAACTAACGACAGCAATATTTGCCACATTGAGAGGTTGTCGGAACAATCCGATGAATGACATGAAGTTGACATTTGCTTAAAAGTGCTTCCAGATTATTCCACTTTCAACTGAAATGCATTTTGGAAAAGAGCAAACAGCCTTTGTGCTTTTAAAAGCTTATATAGTAACAAATAATTGACTATTGTATGATTAAAGATCTGACACCAATGAAGTCGGTGTTGTTTAAAGAATCGGAACTAGAAAACTGCCTATTCCTTTTTTTTTTTATTGTACAATGGGGTGATTAAAATGTATCTCTTTCCTTCTTTCTTTCTTTTGTTCGACTGCACTTTAATATCTTCAGATTTACTTGATAGTGTACCATTTATTTATGAAATTTGTCACCATATGAAAATAGATAGCACTTAGTTAACGCATATACTTATTTACAAAGAAAAAGTATCAGAAAAGAAAAAAAAAATTCTCTCAGAAAGATTACAGAATGAGTCCCTTTTATTAGAGAAGCATACGTAGTACTAACACATTAGCTGAATTGGCGCATATTTCTTGAACATGTGCGTGCCCATAAGTGTACCTGATACATAAATTAAAAAACCCAATTCCACTCCATCCAGGCAACAAAATGGATGCTTATATGGATCATCCCGAGGCAAATCCACTATTTCAAAGAAAGGATTAGTTTTTCTCCCGATGCGAGGTGGGGGAGAATGATTAATGGTTTTCTTATTGTTTGATTTGAACCGGGCCCCCTGGGCCGGAACCCCCGAAGCTATGCTTCCAATATTTTCTTTGCATTTTTGCATCGATCCAGAGAATGACCAAAATTGTCTTAAAAAAGGTGGAATTCCTCCTGTGGGAGGAACTCTTTCACGCCTGTTATTGTTAAAGGGACAGTGAGATACACAGTATTATTGTCAGAATAAATGGGTTGGGGTTTCCTGGATACAAAATATCTGTCTTGATTCCTATTATCATTCCTGAAAGTTTATTTCATTTTGTTTAGAAACATCCTATATCGTTAAAAGCAAGAAACAAATTATTTACCAGACAGACAATATTCAGGAACTTTCATTTGTACATCATTAATTCCTATAAAGGTCATCGTTAATGGTTAATTTTTTTAAGCATCACCTTCAAACTGCAAATTAATAATGTAAAAGCATCGTCTGCTATTTAAATACCAATACCAATCTATTTCTTAATTATTCTATATCTTTATAAATTGACAGCATGACAGCTAAAAGTAGAAATTTTGTATGTAAGGTTTTAAAAATATTAGGGGAGAAATTAAAGGGGGGCGGGCGATTAGTTTTTTTGACAAATAAACAACAAATGATCCAAAATTCGGAAAAGTCCAAAATGCCACAAGAAAGATTCTGGATATTAGACTTTTTAGTGGACCAACATCAATCTTATAGTATAATTGGAATTTTCAAACCCTATATTTGAATACTTTTAAGTCGATATTTAAAGTTTGTTTGGAATATTCAACACATCAAAATTAAATTTTGATGTGTTGAACATGCCCACATACTTGCATACATATTATGTATGCAAGTACTTTTTTATTTTTTCAACGGTTTGTACAGTTTGTAGCAAAAATGACTTTATTAAAAGGCTGGCCTAGTGTAAGTTAAATGTATTAAACATAAACTTACCTTTTTATTAATTAAAAGCAATTTTAGAGAAAAGTTTATTTCTTAACATAACCTTTTTTGATATTATGTATTATCGGGGACAGGTAGATAAATTGCCAAAAACAGCTGTCAATCGGCAATTTTGTTTATCGTAGTCAATTGCCTAGAATGTATTAACAAATGCATAACATTGATTAAAATGATAAATAAAAAAAATTATAAAAGCAAGCTTAAATAATGCAAAACAATAATTTAGTACAGTAGACTCCCTCAAATCTGCAAATGCCTAAAATCCGCACATCATTGCAGATGTAAACAATAAAACTTTTATTTTAGGTGTAGGGACAAAATTACAGAATTTTTTACTTTTATACCATTCTGTATGTATTTTAATATGTAATCTCGATAATATGACTGAATTCGTGGTTTTGTAAGAAGGAAGTATAAATTTATTTCTAAAAAAAATCAAGATCTTGCTGATATCACTGGTAATCGCAACCTTTTTACCAAATGTATTTATGCATTAATCAAGCTTTTTTGGTTATTAAGACTGGCTAAACCTGAAATAAAACTTCTGTACTTTATGATTTTGATGTGAATTAATAGGGTACCTTTTATGAGGCAAGTTTCATTGAATAATTCAAGGGAAATGTATCTCTTCCTTATTATGCACATTTAATTATACATTATTAATTATTTACTTCACCTTAACTTAATAATTTAATCATTTTTAAAATTATCTTACGTTTTTTCATTTTAGGTTATTACTACTTTGCTTAATTATTTTAATTTTTTACTATATTGTAAGCACTCATTATAATTTTGATTGCATTATTACATTCAAATTACGGTTTGAAAAAATGTAAACAAAGACCAGAAATCCGCAAAATTCTAAAATCTGCACAACCTCTGGACCCAAGCTGTGCGGATGAGGAAATCTGCTGTATACATTAATTAAATACATAAAATCAAATTGACGTAGCAATAAATGATATTAACAATCGCAGTTTTATTTCCATTAGTTTGCTATGCCCATCAGAATGCATATGATATAAAAATATTATGTAATGTAAATATACTGTATGTACGAATAATATATCTAAGCTATATCATATTATACAAGGTGTCCGGTCTTAACGGTGTCCAATGGCTAATTCCTAAACCGTTAGTCATAGACATATAGTTCCAATTACAAAAATGTTTTAAATCAGGTAAAGAAATATTTTAAAAGCAATTTGGGTCAATAAAAACATTTCTTAAAAAATTACGAAATTTAAATTTTTATACGATCCCCCGGTCCTATAAGTTATATTTAGTAAAATTTTCCTATTACACTGACAAGACAGACAAAAAAAAGTCCTGTTCATATAAAACTAAAATTGACTGAGTTATGAAACTTTAAAAATGCAGGACTTATGCCACTTTTCTACTCTGAAAACAAATGAGTTCGGCTTGTCTTTGAGGGGTCACATATAGGGATTGACCAAATACCGAATAGTTGATTCGGTATTCGGTGGTTCGGCATGTAAACCGAATATTCGGCTTCGGCCGAATACTTAAAAGTATTCGGCCGAATAATTGCAGATAAGTATTTTCTTAGAAGTAGAAGAATTCTCTTTTACTTAGCAGTAGAATAGGCTAAACAATGAGTTACAATATCAGGAGTTCAAAGTTCAGCTGCACTGCAAAAAACAAGTCAAAGGCCATTTTTTATTTAAAAAAGACTACCTTTTCCTTCCTAAAATAGTCTACATAGGTGCGAAATCAAAACAACTATCTACAACAGAGAAGAAAAAAAGTAAGGAAGATGCGCATTTTTCCCTTATCATTTAATTTTATTTACTGCTACATTAGTTTTTTTTAATTTAAATTTATTTAATATGTATTTCCTTTAATATACACATCAAATAAGTATATCAGAGTTCATATCTGTATATCCCCAGTGGCAGAAAGTTTTGTCGCTGTCTGCGACAAGCTTTTAAAATTTCATAATCAGTCTGCAAATTTTGCATGTCATTTTAATGAATAAATAATAAACTAAGAATTTTTTATCATTCCCTTTAAAACATGGTAAGCATGATGCATTCTCATTAATTTTTCTTATACCATTCCATCATCTAACTTCTTGTAAAAATTCTAATGTGCGAAGGATAAGCAGAACCACACAAAGGCAATAACGATGCTTCTAAAAACCTTCGAAAGCTTCAGAGGCTTCAAGCGCGAAAAGCACTGAGTTTTTTCTAAAACCCTTGAATAAAATCTGCGGCCTTTTGAGGAAATTATTTTTTTGTAATTCTTTAGTGAAATTCACGTTTCCATGGCTTTTTGACTGATTTATCGTTTTTTCCGCAATTTTTGCACGAAATTAGCGTTTTTCTCGTGATACCTTGACAAAATTCGAATTTTTCTTTTCGGCGTCCTTTTGAGGAGATTTTTTTTTTGTTTAATTAACACGATCTTTTGCAGAAATTTACACTTTTTATGCGATCTTTTACCGAAATTCGCGCTTTTTATGCTATTTTTTGCCGTAATTCGTGCTTTTTAAGCGATCTTTTGCCAAAATTCACGCGTTTCACCCGATCTTTTGCCGAAATTAAAACTTTTACCGCGATTTTTTGCCGAAATTCACGCCATTAACACGATCTTTTGCTGAAATTTGCGCTTTTACGCGATCTTTTGCCGAAATTCAGGTTTTTTCGCGCTCTTTTGCAAAAATTCACGGCTTTTACCCGATCTTTTGTCGAAAATAAAGCTTTTAACGCGATCTTTTGCTGAAATTCACACTTTTTACGCGATCTTTTGCCGAAATTCATACCATTAACACGATCTTTTTCTGAAATATACGCTTTTTAAGCGATCTTTTGCCGAAAATAACGCTTTTTACGCGATCTTTTTCCGAAATTCGCTCTTCTTATGAGATCTTTTGCCGAAATTTGCGCTTTTTATGCGATCTTTTGCCGAAATTCACGATTTTTACGCGATATTTTGCCAAAATTCACACTTCTAACCGATCTTTTACCGAAATTAACGCTTAAAAAGTGATCTTTTGCCGAAATTCACATTTTTTGCGCGATCTTTTACCGAAAATCGCGCTTTTTATGAGATTTTTGCCGAAATTCGCGCTTTTTACGCGATCTTTTGCCAAAATTCACGTTTTTTACGCGATCTTTTGCAAAAATTCACGCCTTTAACCCGATCTTTTGCCGAAATTAAAGCTTTTAACACGATCTTTTGCTGAAATTCACACTTTTTCGCGATCTTTTGCCGAAATTCACGCCATTAACACGATCTTTTTCTGAAATTTACGCTTTATAAGCTATCTTTTGCCGAAAATAACGCTTTTTACGCGATCTTTTTCCGAAATTCGCGCTTCTTATGAGATCTTTTGCCGAAATTTGCGCTTTTTACGCGATCTTTTGCCAAAATTTACGATTTTTACCCGATCTTTAGCCAAAATTCATGCTTTTACGCGATATGTTGCTGAAATTAATGCTTTTAACGCGATCTTTTGTCAAAATTCACACTTTTTACGCGCTTTTTTGCCGAAATTCACGCTTTTTACACGGAAAAAATTGTCCGAAAGTTGCGGACAATTTTTTAAATTGACTTCATTAGTGCAGACAATAATTGTCCGCAAAAGATT
Source organism: Maratus speciosus (assembly GCA_963932465.1). Lineage (NCBI taxonomy): Eukaryota > Metazoa > Arthropoda > Arachnida > Araneae > Salticidae > Maratus > Maratus speciosus. The sequence continues at coordinate 311,958,838 of OZ010790.1, read as the reverse complement.
TTTTGTGTCCGCGACTATGTCGCCGTGTCGCGGTGTTTCTGCCACTGGGTGTATATCTAAGGTGTATATTAAAGAAAATGTACACATTAAATAAGTATACCCCCATGCCTCCTATCCTATAGCTTTTATAACCATTATATCAAAATCGCTCAAATTTCTTATCTTCACCACCACAATGTTAAAATATTAATCAAAATATAAATATTCTATCAATAATTTGACAGAAAATAGTTAAATGTACAAATTGATATACCTTTTGTATTTTGAAAACATTCCTATTCAATATGTTTATAATTAGACAATCAGTAAATCAACTTAATGACAACATTGTTTCTTATTATTTGAATGAACATTAGTTTATCTGACAATCCTAATCCTTAATAATACCCTGTATAGTTTAATATTTTCATAGGTTATTTTTGGGTATTGACTAGTGATAAAATAATAAAAAACTAGTTGGATGTGCCAATCCCAAAACTTTCTTGTATCTTATACATCTTAATATTTCAAAAACTAGTTACACATGGCAATATTTCAATATTATTAGTTCAATACTATATCAACTTTGATTTTCATCCTAAATTTCTGCTTCAGTCAATTAAACGAACTAAAAACGAGTTAATCTATATCATGATATTTGCTAAAATTAATAGTTTATGCTTATTCTGTTGTTATCAGATGTTTGCGAATAGCCGGCTTAGCAGGAAGCGAGTTCCCGCCTTTGCACGAGCCGCCGATGGACAACAGAACTACAAAAAATCAAGAAAAGTATACAAAAATTGCTATCACAGAACCCCTTTACTGTGCAATATTTCCAAATTCAAGGAGAACCTGTTGTCCAAAGCCAAAAACATGCACAAAAAATTAGGTACAATTGTATGCATAACTTCATACACTTTTCGATTGTACAATAATGAAAATGCACAGAGATCGCAATTATAGCGCCCCCTTCTGGCGGAATTTTTTTAAGTTCAGGGATGACTTGCTTGCCATAGCCAGAAACATACACAAAAAATTTGGTTCAATTATATACATAACTCCATACACTTTTCGATGGTACAATAATGAAAATGGTACAGACATCGCAATTATAGCGCCCCCTTCAGACGGAATTTTTCCAAATTCAGGGAGGACCTTCGTGCCATGACCAAAAACAAACACAAAAAAATTGGCTCAATTCTATGCATAACTTCATACACTTTTCGATGGTACAATATTCAAAATGACACAAAAATCGCTATTACAGCGCCCACTACCGGCGATTTTTTCCCAAATTAAGGAAGGACCTGCTTGCCATAGCCAAGAACTTAAAGTAAAAATTTGGTTCAATTCTATGCATAACTTCATACACTTTTGGATGGTACAATATTCAACATCGCACAAAAATCACTATTACAGCGCCCCCTACCGGCGAATTTTTTCCAAATTCAGGGAGGATTTGCTTGCCATATCCGAAAACTTAAAATAAAAATTTGGTTCAATTCTATGCATAACTTCATGCACTTTTGGGTGGTACAATATTCAAAATCGCACAAAAATCGCTGTTACAGCGCCCGCTAGTGGCGAATTTTTTCCAAATGCAGGAAGGACCTACTTGCCATATCCGAAAACTTAAAATAAAAATTTGGTTCAATTCGATGCATAACTTCATACACTTTTGGATGGTACAATATTCAAAATCGCACAAAAATCGCTGTTACAGCGCCCCCTACCGGCAAATTTTTTCCAAATTCAGGGAGGACCTACTTCCCATATCCGAAAACTTAATATAAAAATTTGGTTCAATTCTATGCATAACTTCATACACTTTTGGATGGTACAATATTCAAAATCGCACAAAAATCGCTGTTACAGCGCCCCCTACCGGCGAATTTTTCCCAAATGCAGGGAGGAGCTACTTGCCATATCCGAAAACTTAATATAAAAATTTGGTTCAATTCGATGCATAACTTCATACACTTTTGGATGGTACAATATTCAAAATCGCACGAAAATTGATATTATAGCGCCCCTTACCGGCGAATTTTTTCCAAATTCAGGGAGGATCTGCTTGCCATAGCCAAAAACTTAAAATAAAAATTTGGTTCAATTCTATGCATAACTTCATACACTCTTTGATGGTAGAATGGCGACAGACAGACGGACACACAGACAGACAGACATTTTCTATAAACATGTTTTTTGGGATCTCTGACCCCTAAAACGTGTAAATCCGTCGAAAACCGGAAGTCGAAAAAAATTTCGATTACAATACTTTTTTCTATTGAAGATAGAAGAAAGTAATAAGTGATGGGTTAATGAATTTGTGAGTGGAAAGAAGTCATTCAATTTTTTTGTGTAATTAGACTTTAGAATAAAAATGTAACTGAATTAAATTATTGAGAATTTAATTTCAATTAAAGCTTATTAAAAAAGCTAATATATGCAAAAATGCGTATTAAAAAGCTTCAAGTATTCGGTTGCCGAATACCGAAGCTTCGGTATATATTTCGACCGAAGCTTCGGTATTCGGCAAAATTGCTGCTTCGGCCAATCCCTAATCACAGTCATAATTCTTTCAGGACTTTCTTGTGGACTATTTTCTTATATAATACAAGTATAGGCATTAGAAAAAGTAGTTACTGTGTTGGTTGTTAAAGTAGTTGCTGTAACCTGTATAAGCAATTTGGGTTTACGTTTAGTTAATTCATTTGCCCAACATTTTTCAAAGTTTTTGAGATAATCAGATCCTGGTGGTTTTCTTCCAAAGGGACTTTCTCTGTTATTTCAATAGCTAAAATATGTGTAAATTAAGTTTGATATATCAGAACTATCAAATGAACATCCATATTGTGCAAGAAAACTCAAGCTTTTAACAATACGAGATTCTTCTTCTAATGACATCTGTGATTCTCTTTCTGGACTTTTATGCTGCAGCAGCCTATACTGACTGCTGCTTTTCACAGCTAGCAATGTTAATTGAAAACTAGCATGGAGTAATTATCGTGATTCTTCCTCACATATGTTCTAGGCATGTTGAAACTACAAAAAATAGTTATTTTAAAAGTTCTCAAAATATCAATCAGTAAATAACATTATTCTGAACCTATTAAAAATTAAACCTAACCCTTTTTAACCCCCATATTATAAACTATTATTAAATAATAATTGCAGTTAGTTTTTAATAATTACTAGCGGGCATGACCGAGCTAAGATCGGTCAAAATTAGCCTATTGTTCAATTCGATATTTCATTCTTACTGTATAATTCTTGTTGCTTAGATAAAATTGGCACGATCCTAAGCATCGAAACCCACTAAACGAAATTTTTCGAACACAAGACCTAAGGACCTTCTCGTACCCAAAAATGATAGAATACAAAATTTAGTCAAAATCGCTAAAGTCATTTTATAGATAAAATTAGCTTGACTCACAGTAAACCAAAAAGGACCTACTAATCTAAATTTATCGAACATCTGACCTACCCCAATAGTCTTCTCGTGCTAGAAAATGGTGTAATAAGAAATTTTGTGAAATCGTTTGAGCCAGTTTTAGATAAAATTAGCTAAGCTGTGACCCACAATGACTGGTTAATCGAATTTTCTTGAGCATGCGACCAAAACCAATGGTCTTCTCGAACCTGAAAACGATAAAAAACAAAATTTAATCAAAATAAATAAAGCTGTTTTCTAGATAAAATTAACTTGACCTAGAGTGACCCAAAAATGACCCATTAATCGAATTTTCTCGAGCATGTGACCTAACCCAATGATCTTCTCGTGTCGGGAAACAATATAATACAAAAATTTGTCAAAATCGTTTGAGCCTTTTTTTAAGATACAATTGCCATAATGTTTTGAGCTGTTATTTTAGATACACTTAGCTTGACCCACAGTGACCCATAAATGGCCCACTAATTGAAATTTCTCGAACATATGTCTTAGCCCAATGGGCTTCTCATGCCCAGAAACTGTATAATACAAAATTTTGACAAAATCGTTTGAGTCGTTTTTTAGATACAAATACCTTGGCCCACAGTGACCTACTAATCGATTTTTCTCGAACATGTGACTCAGCCCAATAGTCATCTCATGCCTGGAAACGGTATATTACAGAATTTTGTCAAAATGTTTTGGGCCTTTTTTTAGATTCAATTAACTTGACCCGGACTCATTGTGACCCAAAATGACCCACTAATCAAATTTTCTTGAACATGCGACCAAGCTCAGTGGTATTCTCGAGCCAGAAAATGATAAAATACAAAATTTCGTCAAAATCGTTTTCTAGAGCCGTTTTCCAGATAAACTTTGTTTGACCCACAGTGACCCAAAAATGACCCGCTAATCGAATTTTCTCTAATATGTGACTTAGCCCATTGGTATTCTCGTAATCCAAAACGACAGAATACAAAATTTAGTCAAAATCGTTAGAGCTGTTTTTTAGATAAAATTGGCTTGACCCGTATATGAAGACGTTTTTGCTAGAAAAGAGATGGCCTTTTTGTGTTGACAAAGTAGTGAAGTTTTTTAACACCAGGTCCTATTAAAAAAAACTCCAATTCGGGTAAACGAAGACTTAGTTTATTTCATGATGAAAGTCCAAGGGAGAGGTACAGGGGGAAAGCAATAAGGAGCCTCTTTTAAGACGTCATCACGAGGCTAGAGACAGAGCAGGAATGTGAATATACAGTTACAACTTTCTTGCTTGGCGGACTACAATATCGCCAATCTAAAAGTATTTTTGCGCCATGCACAAGAGGCTAAGGGAAACATTGGCTGGTATGTTCGCCAAAAACATACGGTAGGCTTCTACCATATTAATTGTGTAGGGGTGGGCAGATTGTGGGCTGCAAACATTCTTGACTCATGATAGGCGCAGACTAATCTGTACATTGATACAGCTGCGGTTAAAAAAAATAAAAATTGTTATCTGGATAGGGCATAGTAACAGACTGAATTCGTCCTGGGACATATATCACCTGGGACACCGCAAAAAAAACCTTTTTGTTGACCCGTGTGCATGGGCATATATAACGATTATCTCGTTATATATGTTTACATTCCATTCCCCTCCCCCCCCCCAGCAGTTTCAATTAAAATTCTGTTTAAGAATTTATTTATTTTAGTGCGCTATAGTCAAACAGTGCAGCCCCCAAATTAAATTCAACATTTAAAAACTAAATCGATTGTATTAACAGCCCTTCATATTTAAATTAAATTATTCTAGTTACACATCTCTTTAATAAAATAAAATCAGTGAATCACTCTCCATTTTCACTTTGTGAGTCTCACACACATACGATTTAACCTTGTAAAAAAAAAGTTACTGTTGTCTGTTATAAACTAAAGCATTTTAACTTCGGGCATTTCCTTATTTGGGCATGAATATAACTCATCATTTATAATCACTTTACATGCAATCTATTCATTAGAATTATCTTCGCTTCACACCCTTTTGTTCAGATGTATGGCAATTCTGCATTTTTGTGGTAAAGCGGTTTATCTTTGATCTAACATCTGCTCTAGAAAAATACATTCGCATACTCTTTAGCCTAACGAATTCGGTCTGTTACTATCAGGGTTCGCAAAAACCCGGGTTTTTTTGAAAAAACCCAACCCACATGGGTTTTTTCATGAAAAACCCAATTTTCCCCGGGGAAAATCGGGTTTTTTCAAAAGTATAATATATATGCGTAATTACATTATTGTATACTATATTATTTATATATTATATAGACTATACATAAAAAAAATACACTGTTCCCTTATATACAATATAATTGTAATGCTATTTTACAATTATAAATTGTATAAATTATATGAATTTAGATTAATTAAGTGCCAGTGTTTCGCACAAATTAGTTTTAAATATAATAGAAGATATAAAATTGTTAATTTGCTTTAAAATCAAATAATGAATAGAATATTAAAATTTAAAATATGTAAGTAGGAAGAAAAAAAGAGGTAAACTAGTCGGATGTGCCAATCCCAAAACTTTCTTCTGTCTCATACATGTTAATAATTCAAAATTCGCTATCACAGTGCCAAAATTAAATGACAATTTATGCCCATCATGAGGATGGTAAAAGATAGGTTCGTTGAATTGTATGCATTTAACAAGGAGATATAAGTATCACCTGTTGTGCAATTTATAACAAAACCTCATCAGTAACAGTTACGTCAACGTCTAACTGAATCTGAAGTTTGATGAAAATCCATGCATTAGTTCTTGAGATAAAGCAATTGCAAAAAGTGAGATAAATGCAGCACAACAGCGCCACTGTTGTGCTGGAGGTCTAACTGAATCTAAATTTTTATTCAATTCTGTACATTAGTTCTTGAGATAAGAGTTATTGCTGAAATCGCGAAAAATGCATCAAAACTTAATAAGCAAAGTAAACTTGTAACTGAATCTGAAGTTTTACGAAAATCTGTGCATTACTTCTCGAGATAAAGCTATTGCAAAAATTGAGATAAATGCAGCATAGCAGCACCACCTGTTGAGAAATATATACCAAAAACTAATCAGAACCAGTTTACATCAAGGTCCAACTCAATCTAAAGTTTTGTGAATTTCTGTGCATTAGTTTGAGATAGAGCACCCACAATGTTTTTCACATACAGACACATTTTCTAAAAACCATCAAATTGTCTTCAGGACCTTTTTAAAACATACAAATCCATCATAAACTGGAATCAAAATTTTTTACGAATCAAATACTTCTTGTAAAGAAAGAAGAAAGTAAAAATACATATTTTTAATTTCTATGAATATAGATGATTTGAATTTTTTATATAAAGACATACTTATGCTAATACCTTTACCTATAATTATGAACTATGTATGTTGCCTACTAGGTTCTATGTTAGTAAAGTATTTCAATGTGCTGAAATACATTTTATTTTACTTCGGGTGTGTATGTAATGGCTTCTATATATAATTTTTTTTTTCAAAATTAACTGAAATGACTTAAATTCATTAAATGTATATGTTGTTTAAATTTTTAAATATTTCTGAAAATTAAAAAAACCCACATTATGGGTTTTTCAATGGGCTTTTTCAAGTGGGCCCATTCTGAAAAAACCCACCGGGTTTTTTCGAACTGGGCCCAGCTTTGCGAACCCTGGTTACTATGCCCTATCCAGATAACAATTTTTATTTTTTTTAACCGCAGCTGTATCAATGTACAGATTAGTCTGCGCCTATCATGAGTCAAGAATGTTTGCAGCCCACAATCTGCCCACCCCTACACAATTAATATGGTAGAAGCCTACCGTATGTTTTTGGCGAACATACCAGCCAATGTTTCCCTTAGCCTCTTGTGCATGGTGCAAAAATACTTTTAGATTGGCGATATTGTAGTCCGCCAAGCAAGAAAGTTGTAACTGTATATTCACATTCCTGCTCTGTCTCTAGCCTCGTGATGACGTCTTAAAAGAGGCTCCTTATTGCTTTCCCCTTGTACCTCTCCCTTGGACTTTCATCATGAAATAAACTAAGTCTTCGTTTACCCGAATTGGAGTTTTTTTAATAGGACCTGGTGTTAAAAACTTCACTACTTTGTCAACACAAAACGGCCATCTCTTTTCTAGCAAAAACGTCTTCATACCATAGGGACCCAAAAATGACCCACCAGGGTTCTGTCCAGACTTTTCTCACAGGGTCCTGTTTTTGTGAAATTGTGAAGTTTTTCTTATTTTTGTGAAAATTCTAGTCATAATTTTGTGAATTTTAAATTATCGATGCCTTCATGTTCCATCCTTCATACATAAAAAGCTAAGTAATATGCTCTTTGGTGAGTTCAATTGCTTACTTGCAGGCCAGATTTTATTTTTAAATGACTAAATTTGTGAGAAGTTCAATTTGAAGGTGAAAAAATTCTGTGAAAGGTCTATTTAAGAGACAAATAATTTTGTGAAGGGTCCTGTTTTGGGATAAAATGTTTTGTGAAGGGTCCTGTTTTGGGATAAAATGTTTTGTGAAGGGTCCTGTTTGGGGATAAAAAATTTTGTGAAGGGTCCTGTTTTAAGATAAATTATTTTGTGAAGGGTCCTTTAAAGGACCTAAAATTTTCCTAAACATATCCCTGCCCACTAATCGAAATTTCTCGAACATGTGACCTAGCCCAATAGTTTTCTCGTGCCGAAAAACGGTTGGATATAAAATTTAGTCAAAATCGATTGAGCTGTTTTTTAGATACAATTAGCTTGACCTTGACCCATTTGACCCAAAATGACCCACTAATCGATTTTTCTCGTACATGTGACTTAGTCCAATGTAGGGATTGACCGAATACCGAATAGTTGATTTGGTATTCGGTGGTTCGGCATGTGAACCGAATATTCGGCTTCGGCCGAATACTTTTAAGTATTCAGCCGAATAATTGCAGATACATATTTTCTTAGAAGTAGAAGAATTCTTTTTTACTGAGCAGAAGAATAGGCTAAACAATGAGTTTCAATATTATGTGCATGAGTTCAGAGTTCAGCTGCACTACAAAAAACAAGTCAAAGGCCATTTTTAATTAAAAAAAACTTTTCCCTTCCTAAAATAGTCTACATAGGTATGAAATCAAAACAACTGTCTACAACAGAGAAAAAACAAGTGGTTAAGTGTGATCACAGATCGCACAGAGGGTTTCATTTAATATTCCTTTCCAAACACTTTATCTTTTTGAAAAATCTGTTGGTTCCACATTTCGCAACCAGGGGCGCACTCTATTCTAAATAAACCTTTATCCAAACGAAACTCTGTTTTACATACTACCCCTAGATATATTAGTCGAGGGGATTGGGACCATAGCACCCGAGGTAAGTAGGCGCCCCCTGGTGGTAAAAAGTGGAACTAAAATATGTAAGTCTATGGTGCATAATATGAAAGACTGGTCAAAGGGGTGTCGGCAAAAGTTGGAAAAGTGCTCCCCGGGTGAAAAGGCCGGAGGTTAGAAAATTGCTTAAAATACACAAGTTAGAGCCCGGAGGAGTAAATAATATAAGACTTTTTGGAAATTTTATGATTTGTCGTGTAGTCTGAGGTATTCAGTCGAGAAGTCTGAGATCGTATGCAAAACTTCATGTCTCCAACTTAATTAAGGGCTCTCTTAGAAAGAAATCCTTAAAATACATAAGTGGTAATTCAAAGGGTTAAACGTAAGGCTTTTTCAAGATTTTATGATTTGTCGCCTGGCCTCAGGTGTTCTGCCATAAGTATGCAAAATTTCAAATCTCCACTTTAATAAGGGGCTCAGTTAGAAAGAATTGCTTAAAATACGCATGTGGGAGCCCAAAGGGTTAAATGTACGACTTTTTCAAAATGTTATGATTTGTCGCATGATGGTGTTCACTAGGCCTGGGCCTTAAATCGATTTAACTCTTAAATCGATTTAAAGCTTACATCGGAAATCCGATTTAACCATTGGTCTTAAATCGATTTAAGCTAAAATCGGAAATCGCAATTTAGCCATTGTCTTAAATCGCAATTTAGCCATTGGCTTTAAATCGATTTAAAACAAAATACTGATTCAGAGCTAACATCGGAAAAACGATTTATCTACTTTGATGTACCTACCACTTACATGGCAAGCTGGTGTTAAATCGATTTAGGAGGATCCGATTTAAGCAAACATCGCAAGCTTTCCTATTTAAGGAAAACAAGGCAAGCTGGTGTTAAATCGATTTAGCAGGATCGGATTTAAAAGAACATCGAGCCTCAATCCTCTCCAATTTAAGAAAAAGGCGATTTAAGAAAACAATGATTTAAATAAGAATTGATATTTATTTATTTACTTTGTAAACAAGATTCAGAGTTTAGGAGATTGGAATGTGTATTTTTCAGAAATTAAGAATATAGTGGAAAGTTGAAAGGAAAAAGTAATGTTTAAATCTTAAAATCCAAATTCATCGAATTTCAATTTATATGCTAATGCAGTCTTTTGATGATAAATTAAGTTTTCACATATGTGAGTAATATTGCAATATGTATTTTTTATTTTCCAATATTCTGTAATTAATTAAAATGTTTTAAAGTAGAATCCTGCATTGTTTCAAAAGATTGTTTTCCTGAAATTCATTCAGCATTTATATGATTAAAAATAATAATAATAAAGTTTTATATTTAAAATCCAAACTCATCGAATTGCAGTTTATACTTTTATGCATTCTTATGATGAAAAATTCATTTTTGACATGTTTTAGTAATATTTTAACATTTATTTTTTATATTTTCTATTATTTTGTAATTAATGGAATTATTTTAAAATATAGTCATGCATTGTTTTGTGTATCACTATTTGGCCGTGATCCACATGAAATATTTTTCTTTTACTAATAATATTTTTTCCCTGAAATTGATTGAGTATTTATGGTTGGAAAAAAAAAAAGAATAAAGTTTCATATTTAAAATCCAAATTCATCGAATTTCAGTTTTTATTTTTATGCATTCTTTTAATGAAACATTCATTTTTCACATGTTTGGGTAATATTTTAATACATATTCTTTATTTTCTATCATTCTGTAATTAATTAAAATATTTTAAAATAGTCATGCATCAGGTTTGACATCTGATTTCAATGCCAGTCACATGGATTGAATATCTTGCTTAAATTGATTCACTATTTATATCCAAATTCATCCATTTTTAGTTTATATTTTTTTGCATTATTTTCATGAAAAATTAATTTTGATATGTAAGGGTATTATGGGAATATTTTAGTTTTAATTTATTATTATTTTGTAATTAATTAAAAATACTCTAATAAAGTTCAGTAATGAGTCAAGTAACTTTATTTTTACAGCAGAATGAGGGAGGGCTGGAGGAGGCATTCATTAGATTTTTCGGCAGATCTGCGATTTTCTGCTTTTTTGACATTTTGTTATCATTAAAAAGAGATATTTTAAGATTATATTTTATTACTAATCTTAAAGGATGGCAACGTCCGCGAAAAAAATCAGCAATTTCAGTAATGTGCTCCAAGGCTCACACTTTCAATCCTTCTCCATCCGCTATATAAATGTCAGCATTTATGTTAAACAAATCTTATTATAATCTAAAAGTTAAAAAGATATAAAATTGCACTATATTTCTCATATTGCCCCCCCCCCTTTTTTTTACTACTTTTCTTATCATGGTAAATGAATAGTTAAATTCATCATTGAATTCTTTTAATATGCTTAAGTTTTACCTCAATAACTTTTTTAATCTGTGTCTGTAAAAAAAAAAAAAAAAAAAAGTGTATGTAGGCTGTTAGCAATGAAGTGCTATTTGGGTGGGTTAAGGGAAGTCCCCACCCCCCTTAAGGAATTTCGATTGTAGCAGGCATAACAAGTCAGACAAAAAAAAAAAAAAAATCATTTTTTTTTTTTTATAATACTTCTTATAGAAAGAGTTTATAAAATGTATTACAATAGATCACTAATTTTTAAAATGGAAAAAAAACAAAAAAAAAACTAGTGTTTTGGGACATTCAAAGTTTTTTTATGTGTAAAATATACCTCTTTTCAAAATTATGTGAAAAATTAAAAGCTAAGTATACTAAATAATACAGGAAGGGGGGGGGAGGGGGCACATAAAGGCCGTATTTTGTTACTAAAAATTAAAAAATAGGCTTCCAGATTCTAAAATGTAAAATCGGTGTTAAATCGCGATTTAGCACTAAATCGCGATGTTAGATGGATGATAAATCGATTTAAGAAATTTCTACATCGGCCAGTCCTAGTGTTCACTGTTCAGTGTATGCAAAATTTCACGCCTCCAACCTAAATATGGTCTCACTTTGAAAGAATTGTTTAAAATACACATGTGAGAGCCCAAAGGGTTAAATATACGACTTTTGATGGTTTGTTATTTGATGTGAGGTGTTCAGCTATATGTATGCAAAATTTCATGCCTCCAACCTAAATAGGGGCTCACTTAGAAAGAATTGTTTAAAATACACATGTGAGAGCCCAAAGGGTTAAATGTACAACTTTTTATGGTTTGTTATTTGATGTGAGGTGTTCAGCTATATGTATGCAAAATTTCACGCCTCCAATCTAAATAGGGGCTCACTTAGAAAGAATTGTTTAAAATACACATGTGAGAGCCCAAGGGGTTATGTACGACTTTTTGAAAATTTTATAATTTGTCGTTTGATGTAAAGTGTTCAGCTATAGGTATGCAAAATTTCACGCCTTCAACCTAATTAGGGGCTCACTTTGAAAGGAATTGTTTAAAATACACATATGGAAGCCCAAAGCGTTAAATGTACGAGTTTTTCAAAATTTTATAGTTTGTCGTTTGATGTGAGGTGTTCAGCTATAAGTATGTAAAATTTCACGCCTCCAACCTAATTAGGGGCTCACTTAGAAAGGATTGTTTAAAATATACATGTGAGACCCCACAGGGTTAAATTTACAACTTTTTCAAAATTTTATGATTTATCGTTTGGTCTGAGGTGTCCAGCTATAAGTACGCAAAATTTCGCGCCTTCAACCTAATTAGGGCCCCACTTAGAAAGAATTGTTTAAAATACACATTTGGGAGCCCAAAGGGTTAAATGTACGACTTTTTCAAAATTTTATAATTTGTCGTATGATGTGTGGTGTTCAGCTATAAGTATGCAAAATTTCAAGTCTGCAACATGTATAGTTTCTGAGAACGGGCTGTGTGACAGACAGACAGACGGACGAGCAGACAGAGGAGCGAGACGAATAGGGTTTCGTCAGATGAACAAAACCCTAAAAAGTAAGGAAGATGCGCATCTTTACCTTATCATTTAATTTTATTTACTTCTACATTAGTTTTTTTTTTATTATTATTTAAATTTATTTAATGTGTATTTTCTTTAATATACACATCAAATAAGTATATCAGAGTTCATATCTGTATATCTAAGGTGCATATTAAAGAAAATACTCACATCAGATAAGTATACCCCTATGCCATATCCTATAGCTTTTATAACCATTATATCAAAATCGCTCAAATTTCTTTTCTTCATCCCAACAATGTTAAAATATTAATCAAAATATAAATATTCTATCAATAATTTGACAGAAGATAGTTAAATGTACAAATTGATATGATACCTTTTGTATTTTGAGAACATTCCTATTCAATATGTTTATAATTAGACAATCATTAAATCAGCTTGACAACAACATTGTTTCTTTGTATTTGAATGAACTTTTGATTTTCTGACAATCCTTATCCTTAATAATACCCTGTATAGTTCAATACTTTCATAGGTCATTTTTGAGTATTGACTAGTGATAAAATAATAAAAAATAAGTGATGGGTTAATGAATTTGTGAGTGGAAAGAAGTCATTAAACTTTTTTGTGTAATTAGATATAAGAATAAAAATGTAACTGAATTAAATTATTCAGAACTTAATTTCAATTAAAGCTTATTAAAAAAAGCTAATATATGCAAAAATGCGTATTAAAAAGTTTCAAGTATTCGGTTACCGAATACCGAAGCTTCGGTCTTCGGTATACACTTCGACAGAAGCTTCGGTATTCAGCAAAATTGCTGCTTCGGTCAATCCCTAGTCACATACCAAGTGGTTAAAGTATTCGAAGATCTTATTTCATGTATATCTGCGCTTTGAAAAAAATCGTACAAGTATTACGATTAAGTTAACATTTATTAAGTTTAAGATTGGCTAAAATAACATATGTTTCATTTTGTCAGGATTTGACACTGTTTCTTTTATGATTTCTTTCAATAAAAATTATGTTATTTTTATAAGTTTTTATATTACTTCAACGATTGTATGTATGTTTTTCCAGTTCAAAATTTGTACTCGAGCTTTAACTCACTCAAGATTATATTTTACATACTGGCGCAAATCCAATAACAATCTAATATTATTATGATTTTCGGTGGTTACCATTTATACTTATTTTACAGGATAACACAAAAAATTTCGGATAGATTACCACCAAGAAGTTTAAGAAAAAGTTTTAGATTAGATAATACAAGACAGCGATTGTTGTTCTTTTTTTTAAACTTTTATGTATTTTTTAGCACTGAATCCGAAAATTACATTAATTTTTAACTATCATGTCAAGATATTTCGCAAATCATAAATTGTCAAATTTAAAGAATAACAAAAATTGGATACTATAAAGTAGAGGAGATGATTGTGTTTTTTAACTTTTGATAATTGACTTTTACGCACTTTTTAGCACTGAATCTGAAAATGACCTTCATTTTTAACCATCATGTTAGAATTTTTTTGCAAATCGTAAATGTGTAAGTTAAAATATAGCGAAAATCTCATACTATAAAACATATGTAAAACTTTTTTTGTTTTATTTTATTTTATTTTATTTTATTCAATAATTTATTCGATATTTTTGCTTATCCTGGGATTCTTACAGCTAAATAGCTGAATGCCCCGATGAGATGAGGGAGGACATTCAATTTTAACTTTGAAATTTGCAAAAAATCCTGATGTGATGAAAAAAATGATGTTAAAAATGAAGGTCAATTTCAGATTCAACGGTACATAATACATAAGAATCAATTATCAAAAGCTAAAAAACATTACATAACCCAACTTTTGCAGGCTAGTGTAATCTAATAATATTTAAAAATACGTATCATTTTGTAAAGAATTGAGGCTGTTAATTTAGCATCATTTTATTTGACAAAAATTCTGTTTTTTCTCTTTTCTTAAATGTTTATTACAAATTGTATATTTTGCATTAATATGTCAGAATGATTAAAGATTTCAAATTTATATTGAAATGTTAATTTTACTCTCAACCATTTTTTAATATATCTGACGAAATTATATGTCGACTAAATTTGTGAATGACCCCCAATTTGCAGCAAAAAATATGCTCCAACTTTAAACAGCTATTACTCGGTCAATTTTAATCGTAGAATAACGGGACTTTTTGTGTTATTACTTGTCAGTGTAAAAGGAAAATTTTACTAAATATAACTTATAGGATCAGGGGACCCTATAAAAATTTAAATTTCGTAATCTTTTAAGAAATGTTTTTATTGACCCAAATCGTTTTTTAAAATATTTCTTTACCTGATCTTAAACATTTATGTAATTGGAACTATATGTCTATGACTAACGGTTTAGGAATTAGCCATTGGACACCGTTGAGTCAGGGCACCCTGTATAGTTAGGCATATATAAATACTTCTGCCACTGCCTTTTAATATGACAACTAATATATTAACTATGCAATTAAAATGAAAAAAGCAAAAAAATAAATAAAATAAGAGTTTCTGTAAATACCATAAAATCCCGATTGTAAGCCTTCCCTTTTTCAAAATCAAAAGAAGTTAAATTTGGCAGGGGGGCTTATAAATAATCAAGATTTTTCTAAAAAAATTAATTAGAACCCTTTTTTTACCATTAATGTAGAAGTAAATAAGGCGGTGATCAGGGGTGAGAATCTTCTGTAGTTCGACAAATTTCCGATTTGTAAAAAAAAAACAAATGATCTAAATGAACCCCCCTCCCTAAAATTCCCCCCCAACAAAAAACCCCTAAGCAAAATTTAAAATCTTTTTTTTTTTTTTTTTTTTTTTTAAATTTACTTCTTTAATTGTAATTTTATTGCAACAATATTTCAGGGTTCGTACACATTTCTTTAAATAAAAATCAAAAATGTAAGGACCTACAAATTAAAAAAAACTAATACATTACAATACACATTTTTTATTTGTAAATAAAAGTTTTAAACATTAAAATGGTCGGGAAAAAGGATGCGATTTCAGCGTGTAGCAGTAGAAATCTAGGAAATTTTAAAATAACAAATAAAGAAAAAAATTCTCGGACTCGTGCCAATCCCAAAACTTTCTTCAATCTCATGCATGTTAATACTTCAAAATTCACTATCAGTGTACCAAAATTAAATGGCAATCCATGCCCATCACGAGGATTCTAAAGATATGAAAGTCCGTGCATTAGTTCTTGAGATATGACTATTTCTAAAATCGTGTAAATCCTGCAAAATACAGCATAGCAGCGCCACCTGTTGGGTGATTTACACCAAAACCTAATCAGCAGCAACTTATGTCAACGTCTACGGAATCTGAAGTATGATGAAAATCTGTGCATTAGTTCTTTGAGATAGAGACTATTGCAGAAATCGTGAAAAATGCAACAGAGCAGCACCAACTGTTAGGCAATTTACACCAAAACATAATCAGCAACAATATTTATCTAGGTATACCTGAATCTGAAGTTTGATGAAAATTCATGCATTAGTTCTTGAGATAGAGCTATTGTGGAAATCGTAAAAAAATGCGGCATAGCAGCGGCACCTGTTGGGCGATTTACACCAAAACGTAATCAGCACCAATTCGTATCAAGGACCCACTGATTCTGAAGTTTGATGAAAATCTGTGCATTAGTTCTCAAGATAGAACTATTGAGGAAATCATGAAAAATGCAGCATAGCAGCGCCACCTGTTAGGCAATTTACACCAAAAACTAATCAGCATCAACTATCAGCTTGTGTCAAAGTCTAACTGAATCTGAAGTTAGATGAAAATTCGTACATTAGTTCTTGAAATAGAGCTATTGTGGCAATCGAAAAATGCAGCAAAGCAGCGCCACTTGTTGGGTGATTTACACCGAAACGTAATCAGCATCAATTCATACGAAGGACTATCTGAACCTGAAGTTTGATGAAAATCAGTGCATTAGCTCTAGAGGTGAGATACTGCTATTGCAGAATTTGCGAAAAATGCAGTATAGCAGCACCACACATTGGGCAATTTACTTCAAAAACTAATCAGCACCACACCAATTTATTTTAGGGACTAACTGAATAAAATTTTTTATAACATTCCGTGCATTATTTCTGGAGATAGAGCACCCACAAAATTTGTGTCACATACATGCAGACAGACAGAGTCACAGACAGACATTTTGTAAAAATATGTTTTTCAGGATCTCTGACCCCTAAAACGTGTAAATCTGTTGAAAACCGGAAGTCGGAAATTTTCACAAATCCAATACTTTCTTCTTGTAAAGATAGAAGAAAGTAAAAAGGAAATTTAAAGATCGTAAACTTAGTGTGAAGGAGGGAAAAGAAAAGAGAGAGGGGGGGGGGGGGAAGAGAATCCAAAATTTTGGAAGGGAGAAGTGAGATGATTATTCAATTATATCGCCACTTCAAAATGTAGTGGAGAAGCAAAGTACTTATTTATTGTTGTTTTGTAAGAAATTAAAGTAACAAATAGAGCATTAAAAAAAAAAAAAAAAAAAAAAAAAAAAAAACGAAAACTTTTCATTTTGTGAGTTGAGTGGGGGGGGGGGGGGAGTTTTAACAGATGACTGATAATTTTCCTTACTAAAGATTTACAAACAGTGAAAAAAATAGAAATTAAGTAGTTTAAAAATACTTTCAATTTTGTATGCTTGGTAAGGGGGGGGGGAGAGGGGGAAACGTCAATTTCGGTAGGGGAAGGAATAGAACTGTATAATCGATTATTTACTGTTATAATAAAGTAACAGATACAGCAGAAAGAGTTTAAACAAAAGCAATGATTTTTAAGGTTTTAAACTTTATGAGCTACAGGGGCAAATGGAGAAGCAGATTTTTTACAATTTTTTAGTGGAGAAGGGAGTTTATTAGATGACTTATTATTTATTTACCTTTCTAAAAATTTACAAATAAGTTAAAAAAAAAAAAAAAAAAAAAAAAAAAAAAACTACGGAGTTTTACAGATTTCTAATTCTATGTGCTCTTTAAGTGAAGGGGGAAAGCAAAGGGAAAATGTCAATTTTGGGTGGAAAGTGAAGAGAGGAGAAATCTTGATGATCGATTATTTATTGTGATGATAAAATGACAAATAGAGGATTTTTTTTAATTAAACACTTTTAAAAAGTTTTTAAACTTTGAGTATTGTGTCGGGGGGGGGGGGGGGGTAGTCCACTAACTAATGAAACTACTAATTTGCAATTTATATAATTTCTGTAATTACTAATTAAATTTTATTAATTAAAGTGTAAAAACATAGATTATGTTAGCAATTCGAGGGTTAATTTGTTTTGGAAACCTAAAACTCTTGGTATCTGTTCAGTATTTTAACGCTGGGAAAAAAAAATCATAAAAATCCGAATTTTTTGATTAAAAAAAAAATCATGATTTTTTTACATCCTACACTATAGTAACAAATAAATAAATAATACATCCTCTAAATTATCCCCTCTTCGCAAAATCTCTGATTTTCTGTCCCCCCGCCTTCATATCATGAACATCACTTCCCTCTTGTATCTCATGCAGTTTAAAATCTGTAAAGTTCTTTAAATTTTTTTCGATTAGATTTGTGATTTTGTTGTAAAAATATTTAAATAACCACCTAAATTATTTCTCTACTCACCCTCCTTCGAAAAACTTTTCTTTTTTTTTTTTTTTTTTTTTGCCATCCCCCACCCCCCAACACACACACAGTATAAAATCTTTGTTTTTCTTGCTTTATTTAAACATAAAATATACATGTGATTCAGGGGTAAGAACTAGAGATCTGCGCAGGCCTATTTTCATTCGCGACACTTGAGCCGGGCTGGGCCTAATGACTACTCTTTACGGATCAGGCCTTACTTTTTCCTGAAGGATCGGGCCGGTCCGGGCCTAATTTATTTTTTACGTACAGAGCCGGGACTGGTTTCATTCCTAGTCTTCACGGCACAAAATCTTCGGTCCTAGTTTCGGCCCAGCCCGTATGAAAATCATTGTCTCGGCGTGTCCTGGTTCGTTCAAAGGTCAGTTAAATTAGGCCTGGCCCAAAAATTTTTACAAAAAATGCATACATTTTTAAATTGCCATTATTTTACAATTAACATTAAAATTGATTCTTTGTAAAGAATAGCAGGGGAGACTTGGGAGAGTTGATCCCTAGGTCTAAAACCAGACAAAAAACGCAATTATGTCTCTGAAACTGGAAACATTAATAAAGTGATTCCTTATCAACAGATCTAGCGACATAATTTTATTCAGCCATTTTTATTTTTGTTGTAAGAAAGGAATCTCTGTTTGTCACAAACAAACTTTTTTTTGAGTAGGTAGTTTGTGTTTCATATTTTTTGCTAAATATAACTAAATTACTTAATTTTATTGATATAATATACTAACATTCCTTATTGCTTAAATGTTGTTATTTAAATCCAATACAGTTTCTTTATTTTTGATGTAGCAATTTTCCCCCAAACATGAACATTAGGGACACTTGATCCCTGTGGGGAGACTTGATCCTGGGGATTGAGTGTCCCCAAACCAAAGTTAAGCTAAATTAATGTTAAATTTTATTAACCCCCTTCTTCTCATTGTGACATTTAGATATTATCTTTATTAGTTAGAATATGGTTGTCTTGCCTTGATTTTAGAAGGTTGACAAAGATAGAAAGTTAATATGTGGGTGGCTGCATATGATGGTTAGCAAGCACATGGTAGAGGAATGCACATGTGAGACATAAGTCTAACTTTGCAAAATTTTTACAGCACTTTGTAAAGAATGTAAGATATTATAATCAAAACAGTAAAGTGTTAATCATAATGAATAATCATGATAACCATATAAGCAATGAGAGTTTGAATTATGCCAAATAATATGGAATAATTTTGTTAAAAATATCACCACACACTTCACACACATTGCAGCCTCCGGATCGTGCTGTATATGGACCACTTAAAAGATATTTTAATGTGTCTGCTCAAGACTGGATGACTAATCTTCCTGCTCAAAGGACAACAAATTATCAAATTGTTGAACTGATTGAAATTGCCTATCCTAAACCCATAGTGACAACTAACATAATAAATGGATTTAAAATCATTGGAATATATCCCTTAAATAGGAATTTCTGAAGATAATTTTTATCATATTTCGTCTCGAATCAACCATGAACTCCAACAAGCAGTAAAAAACCAAACAATTAAATCAAACATAGTGACACCAGAAGACATACAAGCCTTCCCTAAATTTTCATTACCAAAAACGGGAAAATCTAAAGAAATGAAAAAAGGCTCTTCAAAAATTTTGACAAGCATACCAACTAAAAGGCAGAAAGAAGAAGAAATACAAGATCGTCAACTGAATAAAAAAACAAAAACCGGGAAAAACTCATTTCATCTGAAGAAAAAAAGTAAAAACACTAAAAATAAAAGACCTGAATCTTCAGAAAGTTATAAAAGCTGTTATAGCATTTATGTGACCCAGATCCACTTGATGAACATTCTGATAATTCATTGAAGATCCAAAAAATTTGTTGATTGATGTAAATGAATTTGTCATTGTGCGATTGCTGGGAAAGAAGAAAATTAGTCATTTCGTAGGAAAAATTTAAAAGAAGATTTTATCATCTGAATGTAAAATCAATTTTCTAAGAAAACGAGGACTTAATTTCGACCAATTTATTTATCCAGAAAATGTTGACAATAGTGTTGTGGACAATGATGAAGTGTCAAAAAACTACCCAACTTGGTGGATTCTTCAAACAGCAATAATTTTAATATTTATATTTGATTTTTCAAGCTTTGAAAATGTTTCTTGATCATTAATTGTGTTTTCCCCCTTTTTACATGTTAGTCAACAATAAATTTGATTTCTATTACTTAATTTGAATCATTTCAATGCAGCTGTTTTAAGGATCAAGTCTCCCTTGGCAAGGGATCGAGTCTCCTTGAACCTAGGGAGACTTGATCCTTTTTTATTTTTTGGAAAACAATTTATTTTTATTTTAAAAATGGTTTTTCAAAAATACAAAAAATACTACAACAAGAAAGACACATGAGCCTTTAATAATAAGTGGAAACACTTTTTTAAAATTTTGTTTTTTCCAAAATAAAAATTAAAAACTGAAAAAGGGATCAAGTCTCCCCTAGATTTCTACGCTTATTAAAATATAGCTAAAATTAAAATGTAGTAAAACACGTGAAAAAGAACCTGCCAAAGACGGAATCCTGTTTTAAACTGAAAAACATGTTGATCCATGCAAAATTAATATACTAATATGATATGTAAGAAAAGAATATATATCATATCATATAATACATTTACACTTTCTAAGAAGGGAACTTATATATAACACATTTTTTTTCTTTTCTATGCATTTCCGTCTTGGAAGATTTTACTATATAGCATTTTTCAGATTTTTAACTCTTCAATACATGGAATATGGATTAACAATATTAATGATAACTGAAACATGACACTGAATTAATGACACATTAATGATAACTAAAACATGACACTGAATTAATGATAACTGAAACATACAAGAAATAGAGATTCATTAAAAAAATAAATATCAGATCCCGCGGCACTTCTAAAAAAATGAAGATTATAAACATGAAAAAAAAAAAGTTAAGATAAATATTTTTGGTCAGAAATCCTCGTACGAAACAAATTTTTAAACAAATCAACGTTTTGTAGAACCTCACTTGGGCCGGGCCGAGATTTCAACTTTTTCCCATGCTGGGCCAAGCTCGAACCGCACTTTTAATTTTTTTACCAGGTCGGGCCAATATTTTTTTCTTAGGGGCCGGGCCTGGAAATTTCGGCCCATGCAGACCTCTAGTGAGAACAGCCAAACTGCCAAAAAAAAATCTTTTGATTTCTTCCCACATACTTTGAAACTCCCCTCCCCCTTTGTGTGCGTGTGTGTGTGTGTGTGTGGGGGGGGGGGGGGGGTGGAGCAAAAATTTTAGAGAAGATGAAGATTTTAGAAGAGTGAGACTTATATGAGATTATGTAGATGATATTTTAGGTAAATCATCTTACTACAAAATAATAAATAGGTCAGAATTCTGGGTACTTTTCGTTATATGGACACCATGCCAAAATGTATGCTAATTCGCTAATTATTTCAACCTTGATCATGAAAAGGATTTTTATTGTAAACCATGTGAAACATTGTGATTAGCTATTTATGAAACGTCAATGATTAACAGTTTATTATATAACAGTTATTTGTCACTTATTTTTATTTTAAGTATATATTTGTGATTTAATAAAATAGTTCATAAAAAAATGTAATTTTCAAATGTTATATTTTTTAAATGCTCCCTTTACTATCAACAATGTTTTTTTTTAAATTTTTCAAATGCTTCAATTCACATGATTTTCCTTTTGCGCCAACTATTATGCTTGGCGACAATGGTGTCCGTATAACAGAAAAGTATCAAATTCTTTTTAAAAATAATTTTAAATAGTTTAATCCTTTATCTACTGAATTATGAATTCAAGAAAATTTTATCTTCTAAAGCATTTTTCGTGAATTGTTTAAACAAAATTAGAAGATTTACATAATCATTTAATAAATTTTAGAAGGATTTTAGAAGTATTGATGGGTTCAGAAGGATTTATTAAATTTTAATTTATAGGGATTTTGTGCAATATTTATAACCCTACTCAAATCTTTTATTTTAAATATTTTTCTTAGTATTTTGTAAAATTAGGAAATGTACAAATATAATGTTCTTGCAATAGAAATATAGAAATATTTCCGAATTGAAAAATTCCTCCCCCCCCCCCCCCCTCAGCGCTGGAAAGCTGAAAAGACGCAAAGGCAAAAGAAATCGTCCTTTTAAAAATATTTTTGTTTTGTGTAGCCTGTAATGCTTTTGGAACAAGATAAAGAAATGTATCTAAAACTCATTCTAAACAGTATTGCTACTAATCAATGTATTAAATGAATTTTATAACAATTTATTTTAATGGTACTTATAAGTACCGTCAGTAGATAAAGGGTTAAAATTCAGTGCATATGGGACAGAGGGAAAAGAAGAACTTTGGGAGGAAGGGGTGTAATTTATATAATTGATTATATACATTTATTGTTACTAGCGAGCAACAAAGAACAAAATAATTAAGATTTTTCAAGATGTTACACTTTTTGTGCTGGGGAGCGAAGGCAAAGAAGAGAAGCAGGCATTTCATGCAGGTAAGTATGATTTCATTAAGATTATTTAAAAACATGGAAATCCACCAAAAACGTCAAAAAATTCAAAATTATCTACCTTAGATTTTTAAATCAATATTTTCTTTAAAAAAAAAAAAGTTTGTGAAAGGGGCTTATATTTGGGATTGAAAAGGAAAATAAAAACTACTTAAAAGTTGATGGGGGCTTACCAACACCGTGCAAAAGGGGGGAGGCTAATGGGGCGCCAAATTTATACTATCAACTGTGTTTTTTATTTGTTAATTTTGACAGTCAATTATTTTTCTGGAATTTTTTTTTCTTCAAGGTGATTCTTTTTTCTCTTTTTATTTGTAAAAAAATATGCATATTATATGCAGATCTGGAATTCTCCCCAATGTAATTACATACATTTTTATTTTCAAAGTTATTGCATCGTCTCCTACCCTAACTCCAAAAAGAATTTTCTGACTAAGGAAAGGATTTTTTCCATTTTAAAATTTGTTTTAGGTTTTTGTAAGTCTCTTTTTCAGTAGAACATTCTACTTCACTTATAAGTAAATTTTTTTATTGGATCTACATTTTTCCTTGGATTATATATTAGTAAGTTCATATTTACTTGTCATTAAGTTCTTTAAATGTGATCGTTTTATAATGTACTTTTGTAACATCTTATTGCAGTGTTTCTCAAACTTTTGCACTCTGCGCCCCCCCCCCCTTCCCCTTTACATCATCTATGAAACTCGCGCGCTCTCCCACCCACCAATAATAATTAATTTTACCTAATTATGGGAGACATTTTCTTTCTTTTTTTTTTAATTTTCCTTTTTTGTTAAGAAATAAAATAAATTATTGAAAATATAATTTTTTCATTTTGGTAAATCTGCTATTTATTTATCTAAATTTACTCAAAAATGTAAAAAGTTGAAAAACAATTAGCATTTTCCACGTTTCGTATCTTATAATACATATTTTAAAAGAATACTTTTTGAGGGAATTTATTGATACATAAATGTAATTTTACTTTGAATTTTTTAAAGCACATTTTGAAATACCCATATATATAGGGTAGATGAGCCAGTAATGGACACCCCTTGATGTTTTTGGTTCATAAAAAAATAACTAATAAATATTTAGCTTTAATTATTTTTTTTATAATTCCCCCTTGCATGTTTTATAAAACTGGGTTATTGTTGGCACTTTTAATCAAACCAATCAGGAAGCAGAAAATAATGTTTCAAAGTTTCGCTGTTTTTCTGTGAAAATCTTAATGAAGAGGCTAAGAGCTGGCTTCGTCTAATTAATTTATATATTATTTATTTTCTTGCAAAATTTGAATGTTTTTGTTTGAGTAGCAATACAAAACTTAGAATTTTATATACTAACGGCCATTTACAAAATTTAATTTATTTTTAAGGTTTTAAGAGGGTGTGTCCATTACTGGGATGGTCAATTAGTCATTTTCCAGTAATGGACACCCCATGTAGACATTGCTAAAAATGCAATTTCAGTTATGTTTATAGTGCATAAAATATTTTGACTTAACTGCAAAACTAAATAATCAAATTTAATTTTTTTAATTACACTTAACAGATTGTAATAACACCAAAACTTTTTGTTTAAGAGCCACAGTCAAAGAGGGGCTCATAGGGCTTAATCCCCTCTCCATTCAATTGAGTTACAGAGGCTATTAAAAATCTATTTTCTGTCTTAAATGTTTCCTTAATCACAATTGAAAAAAAAAAAAAAAAAAAAAAAAAAAAAAACAGGTTACAAGTAATACTCATGAAACTAGTAAATCCGCAGATCAGTGGCCTCAAACATCAGTTCTATATATACTACTCATCAGTTTAAAATATTCAACTCACAATATCATTTCTTTCATACTTGTAATATCAGAGTTTTCCCCAAACAGTTTCAGGAGGGTGCTGCACCCTGCGTGCCCTTAGGTTTACAAGATAGCACCCCTCTTGCCCCTCATTTAAAAAATTAGCTCCCTTGTTGCGTCCACCTGAAAAAAGTGCCTTTACTCCTTTGTTTATTAAAAAATTTACTTGTATATTAAAAATTGAGTTATTGCTGTCTTTAAAATAGTGTTCTGTCTATTAAATATTAAAAAGTAGTTTTAAAAATCAAAAGAATGCCTTTAAAAATTTCAAGAAATGCACTTCGGAATCCAATAGTGGCCTTTTCTCATAAGCAACACCCTGCCCCTTTTTAAACCTGCGGGAAACTCTGTAATATTAATTACTATAAATGATATATCAAGTAGTCTCTGGAAGATTATTTGTTAAAAATAGTGAGACAAAACTAAACACTAATACTCCAAAACTTTTTTTTTTTTAATTACCCTTTAAATCCCCCACTATTTCAATAATTTGATAGCTGTAATGGCCTGATATTTAGTATTTTAAACTATGCATCAAAAATAATTAAAACATCAATCTTCTGAATTACAATAATTCATGCAAACAGATTGATTTCACAAATTGATTATCACAAATATTTTATTAATTACTGGTATCCTAATTGTTAAATTTATTTGAAAATAATTATTTTGTTTCATTAGTATGTATTCAATAAATTCTGGTAGTAAATACAGTCGTAAAAAAAATTATATTTATTACTTTTTATGGGGTACCCTGCCCATTACTGGAACAGAGGGTGTCCATTACTGGTCTTTTGGGTGTTTTGATATATTTCTGTTATTTAAAATTAAATTTCAATTCATATTGGGAAATGAGACTATAGGAATGGTTAAATATTGTTGATAGCTTAATATAATATTGAAAAAACTGGAATATAATAATTATAACTATTAATAAAAAAATTTTTAAAAGAAATACCTTAAGGGTGTCCATTACTGGTACAGTCGTGGGGGAAAAAAAAAAAAAAAAAAAAAAAAAAAAAACACTCCCTACTAACTCCTCAACAAATTATCGTAGAAGAAAGTGACTGGTATAGAACGATTGGAAATAAAGTCTACTTTTAAATGATGTATATAAAATTTGCT
This sequence comes from Maratus speciosus, assembly GCA_963932465.1. Lineage (NCBI taxonomy): Eukaryota > Metazoa > Arthropoda > Arachnida > Araneae > Salticidae > Maratus > Maratus speciosus. The sequence continues at coordinate 311,932,968 of OZ010790.1, read as the reverse complement.
TAGGGGCCACCTACATATTAAAACGAACCCTAACTTTGTTTTTTTCAATAGCAGTACCCAATTCTGACAGCATAAATGAACTCTACACCCTTCAATTAGCCAAAAAACGAATTTTTATGCAATTCGTACCATAAGTTTCCGAGAAATTAATTATTTTAAAACGAGCATATTTTAAGGGCTGTATCCAAATTGAAGTTCCGTACTGGATTGTTAACCGAGAGAGCCGCGTCAATGAAGCTATGCTAGATTACAGTACGGCAGAATAAATTTCAAAATGTCTACTCACTTCCATCATAGACGGCCCCCTAAACCATCATTTTGCCGTTTTTTAAGCATAATTTGAAAACTACTTGGAAGAAAAATGTGAAATTTTTGAATTTCCATAAAGCAGGACTTAATAAATCTAAATCCATCAAAAAATTGTAGGTTGCAATTCATAATTTTTTCGAATATTAATTTCATAATTCATATCATAAAATTATAAAAATTGCAAATTCAGCTTATTTATGTTTGGGTATATTAGTATTATTATCACACAAAAAATTAGCACATTAGGAGCATAATTTCGGGAGATATAAATAAAAATATGAAAATATAATTTAACATTAGAAGCACTAAATTTTGAATGTTTATAATTCAAAAACTTATCATTCAAATGACTTGAAATTTGGTGTCTAGGCATAGTTTGAACAGAAGATTTGAAATATCTCGTTAAAATTGGGCATTGCTATTAAAATAAATGAAGTTAGGATTCGTTTTAATATGTAGATGACCCCCTAAGAAAATTTTATATACATCATTTAAAAGTAGACTTTATTTCCAATCGTTCGGTACCAGTAACTTTCTTCTATGATGATTTGTTGAGGAGTTAGTAGGGGGTGTTTACTTTTTTTTTTCCACGACTGTACATCTACCCTATATATATAGATATATATATATGTATACTATATGTAAATATATGGTTTTGTAGAATAATAATAATAAAACGTTAACACCCGTATGGTCCCTTAACAGATTTGTTTTCTACTTCTGTTCATATACTGACGATTTTTGTAATGGGTCGAAATTTAGCCGATATCTCTTGCTGTTGGGGAATCATTCTGGATAAAATGTAAAAATGCAGGTGATTTTAAATTTCAACAGGGTTGGAAAAAACCCAGGTTTTTTTGTAAAAAACCAAAAAAACCGGTTTATTTGGTTTAAACCAGGTTTTTTTGGTTTAAACCGGGTTTTTTAAAAATATAATTTCCTATTGCATACAGATGCATATCTGTTGATAAAATAAACATTTTTGGATATTATATAAGTAATATAACTTTTGAAAATATTTAAATTAAGTAATTACAGTCAATTATATAGAAAATTGAAATCATTTCTAATTTAAACATTATTAGTAACAGCTATGTCTTATGTTCAAAGTAAACTGCTCTACACAGTGAAACATTGATACCTTTTAAAATCGTATGAAGAATCCTTTGATTAATAATATAATAATCAATCAATAAACATTTGATGCATTTCATGAATATATTATTCTATGGTTGTTATTATTTTTTTAATATCCAAATATTTCTGGTTATTTTGTTTTCTCAGTGATAACTCCAAGTGTCCAAGTCAACATTTTTGGCCACTAGATTCAACAACTAACAGAAAAGATTGATTGGTATTATTGAAATGCTGTAACTAGCACTCAATTTTTGCAAGCTGTGTTATTCAATTTGATATCTTAAGTTACTCTTTTAAATTCTTTAAGGATAATTTTTTCCGATCCAGAAAATTTTCTTTTACAACTTAACCAAAATCTTAAAGATCACTGTATTTTGTTATTAACTGCTGTAAATAAGCTGCATTTTTTAAATGAAAATATTTTATGCTAAATATTGAATATTATTTATCTATTTTATCTTTTCTAATTTCACATGTTTTAAGAAAAATCTTTAGGGTATCAGATATGTTCATCAGCACATGCTAATTTTCCTTCTACATGCATAGAAACATGACCTAGGCTCATTATGTCTCATGTTGACTGCTGAGATGAAGTGTTAAAAGTAGAAATTACTTCTATCAATAAATTAAAACAATTAAATTACAAAAAAGAGAAAATATTAGATTAGATTTTTTTCTAAAAAAAACCAAATGGTTTTTTTGACAAAAAAAACCAATTGGTTAAAACCACTTGGTTTAAACCGTGCCAACCCCGAATTTCAACACTGTCATATGTATAATATTAACAAAATTTAATCGAATTTATTATAATTGAATGTTGTTCTCATGGTTTTATAACTCAGAGTATTAGTGATGCAACGAATACTAGTGCTTTGGCCGAATAACCGAATACCAATTATTCAGCCTAGGTATGACCGAATATTCGGCCGCCGAATAATGAACTCATTTTTGTCTAAAAACAAAGTATAGTATACACTATATGCACACTGTATGCACTATATGCACATTGTATGCACTATATGCACATGTATTGTATATTTCACAATTACAGGGTTCATACAGAGTTGGGAAGAAAAAATCCAAGGAGTACCCAAAAAATCCAAGGAGTCCAAAACATTTTAAAGATTTGCATTTTTGTTGTTGTTGTTTTTAAGTGCTGCATCGTTATGTGGTATGCACACTCCAATTTTTAATGCCCAATTTGGAGAGAAAAACATTTCAAAAACAAATTTTACTCAATTAGAATCTAATTGTTAGTGCTTAAATTGCACAATATATTGCTTATTGATTTCGTAAGTTTAAATACAAAATTGACAATCTATTTTTTTAAGCAGTGACCAATGGTCATGTCACAGGTGTGATTCTGCGTAAAAAAAAAAAAAAGACAGTAGCACTCCGGGAGTGCCAATAGAAGTGAAAACTTCAACAATTACGTGTGTGTTTTTTTAATCGTCAGGAAATGTTTTATACGTTGAATTGTGTAGCAGCACTAATGAAAGCATCTGGGGACACGGCAGTGCCCCTGCCAAGTCTTGAAAGCACAGCCGTAAGCATCTTTTTCTGGAAGCAACTCAGAGTACTTTTGACCCCCAATATCTTTGTGTTGGTGATTCCCAGAAACTTGAAACTTCGTAAATCTAAAGTAATGTGGAAATGGAACTAAATGCTGAAATTTCACGTTTCTGTCTTTTTTATTTCAGAAGATATATGAACTTAAACTTTTGCCTTTTCGACACTGATTCACCGATCATCAAAACTCAGAGGTACGTCCTGTATCCCTAGAATCTTGAAATTTGGTATGAAGGTAGTGTTTGGGATACAATGAAAGGGAAAATTTAAAAAATCCGGAAAATTTGGATAAAAAGTCGAAAAATCAAAAAACCGAGAATTTGGCAGAGATGTGATATACGAACCAGGTTTGGCGCGATTTTTTAACGTCAATTTGGCGAAAGCCAGTTTTCCAATACCAGTTACAATATATATTTTTAAATTATTTTCTATTGTTTTAAAAAGTAAACAACAATAAATAAACGGTAATTTCATTAATAACTATAGAACAAAACAATTGTACAATTTAAAAAAATAAAATAAAAGTAAATGAACAATTTATTAATAAATAAGCAACAGTAGCCGGGTTACCTTGTAAAATAAAGTAACGCCATTTTGCTGTCAATTAGGTACCCAAGTGCGTATCTGACATCTGTGCCCCGTATTTTATCTTCCGTAATCGAAATTCCCGCCAATACTGTTGGTTATTGACCAGACCATCAACACGATAAAATACAGCGTTACCGGTTTTTAGTTACACGAAATAGGTAGGTCACGAATACAGTATAATTCATTTTAACTGACGAAAAACAAAATAATAATTTGTTTTAGCAATACGCCGGGAGAAAAAGTGAGTTTTAGCTTCCTTCTTCTTTTGCGGATTGAGCTGAAGAGGGAAAAGTTCCTGTCATTCACCGCTTGGCGCGCTAGTGTCTATGAGTCAAAATGCTAGCATGTCGTTACGTTACAGTGTCTCGAAATCAGTGGTTTTTCCCCATCTCAAAATAAGCTCAATGCGCCTAAAGAAATTTTCACTTCAAAAAAAAAAAAAATGTGAAATTCACAGCAAATCTTTTGAAAAATTACACTAGAGAGGGGGGGAGGGGAAATCCACTCCCGACACTAGCTATGCTTTTTCTCCACGGCTCTTTGACGAAATTTGTGGGGTTTTACGCGATCTTTTGACGAACTTTGCAGGTTTTTACGGGCTCTTTTGACGAACTTTGCGGGTTTTTACGCGCTCTTTTGACGAACTTTGCGGGTTTTTACGCGCTCTTTTGACGAACTTTGCGGGTTTTTACGCGCTCTTTTGACGAACTTTGCGGGTTTTTACGCGCTCTTTTGACGAACTTTGTGGGTTTTTCGCGATCTTTTGATGAAATTTGTCGATTTTTCGCGGTCTTTTGACGAAATTTGCCGTTTTTTCGCGATTTTTTGGGGTTTTCGCGATCTTTCGACGAAATTTGTGGGGGTTTTCGCGATCTTTTGACGAAATTTGCGGGATTTTTCGTGATTCTTTGACGAAATTTGCGTTTTTTCGCGATTCTTTTACCGAAATTTGCGTTTTCCACGCGATTTTTTGACGAAATTGGCGATTTTTCTGCAAACGATTGACAACATTTATTTTTTTCGGCGACCATATGTCGAATTTTCGGTTTGGTGACCGATTTTTAAAATTTTTCGGAAATGAATGCCTTACATTTTCGGAAAATTCGGACGTTTGTGGGTTTTTACGCGCTCTTTTGACGAAATTTGTGGGTTTTTCGCGATTTTTTGACAAAATTTGTCGATTTTTCGCAATCTTTTGATGAAATTTGTGTTTTTTTCGCGATCTTTTGACAAAATTTTTGGATTTTCGCGATCTTTCGACGAAATTCGTGGGGTTTTTCGCGATCTTTTGACGAAATTTGTGGGGGTTTTCGCGATCTTTTGGCGAAATTTGCGGGATTTTTCGCGATTCATTGACGAAATTTGCGTTTTTTGTGATTCTTTAACGAAATTTGCGTTTTCCCCGCGATCCTTTGACGAAATTGGCGATTTTTCTGCAAACGAATGACAACATTTATTTTTTTCGGCGACCAAATGTCCAAATTTTCGGATTGGTGACCGATTTTTTAAAATTTTCGGAAATGAATGCCTTACATTTTCGGAAAATTCGGACTAGAATCACCCCTAGGTATAAATAGAGATTAGTCAAACCCCAAACACTTATGTATATCACATACATGATAAAGAAAATTTTAAAAGGCAAAAAAAAAGAACGCTAAGTGCAACATACAAGAAAAAATATAACATGTTTTGAATTTATTCTTTTAGAACAGCGGTAATAGCTTTCTTTGAAGGTGAAATTTTGACGAATTCGCATTTTTTTCGCGATCTTATGATGAAATTCGCTTTTTTTTCCGATCTTCTGGGGGAAATTCGCGTTTCTTTCGCGATCTTCTGGGAGAAATTCGCGTTTTTTTCGCTATCTTCTGGAAAAATTCGCTTTTTTTCGCGATCCGTTAATGGAATTCGCGTTTTATTTCGATTGTGTTAACGAATCTGACGTTTTTTCGCGTTCTTTTGATTGAAACCGCGTGTTTTTCGCGATCATTTGACGAAATTTGCGAGTTTTGTGCGATCCTTTGATGAAATTTGCGTATTTTTCGCGATCTTCTGAGGGAATTCGCGTGTTTTTCGCGATCTTCTGAGGAAATTCGCGTGTTTTTCGCGATCTTTTGAGGAAATTCGCTATCTTTTGAGGAAATTCGCGTGTTTTTCGCAATCTTTTGAGGAAATTCGCGTGTTTTTCTCGATCTTCTGGGGAAATTCGCGTGTTTTTTGCGATCTTTTCAGGTAATTCGCATTTTTTGAGGAAATCTGCTTTTTTCTCGATCTTTAACAAAATTTGCGTTTCTTCGTGATCCTTTGAGTAAATTCGCTGTCTTTTGAGAATTCGCGTCTTTTCACGATATTTTGACAAAATGTACGAATTTTTTCCACGATCGATTGACGAAATTTGACGGTATTTTTTGCAACATATTTGCGAAAAACGCGATTTTTCTGAGATTCTTGGCTAAATGCCAAACATCAATAAAATTTAAATTAAAGGTCGGCTAACTGTGTCGTAAAACGGACTTTACGGACCTAATAATTGAAAAACGGACCTAGTGATTTCGCTGCTATTAAGATTACCCTACCTAATCAATGCTGTGCTTCAGATGAATGACGTGCATAAAGGATTTACCGTGAGTTTTACAATCACGATTTTTCCCCCCTCGGCAGCAATATCGCTTGCATCCGAAGCCGCAATAGAATATGAGTTTCTAAGTAGTGGTTTGCTTATCTAAGTTGTTCTAAGTACTACTTAGGAATGTTTTCATTTCTAAGGAGTTTCCAAGGAGTCTGTGCGAGCCTTGCAATTAAAACGTATTTCCTTTTTTAAAAATTATTTATATGCAATTTTTTTATTTTTTAAAACATTATTTTATTCTGAAAAAATCTTCGACTATGTTCGGCCTAAAAATTGCCTCATTAATATAATTCGGCCAAAAAAAAAAAGCAAAAGTTCCTCATCAGGTAGGTACTGTCTAATTGCATTTTAGTAGATACTATGTATGTTTTTGTTACACTTCAAAATAATGACAAAATTTTAAAAGTACTAGAAGACATAAATTTCAACTTTCAGATGAAAAAAAAAATAATAATAATAATAAGTCTTTGCATCTTAAGAAAAAACACTGATAGAAAGGAATGTCCTCTAAAATGGTGGAAAGAAACCAGTGTAAAGTTTATAAAGCTCACAATTAAAACAAGTTGGAAATTGCTCGTCAAACGTGGCAAATGAGGTGCATTCGTACTATAACTATTTTTATAATAATATTTTGCACCGCAATTTGTACTGAATGTATATTTAAGTTCACTTCATAAGTGCATATCAATTTTATCCTGTTCGAAAGGCTGTAACATCATTAAAATGCACCTGAAATATTTTTACTCCCATTGGCCTTAATGCAACGAAAAACTTAATGCCTTAATGTAACGACTGTCCCTGTAATTAAACTATACATCCGATTTTCATAAAATTTGAAATGAGTCAACAAAATTTTGCAACAATTATACATTTAAAATTTCAGACCATTCGGAAGGCTGTAACATCATTAAAATGAATTTGCAATATTTTTTTCCCTTTGGACGTAATGTAAAGGAAAAATTTTGACTGTCCCTGTAATTAAACTATACATTCGATTTTCATAAAATTTGAATGGGCCCGACAAAATTTTGCAACAATTATATATTAAAAATTTCAGACCATTCCGAAGGCTGTAACATCATTAAAATGCACTTGCAATAATTTCTTCCCATTGGGCGTAATGTAACGGAAGACTTTTGACTGTCCCTGTAATTAAACTATACATCCGATTTTCATGAAATTTGAAATGACTCGACAAAATTTTGCAACAATAATATATTTAAAATTTCAGACCAATCGGTTGGGTAGTTTTTGCTCTGTTATATGAGGACGGACAGACGGACTGAACGACGACTATAGGTGCTACGTATTTATATAATTACGAACGCATCTTAAAAAAAAAAAAAAAAAAAAAAAAAAACATGTATTGTTTTGCTATGTGAGCAGACCTATTAAGAACTGTATAGTAAATTTCAGATTCAGAGAGAGGAAATATCTGTAAGGAAAAGCAAACAGATATAAATTTCCAAATATTCACTATGCAATCTTAGGTATACTGTACTGTTACAATTTAATAGATATTATATGTGTTGTTGCTGCTACACTTAAAAATAATCACAAAATTTTAGAAGTGCTTAACATAAATTTCAAGTTTCAGATGAAAGAAAATCTAAATTAAATAGTGATGTAAAACATACATACATACTAATTAAAAGAATTTAGTATTTAAATTTCTTTCATTATTTAATAAGAAATAGTAACACACAAAAAAATCACTTAAATTTTGTTTAATTTTTAAGCGCATTTTACTCAAAAAAAAAAAAAAAAAACCTAAGTATTGCAGGATATACGACTTAAATATTTATTTTATACATACATCTATATCTAATCTATTGATATATATTTTATATATACATCTATATCTAATCTATTGTATATATTTATGTTCTTTATAGGTCTAATTAAAAATATTGAAATAAATATTTTTTTATATAATAAGGGATAAATAAACTTTCCATTATGCTTAAAAAAAGTTAGAATTTGCTTAGTTTGTCTCTCTTAGGGCAATTTTGAATAGATTAATTTGAAATTTAACAGATTATACTAGCTTATTACACAGTTAATTTTTATTTTTATTGAACAGCATAAAAGTTTTAACATGATTCCCAAATTACCCTCTTATATAAAAATGGGTAGATAAAACCCATTCAGGGTATGAAAGTTAAGGAGAAAAAAAGTGTTAGTTAATTTCAAGTAAAATTTTCATTTTACATGATGAATATAAACTGTCAAATTAAAAAGTTTTACTGTGTAAATATAAAAAAAAATTTCTTACAAAATTATGTAAATAATATTAATATTCGGCAGATAGGCCGAATATTCGGCTTTGGCCGAATAATCGTTGCATCTCTACAGAGAATATAGAGTATGGTTTTATAACTCACACTTTCCTTTCTTTTTTCTTCTTCATAATAAATAGCACGAAACAATTTTAGAGAATTTCGTTTTCAAAAAGATAATTCATGTTGTAAATTTTTTTAAACAAAAATAAGTTTTGTCCTCTTCAAATATTGTATTGGTTAACATCAAATCAATGATCAAGGAAAAAGAAAAATGAATACATGTTTTCAAAATAACATATTATTTCAATTTGCATAAATAAATTAATGACTAATCTGTGTCTTAATATCTTTTACGAACAACAAATAAAATTACAATAAAATAAGACTATGGTTCTCAAACTGTGGGGTGTGCCCACTGGGGGCGCATTATATGCTGAAGAGGACACGAGATATTTCCGAAGAGTTAAAATGTAAAAACAGATTCCTTTACATTATTATTATAAATTTGGCAGAGTATAGTTACCAAATTTAGCTATGAAGTCTACAAAGTATTTATTATTATTATTATTTTGTTATTCATTCTACTCCATTCAGTGTTATTACATTTCCCTACTTGTTGGTAGGACTCAACCGGTACGGGTAAACTGGATGTTAAAACCTTTTTCTAATCATATTTTATTTTTTTCGTAAAATAATCATTACATTCTTTTATAAAATTATCATAACTCTATAAAAGATTAATTTTTAACACAAATATTCAGTTGGTAAATAAATCATAACAATTGTAAATTTCCAAGTGGGTGAAAAAGCCCGATCTAGGATTCAAAGCAGGGATTCAGGGAGCTGATTAAGTTATCAGACCAGATGCTGTGTTCGTTTAAATCAGTTGGGTGAATTAGTCCTCCAGATTTGTCCGAAATGGCTCAGCTGATCTGATAGAGCATTGGCAGCTTCAGCCAAGATTTCCCTGGTTCGAATCCTGGGCCAGACTTTTTCATCCACTTGAAAATTTACAACTGTTATCATAGCCCTGTTTTATAGAAATTATTATACCCATATGTTAATTGTGGTATTATGGAGTATATTTGAGTCCCATTACTCTTCTGATCCAGAAATCTTGAAAAGAAAAAGAAAATTTGCTTTTTTCTGACAGATTTCAGTTTAACATTAACCTTAAAATAAAGTTATATAAATTTTTTTTTAAACTTTTGTTTGTTGTTTGTTTATATATGAAGTTTTGTTTTAAAGATTCCCCTCGCTTCGCTCCCGATTTTTTTTTCTTCTGCTCTACTGCACATGAGGTACAATAATATTTAAAACGGCCTGCAACCCCAAATGAGTTTGATACCTCTGAAGAATGGAGTTATTTAACAGGAATTAACAGGAGGAGACAAAAAGTGTAGTGAATAACGGATGAGGTAGTCACAAGATGATGGTTGTTGTTTTTTTACATCCGAACAGAGCCTGATTAACGCAGGATTCAACTTCCACAAATACAAATTTTTGCCTTATTTAGCACAGAAATTCTGCATGAATAAGGCGAAAATTCTTATTCAAATTTACATGTGGAAATTTGCCCTAGCGGTAGCCAAATTCACTGACATTGACTGGAGGATTATTTATGTAGTCAGAATACGGCAGAATCACGGAGTCTGGCTATCATGGAAGGCAAACTTCCACCAGAAAAATCAAATCAATAATTTTGCATTAATTATGATAGAAATTCTGTATGAAAAGGTTCTTAAAAAAGGAGGAAGTTTCTATTAAAATTTACTGGTGGAAGATCCCCGATTGCAATCTGGCCCTGCGGAACCGGTTAGAGTTAAAGTTTCGCCACTTTTAAGATATGTCAATTCCTCTTTATTCATAGTTCCATGTCCTGAACTACTCTTAAGAGTTCAAGGGTGACTACGAAGCTCCTGATGTAAGTGACAATTTAAATTAAAGTGAAGGATTTCTTGTTACATAGATGGAGGCTACCGACACCATAATCGAGCAGCTGAACTGGAAGATTCACCAAACTGCGAAATGTATCACAAGATTTTGAGTTTCTGACAGGTGCGAATCTAAAATCTGTTAATGAAAATCTATTAAGTAAATATTGCATGGATTTTTCAAATAGATATATAGCTGATGTAAATGAACTTGAATTGATAAGTGCAAAATACTCATTTGCAACATCGGATGAAAACTTTTATAAAATCGATCATTTAGAAATCCGTCAACTGCTCCATAATTTTGACTTAACAGGGAATTACAAAAACATGGAGACAGCATACAGAATTTTTCTAAGCATTCCATAACCACCGCATCAGCAGAAATGTCTGGATTTACTTTCTATCGAATTCAGTATTACGTAATCTTTAGGTACAAAAAAAAAAATAATAGATGATTTCGCTAACCTAAAAGCGAGAAAAATAAAATGGTAGTAAATGTATCTGCCCGATATTATATATTTTTATTTTATGTTAATTAAAACATTGCATTCATCATCTTCCTTAATTATAATAGAGAAATTATACTTTATTTTTATCTTTTATATTATGTTCCGCTGGGTTTTTTTCTTTATTTTTCAGTACTTGGGTTGTTCTCTACAATACTTGCAAATTTGGCCAGCAGTCTGACTTGAATGATGCATATGTAAATTTTCATAAAAATTAGATAAATGGTAAGAAATCGGACAATTATTGAAGATTTTAATAGCAACAGAAATTGTTTTAAAAATTTGACTTAACAAAAAAAATAAAATAAAAATTTGTGGAAAAAATAAAATAAAAAATGTGAGGGAATGACAAGTGAGGGAATGATGAAATAAGACATTTTTACTAGTTGTAGGGGAAAAATGCAAAATTATGAAGAAATCCAAACTGTTTCCTTTAAGAGAAACACTTAATATATAATGTATGATAAAATTAAAATTTTTGATATTTACAAAAAAATAAATATTCTGTGTGAGGGAATGACTGCTAATAAAAACGCTTCCGGATATACTGACTAAAAAAAAATTCTGTAAAATTAACAAAATCTTACACCACCAATTTATGTTGCTGGACTGACAAGTGCTCAAAATAGCTTCTTCTCTGTGAAGGATGCTAGACTGCTACTGCTCATTAGTGGTAGATATTTGAGATAATAGCAATGTGTGAGGGAATGATGGTCTGACATGGGGAAACATATAATTGATTGAGTAGACTATATAATAATAGTAAAAATTAATATTTTTATTATTTTTTGTAATGTATCAAATAAGAACTTTATTTTGCTTAGGGTATTTTTAATTATTTTTATTTCTGGATGGAAAGAAATAGGCAATAAAATATGGTAGTACAGGTGGGGAAAGGTGAGGGAATGATGTTTGCATGATATATATTATATTTTTAAATGCTAAATTTATTTATTTTTAAATTTTACTTTCTGCCCCTAATAAACTATGTTTAGATCTTCTAATAAAAATAAAAATAAATAAAAATGTAATAAAATTAAGAGCATTTATATGGCTGGGAAGCACTTTTTGCACTATTGCAGAGAATAACCCACTTATTTGTTAAAGGGGGCACTCGTGTCCTACCTGCTTGTTAGCGATTTTTATCTTGCGAATTTTCCCATTTTCTCCAACTCAAATACTAACAACAAATGAAAATGGTTAGAAAAAAACTGTGGCAAAACATCTCCTCTTATGTTCTTTAGTTTTTCTGAATTTCTAAATTAAAATTAAACCCTTTTAAAATTCCAAAATACACACGAAATATTTATTCAATAGAATTTATTTTCATTTCAGCTATTTATCAAGTTTATGACATCTGTCACAAAGAGACGGATGGGGATGGGGGCAAATTGAAACTTCGCCCCGGGTGCAGTTTTCTCTTCGCACGGCCCTGGCGCTTACAATCGGGATTTTACGGCAATACTTTCAGCGCCAGTGAATATGACCTGGCCTGGATGAAGGGGTAAACACCATCTTTTTCTTCTAACAACCCACAATAGGGCCAGAATACATTAGTCCAAATAATTGTTCAATGCATTTAATTAAAATTATGTGCCAAATCACGCTAAATAAAATATGCCAATTGTCTATGGCATGATTATGGTGCTTTCAACAGGGATTTTCGTTAGGTTAGGGCCATTTGAAGTGATTCAACTGTGCCTGTGCATTAAGGCTGATCGTAACTCAGTTTCCAAATTCTTCTCGGTAATGTGTTAAGTTTATGGGCATTTGATGTGTATTCTTATATTTAAAATATTACCTCAGAATATTTGTATTTCTTATTTCTGTTTTCTCTTCTTAAAGAATGTCTCTTTTTTTTCTTAGTTCTCAAAATATTTCTAAAATCTATGCTTAATTTAATGGCTGAATCCCAAAACAGCCGAGACACTTGGCATCATTCAATTTGGCGAGGCGATAAATGGACCTTTGTTTTTACCAGTTCGTTTCATAAATTCTTTCCACGCCTACAGTTGTGTGATCTTGAATTTGGATTGGTTGATTTCTTGTGTATTGGATGGCTACGCCTACCTTTGGCAACTCAACTCCGCATGTTTTGTAATTATAAAATTAAATGACAGTAAGGCAAGTGTTTGTTATTGTTAATATTTTTTGCTGTTTTTAGTTGTAATATTTGAAAGTTAAAGTACCTGTGTAATTTAATTTGAAATTGTGAGTACAGTAAACTCTGTCTAAGGCGGAATCGATCGGGACTTAAAGATGAAAATAAGGAATTTTGCTTAGTGGCCACTGGCCGGTAGGTTGATTTTTTTTAGTAGCCAGTTACTGGCTACTAGGAATAATTTCTTTAGTAGCCAGTAAGTACATTTATGTCACTGAATGTCTAATTTAAAAATATGAGTTTAGAGTAAATTAGTAACTTATGTACTAAATAAAAATATTTTAATTCATATTGTTTTAATAAACAGGGGTGATTCTGAGCAAAAAAAAAAATCTGAAATTCACAGCAAATTTTCTGAAAAGTTTACAACAGAGGTGGGGGGGTTGATCTACTCCCGGCACGAACTATGTTTTGTTTCACACCACTTTGACGAAATTTGTGGATTTTTTCGCGATCTTTTGACGGAATTTGCCATTTTTTTACGATATTTTGACGAAATTTGCCATTTTTTTACGATCTTTTGACAAAATTTGCCGTTTCTTCGCGATCTTTTGACGAAATTTGCTGTTTTTTGCGATCTTTTGCTGAAATTTGTCGTTTTTCCACGAACTTTGCCGTTTTTTCGCGATCTTATGACGAAATTTCTCGTTTTTTCGCGATCCATTGACGATATTTGCGTTTTTCCCGCGATTGTTTGACGAAATTTGGACTTCTTAGCGATCCTTTGACGAAATTCGGGTTTTTCTGCGATCCTTTGACGAAATTCGCACTTTTTCGCGATTCTTTAACGAAATTCGCGCTTTTTTTGCGATTCTTTAACGAAATTTTGGGTTTTTTAGCGTTCTTTTGACGAAATGTGCGGTTTTTTTCACGATCTTTTGACAAAAGTCGTTTTTTTCCGAAATATTTTGACGAAATGCGCGTTTTTTTTTTCGCGATCTGTTGACGATGTTTGGTTTTTTTCGCGATCCTTCGACAAAATTTACGTTTTTTTCGCAATCTTTTGACGAAATGTGCGGTTTTTCGTGATCTTTCGACGAAATTCGAGGAGTTTTTTTCCGCGATTCTACGATGAAATCCCTTTTGGAAAATCCTGCATTTGGCCAGTACTTTCCATATTTTTAGTCGCCAGTTTTTCACGTTTAGTCGCCGAGTGGCGACTGGCAAGTGCTTATTTTCATCTTTATCGGGACTGAGAAAATTTTCCGTGGTAGACAATATTCCGGCTTATACAAAAAAGCTCCCCCCCCCCACAAAAAAAAAAATCCCTCGAATTTGATAATTTTTTATTGATTTTCCTGACTCAAAAATCGGTTGAAAACTGAAATTCTAAAAGATCTTTTGCCTTTATAGATAAATGAGAAACGCTATTCAATTTCTTAGTACTGCTGTAATACATGCGAATTGGAAGTTTACACACACACACACGAAAAAAAAAAACCTAACCCCCCCTCCCATTAAACTTCGAGAATGAGACAAAACGCTTAACTTTGAATTTGAGTACATCCTTAAAGTAGGTATAATATATTGCACTTTCGAAAATATATATTTTGATAAATGCTCATTCTACTAGAAATATTAACTTTTAAATATAATTTTGCATACGAAAAAATGGCACAAGCATAAATTCCTTAAAATTTAAACAGTTTCTGTCCTTTTGAATTAAGTTTTTCAAAGTGTTACAGAATTTAACTAACATGCACGACATTGAGTATTTGACTTATTAGTTTTAAAGTTTAATAAACAAAATGCCTTTCATTTTTAAATTATGCTTTTTTCCGCCTTATGCAAAATTTTGGTTTCGGTGGGACCTTAAAATACTTTCCGTTTCCGCGTTAGACAGATTCCGCCTTATGCAGCATGAATTAATGTAATTTTCTATGGGTTCGCCGGGACTTGAAAAATTTTCCGCAGTAGACAGATTTCCGGCTTGCACAGAGTCCGCCTTAGACAGAATTTACTGTATTTGTTCATTTTTTTTTTGCTGGAAAGTTAAATGAAGTTTATCGACGACTAGAAATTTACGAAATTATGGCAATTCAACATTTTTATAGAATCGGTTTTCAAGAAAGGAGATGTTTGTTAAGGTATGTTAATAATTTTATGTATTTTTTATTATAGTGTTTTATATTAGCCGTTTATTGTATATTTCTCATGTATGCTGACCTTACGAGTTTTGTACATTTTGATATTGCTACGCAGAGTGAAGTGCTGAATTTTGATATTGCTGTGCAGTGAGAACTGCTGAATTTTGATATTGCTATGCAGCGAGAACTGCTGAATTTGGATATTGCTAGGTAGCGAGAACTGCTGAATTTTGAGATTGCTACACACCAAGAACTGTTGGTGACAGTGATGTTTTTTTCAGTTAATGAACGCATAGCGTTCATACATGTTCACTGATTGCCGCTTTAACGAGTTTCCTGCATTTTTCAGATTGCTGCAGAACTAGGTTGCTGTATTCAGTGATATATATTATTTTTTTATGAACGCTTCGCGTTCATACTTCTTTAAATTAGAAATGAATTGTTCAATGTTTACTATAATATAGGCACGTACTTACAATATTAAATGAGCCCATGATTTTTTCTGAAAGTTGTTGAGAAATGAAAATATTAATCATTATATCGTTACTCTGATTTGAAAAGGTACTTTAAAAATTTCACATTTTCAATAAACTTATGTTGAAATCGTTTGTTTTATTTTGAATCTCATAAAAATCAGCTTTCCTGTGTTTTCTAATACGTCGTTATTTATAAATGTTGTATTTCCCATGATTCCAGGGTGATGACGTAGTAAAAAAGTCTGGAAGCATTCAGGAAAGTGGACCAATCACGTTAGTTTTCAAGTTGCCGCATTTTTGATAGATTGGCGTATGTGGGGTATTTGGCGCTTGTCAAAAAAGTGGCCAAATGGGGTGTCTCAGCTGTTATGGGAATCTGACAGTTTAATATTTTGTGTGTAAAAAGCCGACGAACTGGGAGTAAAAATTTAACACTTCATATAAAATTAAGGATAGATTTTAGAAATATTTCGATAACTAAGAAAAAAAGAGACATCCTTTCAGAAAAGTACACAGAAAAAAGAAGTTAAAAATATGAATTTTCCAAGGAGATATTTTAAATATAAAATGCATCAAACGCCTATGGACTCAATACTACCGAGGGGAATTCGGAAACTGAGTGACGAACAGCCTTAAGGAAAAGCTTTCGTAAGGATAAATACACGATTTCTCATAACATGTAACACAAACACCGAGCTCGAACTGCACTCGACATAACTCATACATTCGGATTTGTGGTTAAATAGAGAGAATTTTCAAAATTATATCACCAAATTATTTCTTAAACATAAAAAGTATAAGGCAGATTTAAAATATACTTCTAAGTGGCGCAATATTAAACAGATTATTCGATCTTAATTAAATTATACTGCACGAAAACGAGAGGTACAACACAACGATAAAACTCATACTAAGAAAAATAAATCAATATTACCAACCAGGCTTCTTCGAAAAACCGAACCAACTTTGTAATTTATAGGTTGCTGTTGTTGATTTGGTCTTTCTATGGACCCGGTGAGCAGCTTTCTATTTCTGTTTATTGTAGTTTATATAGATACAACGAGGTAGATATAATTTTGTAAATAAACGGGAGTGTCTATTGCGCCGTAAGATACGGCTACATAAATGATGATTTTATTGAACCGTCATGGTAACCTCTGGCGGCTTGGCGGTATAGCTTGGCTTGGCGATTTTTCATTTCTCCAGGTATGCCCATAGGTAGCATTGTTGTTGTTATTTGTAAGCGTCGCTAACGTTTTTCATCTCATCTCATTTTTCTGTTTCTACTTAGCTTAGATATTGTAGCAACTTCTATAAAGTAAGTTTTAAAATATTTATTGTTTATAATAGTAGTATATGAAATACTGTTGAAAAAATGCCTTTTCCAAACTTGTACATCGATCGAAGTGATCTTCGTATAACAAAAAAAATGGCAAACGTTACAGAATATGCGACATTTATAAATGCTGCTTTTTCTGTTAAACAAAATTAATTATACTATCTTGATTATTTAGTAATATGCAAAGTTTGTACAACTTTTAAAGCAGTTTTTTACATATAAGAAAATAGTTTGCATGATTAAATATAATTGTATCGCAACATCACTTTTAAAATAAGCATGAACTATATTTTTAGACTGTATTTTATTAAATCTGTGTTCTTTCAAACTTTATTTTTTTTCTTTTCAGTGACAGTTCCTGCTTTCCTCTTCCCCCATCATCAGTATTATAGCAACTCCCAGGATATTAATTGAATGAATATTGTCTTTGCTGTATGGTTTGATGCTTCACATCATATCATTGACAATACTTTCTCAATTAGTACACCTAATTTTATAGATGTTGGCTGTGGAAATGAAAGAGATATAATTTTCTACAGAGTTTGGAATGGCGACTTTATTCTAATTCAACATTCTACTTCAGCACTACCCAAGGGTATAATTTTATTTAATGATACCGTTTATTAAGTAATATCGGTTATTGTCACTTTTTATATTGTTTTTCTCTATTAAAAAGTCCAAAGTGAAATGTTTCCTGCAAAACCCCCACCCTAGCATTTCATTGAATACTTCATTAAGTCAATTTTTTGTTTTGTCCTGTTATAAATATTTACAATAATTAAAATATTTATGCCTAAAGGGTGTATAGAATTCTGGTAAAACAAGTTTTATTTTCAGATTCCCTTGTTATAATAGGGTAGATGTGATGGACACCCTTAAGGAATTTCTTTAAAAACTATTTTTTAATTAATAGTTATTATATTCCAGTTTTTTCAATATCATAATCTATCAACAATACTTAACCGTTCTCATAGTCTCATTTCTCAATATTAATCAAACTTTTATCGTAAATAACAGAAATATATCAAAATTCCAGTAATGGACCCCCCCCCTCCCAAATAAAAATATAGTTGTTTTTATGGCTATTTAGAACCAAAATTTCATGATAGAATACTAATGAAACAGAAATAGTTATTTTTAAATAAATTTAACAATTAGAATATCAATAATTAATAAAATATTTGTGAAAATTATTCACTGTTTAAATTAATTATTGTGATCAATTATCACAACAATATTTTAATTACTTTAGGTGGTTTAATTTACTAAATGTCAGCGAATTACAGTTATTAAATTATTGAAACAGTCAGGGATTTAGAGGAGTAATAAAAAAATCAGAAATAAAGTTTTAGAATATTAATGCATAGATTCGTATATTTCTCACTATTTATAACAGAACTCCCAGAAACTATACAAATATGAAATGAATAATACTGCGCGTTGAATGCTGTATGTACTAAATAAAATAATTTCAAAATAAAACCGCTAAACTGATGTTTGAGGCCACTGAACTACATACTTACCAGTTTCATTACTACTATAAATTTAATTAATATTTTAATATTACAATTTTTTTTCTTATGTCTGAGATGAATAAGCAAGCATTTAAGACAGAAAATAATAATAATAGATTTATTTTTAACAACTTCTGTAACTTTATTATTTTTATTTAAATACGGAGGGATTGAGCCGTATGAGCCCCTCTTTTTCCTTTGCCCTTAAGCAACATTCTGTTTCCTGATTCATTTTACTAATTGCCAGATTATAAAATATGCAAGGCAGAGTTATAACAGGGTTCATACGGTGCTTAAAAGTGCTTGAAAGTCCTTCAATTTTTAAGAGAGAAAAAAGGTCCTTGAAAGTGCTTGAATTTGTTTAAATTTTAGTGAAGGTGCTTAATTTTCATTACTTTTTTTTATAGGTGCTTAATTTTTTTTATTCAGATGTTCAAAATAAAATAAGAGTTGCAAATGTTAAAAAAATAAAAAGTTAATTAATCGGGTGAAAATATTTGGTCTGAGATCATTTTCCTTTCAGGAGCTCAGAGTATAAGCATTTGTACTTTGGTTTGTTCCTTTCTCCCTTCCCTCTCTAGGATTAAGTTTTTACAAAAGAAAATGAAAAGACATGTACTTGCTGCTTCTGTCGATCGCAAGAATGGAAATTCCTCCAATGTAAATCCCCTCCCAATGGACAATAGAGAAAATGGCAATGTGGACCATATAAATTGTAAAAGAAAAAGAGGCTGAAGTTTGATTTAAAAAAAAGTAGAAAATGCAGTTAAAGAGCTTAAATTGTGAAAATGCAATAAATTATTCATGCTGAAATATGCAAATTTTTCTGTTTTGTGAGTGTTTAATATACCTTTTTGAAAAAGATTTAATGGATGTTTTCAAATTAAGGCAAGTTTAGAAAAAAATTCATTTAGTTTTTGTAAATTTTAAAATTGTGTATTACCCTATTTTATGGAAAAAACGCTGCAGTGTTTACAAGTTTGAAAGTTAATTTTTTGTCAAGTGCGGCATTTACACCATGTGCGGCACTTACGATTTTTTTTTTTTTTTTTTTGAGCGCTTAAAATTGGGATAAAGTAAAAACTCCTTAAGACTTCTCAAGTCCCCTGATCAACAACGTGAAACTTTCTGACAAGGTTGGCAAAAACCCAGGTTTTTTTTCAAAAAAACCGGTTTATTTGGTTTAAACCAGGTTTTTTTTTTTAAATCTTTTCTTATTACATATACATGCATATTTATTGATAAAAATAGGCATTGTTGGATATGTAAGTAGTATAACTTCATTTGAAAATAATTTTAAATTAAATAATTACAGTCAATTTATGTAGAAAATTGAAAAAATTCATATTTTAATTTAAACAATATCTGTAAACAGTTAAGTTCATAGAACAAATTGCTCTATGCAGTGAAACACTGATACCCTGATAACCTTTGTAAACAATCTTTTGATTACTAGTAATAAACATTTGATGTAGTTTGTTGAATATAATATTCTTTTTCACAGTTGGTCAAAAATAAATTTCAAATATTTCTTGGAATTGACAATTTGAGTGACAATTCCGAGTCAACATTTTTGGTCATAAGAAAAAAAATCTATATATATTTATATATATGGGCTGTTTAATAGCCTCTGCTTATTAACCAGGAGAAGACCCTTTAATTGCCTTCGAGGAGGACTTAAAGGAATCGACTGGGAGCGGAGACTTAATGTCCAATCCGCACCGATTGAAAACGGTTGATGATGATGATATATATATACATACACAACATATTGGTATTATTAAAATGCTATAACTAGCACCCAATTTTGAATACTTTCTTATTTCCACTTCATATTTTGATTTTAATTCTTGGAGATAATTTTCCCAATCAAGAGAAATTTCTTTTACAGTTCGACCAAAATCTTAAAGATCATTGTGCTATGTGCAGTTATGTGGCTCCATATTCAAAATCACTATGTGTGTTATGGCAGATTGCTTTAAATAATCTCCTTTTTTTTTTAAATTAAAATATTTTATAGTAAATATTGAATGTTTTAAATCTATTTTAACTTTGTAAAATTCACGTTTTAAAATTTTTTCTTTAGAGCAATAGGTATGTTCGTCAACACACACTGATTTTCATTCTATACATGTAAACAACACCTAGACCCACTATATCTAATGCTTATTGCTGAAATAAAGTGTTAAAAGTAGAAGTTTTATACATCCGATAATGTGAAACATTTAAATTATAAAGAAAAAAGAGAAACTTATTAGATTTCTTCTAAAAAAAAAAATTGGTTTTTTTTTTAGAAAAAAACCAGTTGGTTTAAACCGTGCCAACCCTGCTTTCTGACTTTGCCGATAATGAAAACTGTGACATTTTCGATGATGATACCAAACCCATAGACTTGAAATAATTTCACCTCGATGACCAAACCATACAGGTAGACAAAGAAAATTTACAACTCTTCCACTCAGATTTTGAAGGCTTCAAATAGAAACTAAAAAAGGACTAAAGGGGATGCAACTTAAAAAACGTGTTAAGTTGCGCCGACAACTTAACAAAAATATGGAGCGTCTAAGGAGAGGGGTCTGCGTCCCGCGCTCTGGATGGTTTTAATACCAATTGATATCACCTTAATTTTAAAAAAAAAATTACGTAAAACCATTTAAAACCCAATTTAAATATTTAATAAAATTTTAGAATCTTAAGTTATTAAAAATGAGGCACCCTACACTGTTCAGAAAACTTTGATTAAAGTTAGTTCAATGAGACACTGTTGACAAAAGCAGCATTCCCTCAGGTGTGGCGTTTACGACGGGTGCGGCGATTACGATATTTTTAAGCTTATTCAGACCAATTTTGAGGAGTGCAGCGCTTCTTCCATAAAATACGGTAATTAGTTGAGATTCTGTTCCAAAAATTGAAGGCATTCATTTCTAAAACATTAAAAATTGGTCATTTATCCGAAAATTCAGGCATAAAAAATATCGTGAATTTCGACAAATGGTCGCCAAAAAAAATTAATTTTGTCAATTGTTTTCAGAAAAATCACGAAAATTGTCAAAGAATTGTGGGAAAAACTCAGATTTTGTCAATGAATTGCGGAAAAACACAAAATTCATCAAAGAATTGCAGAAAAAATATATAAATTTCGTCAAGGTATTGCGGAAAAAATGCAAATTTCATTCAAGAATCATGGGGGGTGATGGGAATTTCGTCCAAGAATCACGAAAAACCCCCACAAATTTCATCGAAAGATTGCAAAAACACCTTAAATTTTCTCAAAAGATCACGAAAACCCCCATAAATTTTCTCAAAAGATCGTGATAAACCTCGTAATTTTTCTCAAAAGATCGCGAAAAAACGTAAATTCCGTCAAAAGGGCTGCAAAAAACTGCATATTTCGTCAAAAGATCGCAAAAAAAAAACTGCATGTTCCGTCAAAAGATCACAAAAAAAAATGCATTTTCTATCAAAAGATCAAGAAAAAACCGTATACTACATCAAAAGATCCAGAAAAAAACGTATATTCCATCAAAAAATCACTAAAAACCACGAAAAAACCACAAATTTCGTCAAAAGATTAAGAAAAAAAACCCTGAAATTTCGTCAAAAGATCACGAAAAAACCCTCAAATTTTGTCAAAAGATTATGAAAAAAAAACCCCGCAAATTTTGTCAAAAAAAAAAAAACACAAATTTTGTTATTTCGTTAAAGGGCTGTGGAAAATACGCATAGTTAGTACCGGGGGTGGTACCCCCTCCCCCGATAACTTTTCAGAAAATTGCTGTGAATTTCAGAATTTTTTTTTTTTTACTCAGAATCACCCTTGATTAATATCATAACAATGCAAAATTATCAAGTGTCTACTTTGTCTAATGTGTTTAGCACAAATGACTTTCAAAGTAGAATGCAAAAAGATTTTCTTTATTTTTTGAAGACTTTCTCATAACATCTCACATTTAAGCCTTCTACTGTATGTTATGTATCGCATTCGCCTAAAAACAAATGTGAAAATGAAAAATAATTTTTTTTTTCTCTGGACACTTTTGTAGTATGGTATATTACCATACTACAAAATTACATTTACATGAATTTTGTAACAAATTTTCATTTCTGGAAAGGTGCAAGAAATTTGGGTAAGGTGCTTGAATTTTATCATGGAAAGAGAGTATGAACCCTGTTATAAGAAAAATTAAATTCATTAAAATATTGAAAATTTTATTAACCACACAAAATTAATTAAAGCAGCTAATTATAAAAAAAAATTCGTATTCCATACTGGTAAGAGCAATTAAAAAATTAAATTTGATTACTTAGGTTTTCAGATAAGTCAAAAGATTTTATGCACTATAAACATTACTGGAATTGCATTTTTAGCAATGTATACATGGGTGTCCATTACTGGAAATTGACTAATTAAGCATTCCATAAGAGTTATATAAATTTATTAATTGAAGCTGTTAGCATGTTCATTAAGATTTTCACTGAAAAGCAGCGGAACTTCAAAACATTTTCTGCTTCCTAATTGGTTTGATGCAGAGTGTCAACAATAACCCAAATTATAAAACATGCAATGAGGAATTATGAAAAAAATAACAAAAGCTAAATTTTTATTGGTTATTTTTTGTTATAAAGCAAAAACTTTGAGATGTGTCCATTACTTGCACATCTACCCTACATGTTACGATAACTTTTTTTTTTAATTTTTTTTACCACTAATATATCAATATAATGCCTTGTCTTTAGCTGATTATGTCATGAATTTCTCTTAGGTCCTAAACTAAGGGGATCATGTGCCCAGGCATGAAAGAGTTCCTCCTGAAGGAGGAATTCCATCTTTTTAAAAACAAATTTGGAAAGTCTCTGGATTGATGCAAAAATGCTAAAAAAATATTAGAAGCATATGGGGGGGGGGGGGGGAGGTGATCTGTAAAGCTTAATCATTAGACATTTTGTCTGCTCAAATCCTTGGAGTTTGTTTCTGAATTCCTGTACTATCAAATCAAAGACGAGCTTTTATTATAAGCATCTGAAAGTCGTGTAAATTAAGTTCTTAAACTAGGGAAATTAAATAACACTTCTGGGTAATTTCAGTGATGCATTTTTGCAAATGTATTTCTGGAGTAAAGGGGCGATTCCATGGAGAGTGTCACACACGTAACGCAGGCTTTAATTTGCATTTATTCAATTATTTATTAAATTTTAATGTTAATTCTGATTTTAATTGGTATGGTAAATAAGTTATTAACATATTTTTTAGTTTAAATGTGTGTAAGTAAAACTCACAGAAGTATATCATTTAATTTCATTACTCAAAATGTGCTTTTTTTCTACTTCTTTTCTGAAGTAGAAAAAAAGCACATTTTGAGTATGAAATTAAATGATCAATTTGGTGTGCATAGGAGTATATTTAGCATAGAGATTTTTTTTAAGTTTTTAAACAGTCAAATCATTCAAAATAATGCTTTTATTTTGAAAAATTAATCTCTGTACTACACATAAGTTCATCAGATACATTTGGAAGAATTTATACTTGACAGCAAACTGTTTCCCATTTTCTGTTTTGATTTAATGAATTTATATATTTATTGTTATTTTTTTTTAATACTTTGTAAGTTACAAAAAGGAAATAACAATCATATGTACAGCTATAATTCATTTTATTGTATAAATAACTGTTAAAATGTGTCTAAATTATACGAGTTTGGCGTTATTGTATAGATGGAAAAAAATTCCACCTTTTTTCCCATTTCCCACTTTCATATGCCTGTGTGTGTGCCCCAGGTGCCAGATCAAAAGGCAAAAAGTGTGCCAAATGAAGATTTTGTCTGTCGTTTTTTGCATGTCTATATTCAGCACTGTATTTTTAAAATCGTTCTTTATGGGGTATGTCAAAGCATAGAAGGATCTAAGTATGATACAGGATAAATATCCTGTATAAAGCAGAATTTTTTTTCAGTTCAATTCCATTTTCAAAGTTTTAATGAATTAATATTTGACAACAGCTATTGCACCGTAAGATATGGTTACTAAATGATAGTAATATTGTCATACCTGTTCTTATCACTTTCTGGCAGTATCTCCATTTTTTATATCTTTTATTTACTTTTATTAATCATATCTATTTTAATTAAATAATTTCATTCACGTTATAACTCTTACTATCTTTATTAAATATACTTACTTTCTGTTCAACAGGTTTGTTTACTTGTTATTAAATTCCTCTATTTATTTCCTCCTTTATTAAGTTCATAATAGTTATATATGGATCACTTATCTTATTTCTATTACTCTTTATTTTTAAAACCTTCGTTTTCGTGTACTCATCGTTACTTTCACGTGTTTATTTCCGATAGATGCAGGGTTGTCCCGGACAAAATATCATTTTGTCCACTTTTAATAAATTGAAAATTAAAAATACAGAACTTAACAATAATAAATACATATATTGATTCTTCCCATTCAAGAAACAACTTTTATACCAAAATATCACACATACACAGCAGTATATGTGAAATATTTTGTGTGGACATGAAAAACTGCTCATTTGGAAGTTTTTTTATGCAAACATGTTTATAAATAAAATGTATATCAATATTTAGTTATAATGTAATAAATAGCAATTGTAAAGCATATGCATTTGCAGTAAATTTTAATTTGTTTATATGGCAGTTCCATTGTAATTAATAATCAGTTTACAAAATTAAAAATAGAAATAAAACATTTTTTAATCTTTGACAGCCTCAAATCTTATTTATTTATTTATTTATTTTTAAGTGATGATGAAATAACAAGTTGATTTTAATGAAGAAAATGCCACATTGAAATGAAACCTGTGCTTGTAATGACTTTGATAATTTAATATAGGCATAAAAACATTCAGTATAGTATACACATTTTACGATGGGCAAAACATCAGTAAGAAGTAGTAAAATATAATGATAAAAATTTTCTTTTAATTAAAATATTAAAAGTAAAATAACCACGAAATAATAAAGAAATTAACAGAAAGGCATAAAATGAAATTTTTTTATTCAAGATACATAAAGGTTGTAAAATATTTAATAGTCGTCAAATGCAAAAATGTCAAATCATATCATTGACAATACTTTCTCAATTACACCTAATTTTATAGATGTTGGCTGTGGAAATGAAAAAGGTATAATTTACTACAGAGTTTGGAATGGCTGCTTTATTCTAATTCAACATTCTACTTCAGCATTACCTAAAGGTATAATTTTATTTAATGATATTGTTTATTAAGTAATATTGGCTATTGCTGGTTTTTATATTGCTTTTCTCTATTAAAAAAGTCCAATGTTTCCTGCAAAAGCCCCCACCCTAGCATTTCATTCAATGCTTCAATAAGTTAATTTTTTATTGTCCTGTTTATAAATAATGTTCACAATAATTAAAATTTTTATCCTTAAAGGGTATATAAAATACAGAATTCTGGTGACACAAGCTTTATTTTCAGAGATTTCCTTGTTATAATACATGTTTCTTCTTACCTAATGTATCAGTATAATACCTCGTCTTGTTAGCTGATTATGTCATGAATTTCTCTGCTAATAACCTTTGAAAACAAAGATAAAAACAATACCCAAAATGTTTCAACAAAGTAGAATGTTTCAAATCTTTCTTTATTTTATTAAATCTTTCGACCTTTTTATGAAAATTTTATAACTTAAGGCAGGAATAACTATTATAGATGTAAAAGCAATCACTTATAGGATTAGAGCCAGTAGCAGTACAGTGCAGCATGGCAGTAGGCGCTGCAGATTATTTTAGACCTTTCTGAATAATCTTATCTAACAACTTAAAAATACATAAAATTTTGTCTCTAGATTTTTTTTTAGAATGTAATTTTTTCGAATTTTATATATTTTGATATTTTATAATAGTAAGCATGGTTCACCACTGTTGACTGGCAAATTGGCACAGAAATTTTGCTACTGGGAGATCAAATTGAAAAATTGTATTGTGATATAACATGGTTTGGTAAGTCTTGTATTTCATATGTACCTATAGTTAAGTAGATTCATGTATTGTTGAATAGAAGAGCTAATTTCGATTCAATCTCAATTCTAAAAAAGTAACTGCTGTCGCAATTTGTTCTACTGTGACCTTTTGACTTTTCAAAATATGAAAACTGGTACTTTTATAGAGAAATGTTGATAAACATGCTTCAGTAGTAGACAGTTTTCAAATCAAAGAATTATTTTAAGCGCTATTTAAAATTAAAGTTGCACAAAATTGTTCGGTTAAAGTTTTATAGGATCAAAAACTATGCATAACAATTTAACAATCTCTTGCAGGCACATGTTTGACTATTTTGTAGTGTGCAGTGTGCAATCTTTTTTTAGCCCCCGGTACGGTATGCTATTTCTTTCTCCCTGCTTATTTTGTGTATTCCAAAAAATAACGTTGCCTTACAGAAGCCAGCCGTAAAACAAAGCAGTATGATTAAATAATCTATAGAAAATTTTTTAACTTCTAAGCATTGCACATTTTCAATTTTTATACCGTCATATTGGAAAAAAAAATTCTTTTAAATGCATTTTCTCTATTTATTTTTGAAATATTAATTTTTTTTGTAGTTTTTAGAGCCATTTGCTTAATATTGGCAATGGAAGTACTCCATTTCTGTAGAAAGTAAAGGAAAAATAGTTCTAAAATAGTAATTATATATTTTTGTTGCCATTTTCTCATAACAACCGAAAGAAAATGTAATTAAAATACGTGCTATTTTGAAAAAAATATAAACGAATGATTTCTGTTAAAACAATGGAGCTATTATAAACTATATTTAATTTTAAGTATCTATGAATCATTAGATAGACTTTTTTTTTTTTCGATTTTCTTGAATGATGGAATCTTTTTGCTGCATTTGTGCATTATTTCGTGATAGTAATGTGCTATGCATGCTTTACTGTACATGTTTAAGAGTAGATCGTAAATGTGGAATTCTTAAGCGGATGCAAATGACGTCATTTTACATAAAATAAAACGTGTGCTTTAAGCCTTAAAATTGAAATATGTTTTGTACTGCAGTAGAGTCCCGCTTAACCGAGTTATTTTCTTCTGATGGACTGGTGGCTTCTATTATGAAACATTTATTATAAATGCAGTGTTAGATGAAGGTGAAAGAGCAGCCTTAAAAAGTTAGAACTTTGATTTTCTGGTCAGAATGGTGGAAGGGGAGAGGGGTAGAAATGGCCAAAAAAATTATGGCCATTTTTTTCCCCCATTCTGACCAGAAAATCAGAGTTCTATCTTCTTACGGCTGCTCTTTCATCTTCACCTAACGCTTCATTTATAATGGCTGTTTCATAATAATAGAAGCCATCAGTCCATCAGAAGAAAATGAAGTAATGGAAATGCCGGGGGCGACACTAAATTCTGAAAAAGCAGAATTCCTGTTCTCTAGTTTATTATTATTTATCTGTTTTTATTATTATTATTAAAAATTTCACTATTGCAATAGATTTATTTCATATTTTGAAAAAAACTTTTTTTCAGTTATTGTTGCCAATTATTAAAAAAGCATAAATAATATTTCCAAATATCTCTCAGCTGAAAAATATGGTTACATGTGAATATTAAAACAGAAAGAAAACTTTAAAATAAGTAAGCTTTTAGAGAGGATGTATTTTTTATTAAAAAAGAGTCATAAAAAAGAGTACATAATCAATACATAAAAATGTTTTTTCACTTTTTATATTTTCACATTATTTTTGTAATTACAATTCACCATACATAAATTTATTTATTATTTAAATATTATTGCATTAAACTTGTCTTTTGTTCTTTGCTGCTACCTCAGGCCAATGACTCATATTTTTGTAAGAAGGTGTGAATTCGCTGTTCTGTTTTCATTTAATCGCAAGGCAACATTTATAAACAGGAATTAAAGATATACATAGAAATTCTGTGTCAACTTAAAAAAGTTGATAAAAATTAGAAAAAAGCGTTGCCCTAGTGCTTGATAATATGAATCTCTCCATACAACTTACTAGAAATTGAATTAGGACTGAATAAATGTGTGCTAGTGAAGCAGAGATTTTAAAAATTTGTTTAGACATCTTTCATGAACATGTCGAAAGAGTAGGCTAAATTATAAGAACATTATTATTTTTATTTTACAAGCATGCAGAGAGCTGGAGCCGGAGAGCTCCGGAGCTGTGTTTTCCCTGGAGCTGGAGCTCTTAATTTTCCCCTGCTCCAGGGCTCCTTTAGTTTTTAATATTCTTTTAAATCTTTTTTTTTTTTTTTTCACTCTTTTAAATTTCCAGGCTTAAAATATTTTACTTACATCATTATTCAGTATTTTAATTATATCCTTTTGAGGTTTTTTTTTTTTTTAATTAGAGATTGAAAACTTCTCAAAACATGGTAACACTACTTTACTTCTACTTTCTACTTGAGCTAGGTGACAACACTATTTGAAAAATATGGCCGTTTGTTGTCTACATGTGTAGTTGTACAATTTTGGTTGTTTGAAAAGTGTAGAAGAAATTTAAGATTTTTGTGCTTAAAATTCCACCAAACTTTCTATTTTAAAAGCAAAAGCTAAAAGATGTCATATTTTCTGAACAAACGTTTCAAGTTTGGTGAGAAGAAAAATGCATTTTGTCAGATCTTTAATGAAGGTAAAGGAAGAAAGAATTTGTGAGCAAAAAATTAAATGTGTAAATTAAAATCTGCAACTCAAAAGCGCAAAGTCGGAGCCGAGCTGGAGCCGGAGCCACAGTGTTTTATCTAGGAGCGGAGCTGGAGCATCAAAAATTGTTCAGCTCCGGGTCACTGCAAGCGTGCAATAAATGTTGAGCTTTTATCAGTCCGGAACTCGCTAAGTATGAAGATCTTGCCAAGGAGTTGAGTGTGAACAATTGCACTGTAAGGTCAAATCGATTGTTGTCGGCTCTCTTGGATCCTGGAACCCTTCAAATGATAGTGATATGTTGAATATGTGCTTACAAATATGCTAAAGTGATCAGATGAATAATAGTCAGCTAAACTATCTTGTTTTCACTGGACATCTATTTTGAATGCATGAGACAAATTCTCCAGGGTTCAGGGAGTCGTCAAAGATAGTCATACCCACGGTAAGTAGAACAGACGGTAGGGTTCACAAAAAGATGCGCAGTAGTTCGTGACGTCACTGGCACCCTTCATCCAGAACTTCCTGTATCTGGACATTCATTTTTACTCCTTTCTTATCTGTTTCTGTTTTCGACATAGTGTTATTTTTTCGTTCGTATAATCATTTTATGCCTTATGCTATTTACTATTTTTTGCAAGCGGTGTTTAATTAATTAAAATAATTAGAGATGCCTTGTTGTGCCGTTTCTGGTTGTACCAATCATACTAGAAAATCCATAAGCCAGGATATGCCTAACGCAGAAACGGAAATATTTTTAAGGTTCCACCAAAACCAAACTTTTGCATAAGACGGAAAAGAATTATATTTTTAAAATGAAAAGCATTCGGTATATGAAACTTTAAAACTGGTAGATAAATAAAATATAGATGAAATACAAATACAGTAAACTCTGTCTAAGGCAGAATCGACTGGGGCCAAGAAAATTTTCCGCAGTAGAAAATATTCCGCCTTAGACAAATTTTACTCTATGTCTATGGATTCTCAGGGACTTGAAAATCTTTCCGAGTTAGACAGATTTCCGTCTTACACAGAGTTTACCCTATAAATAAAAACATGTTTTTACGCATTCATTTGTTTACAGAGAGAGAATTTTAATTATTAAATTTTGCATATTCATGGATTTAATGAAAAAACTAGTATGTTGTGGCCATCACAAAACTTTCTTCTATATAAATCACGGCAATTAAATCATTTAAATAGTACAAGAAATAACAACGATTTAGCACCAATTCATATCAAAGTATATCTGTATTTGAAGTTGGATGAAAATTCGTGCATTAGTTCTTGAGATAGAGCTATAGCGGAAATTCTGAAAAAATGTACCATAGCAGCGCCACCTGTTGAGCGATTTACACCAAAAGTAAACAGCACTAAATGATATCAAGGTTACCTGAATCTGAAATTTTTTGTAAATCCAAGCATTAGTTCTTGAGATGAAGCTATTGCGGAAATCACAAAAAACACAGCATAACAGCGCCACCCGTTGAGCGATTTACACCAAAAATTAAACAGCACTAATTTATACGTCAATTCATGTCAAGGACTAACTAAATCTGAAGTTTGATGAAAATCCGTGCAATAGTTCTTGAGATACAGCTCTTGTGAAAAATGCAGCACAGCAGCGCCACCTGTTGGGCGATTTACACCAAAAATTAAATAGCACTAATTTATATCAGGGACTAACTGAATGTGAAGATTGATGAAAATTCGTGCATTTTTTCTTGAGTTAGATCTATTGCGATAATTATGAACAATGCAGCATATCAGCGCCACCTGTTGGGAGACTTTCACAAAAAAGTAATCAGCACCAAACTATATCTTGGACTAACTGAATCTGAAGTTTTATGAAAATCCGTGCAGTAGTTCTTGAGATATAGCTATTGCAGAAATCGTGAAAAATGCTGCATAGCAGCGCCACCTGTTGGGCGATTTTCACCAAAAACTAATCAGGTTCAGTTTATATCAAGGTCTAACTAAATATGAAGTTTTGTGAAATTCCGT
This sequence comes from Maratus speciosus, assembly GCA_963932465.1. Classification (NCBI taxonomy): domain Eukaryota; kingdom Metazoa; phylum Arthropoda; class Arachnida; order Araneae; family Salticidae; genus Maratus; species Maratus speciosus. The sequence goes on along the minus strand of OZ010790.1, from coordinate 311,901,779 downwards.
GCATTAGTTCTTGAGATAGAGCGCCCACAAATTTTTTGTCACATACAGACTCACAGAGTGACAGACAGACATTTTCTAAAAACCATCAAATCGTGTTCTGGGCATTCTAAAACGCATAAATCCGTCGAAAACCGAAAGTCGAAATTTTTCACGAATCCAATACTTTCTTCTTGTAAAGATAGAAGAAAGTAAAAAAAAAGGGGGGGGGGGGGTGAGGAATGCGGAATGTGTATTTCTTGAATCACAACATTTTCTTTATTTACAATTTAATTTTTTACACGAATAAATTTCTGTTTTTCTACGTTACATAAAGTTAAAATATGCTATTTTATTTTTTCCATTATCATAATAATTAAAAAAGAATATTTATATATTGTCGCTATTCTAATTGTAAAAATAAGATTCCAAGATTTTTTTAAAAAAAGTCATACATTCAAAATTTATAAAGAAATTTTTTTAAATCATGAGTTTTTAAAAGTTTACTGGGATAATTGAAAAAAAAATTAAAATAGTACAACTCACTCCAAAAATATTTATATTAAATAATATTTCACTTTAAAAAGCGGTACTAAAGATTACAAATGTGCAAAATGTGTGACAGTCGCTTTTTTTTTTTACCGATTTCCATAAGGCGGAAAATTGTCTACGACGGAAATTTTTCTCGGTCCCGATCGATTCCGCCTTAGACAAAGTTTACTGTATTTTTTAAATTGTGTAGTAAGTATGTATATAAATAGTGAATACAGTTTTAAAGTATATAGTTATGTTTTGAAAAATTATGTCTTTGAAAAACGTTCTTAGATCAGCTCTGTGTTTTTTTAATATTAAATCACGAGTTTGTAAATATATAAATATATAAAATTTCCTAATATATATTAATTTATGAATAAATAATATATATATTTTAAAATATATAACATAATTATAAGCGCATTTTTCTCAAAGATTTATGAAATTAAGAGAAAGTTTTCCGATTTTTCTCAAAGTATTTTGAATTAAAGCTAAATTGTAAAATATTATATTGAAAAGATTGTATCTAAAATAATGAAATAGAACTGAGAAAGTAGGAAAACTTTTGCTTTTTGCGCAAAGGCATTTAAATAAATTATTAATAATGTGTCGAAGGTTAACACTTCCAAAAACTAAATGTAAACAGAAGATTGAGCCTTTAAAAAATTCTAAATAATAAAAACATATATATATATTAACTCTAATTTGAAAATATTCAGTTAGCAGATGTTCCAAATATCATATGCAGGCTATTAAATAAATATATAATACCTTTTTATGAACAGAAAGCTTTATGCAAAGCGAAAAATGCATTACACAAGACTAGAGATGGGTTCCAATGACGTCATAGGAGAAAACTAAACCTGCGCGTGAACCCTACCGTCTGTTCTACCTACCGTGGTCATACCCACTGTTTAGCCAGATAAATTGCATTTTTTAATGTTATTCTTATTGTGTTTTAATCCCCATCACTTTTTATGTGATGTAGTTTGTATTTGTATTTTTATGCTTTTTATTGTTCTTTAAATAAAGTTTGTTGAATTCACAAGGTTCTGAGATAAAGAACCACAGACTGACTTAGGCCACATGGACACACACTTTTTATAAGCACGTTTAATGTAAATATCCAGACTCACATTGTTTAACATTTTCCATAGTTTCCCATGACAATGAAAGGATGAAGTAGGGAGAATAGAGATTTCCTTGAGAAGCCTATTGAAATTATATGGGTCATGGGTACCTGCAAGGCAGGCCAATTGTTCCTCCCTGAATTATCAAATTTAACTAAACAGGTTTTCTTTTTCTCTCATGATTTTGAAAAAAAGGAGAAACATTTATTCTTGAGTGATTTAAAATTATTAACAATAGGGAACTAAGATTTTCCTTGCATCCCCTGTGAAAGACAATTTTAAGTTTTGATTTCCTTTATATGTTTTTGTGTTTGTAAATTATCTTAAACAGGAGTTCAAAGTCTTCTTAATCTAATAAAAAAATAATAACACTCTTTCAGTTCTTTATTTTAAATAAAGATGGTACAAGTTTATAAGTAAACACCCATCTGATAATTCTGCAACAAATTATCGTAGAAGAAAGTTACAGGTATTAAGCATTAAGTCTATTTTTAAATTATGTATATAAAATTTGCTTAGAGGTCATCTGCATATTTCAATAGCAATGTCCAAATCCAAATTTTCATGAAATCCGTACGATTAGTTTCCGAGAAATTAATGCTTTTAAAATTAGCCTATTTTAGGGGATATATCAGTATACTTGATTGTTGAAATGCTACAGAATGGCTATGTCACTTCTGTTGTGTTATTTCTTGCCAATATGACCATTTCACTCGCTTAATATGTTTCGACTATTGCCAGCACAAATATTTCAATAAAATGAGTAAAATATATTTTTTCAAATTATGCTTCTCTGCACATCATAGATGACCCTTAAACTATACTTTTGACGTTTTTTAATAATAATTCGAAAACTACTTGAAAGAAAAATTTGAAATTGAGAATTCGCATGCAGGACATAATAAATATAAATCTATTAAAAAAAAATGCAGGTTGTAATTCATATTTTTTCCGAATATTAATTTCATAATTCATATTTTTAAATTACAAATTCAATGTATTAATGTTTGGATTTTTAGTATTATATCCATGCTCAAAATTATCACACTAGGATTATAATTTCAGGAGATATTAATAAAAATATGAAAATGTAATTTAACATTACAAGCTGTAAATTTTCAATATTTATAATTCTAAAACTTACCATCCAAGTGACTTGAAATTTTGTTTCTAGGCATAGTTTGATCCAAAGATTTAAAATATATTGTCAAACTTGGGTGTTGCCATTGAAAAAAACTAAGTTTGGTCTGGTTTTGATTTGTAGATGGCCCCTAAGCAAATGTTATATACATCATTTAAAAGTAGACTTTATTTCCAATCCATTGGTACCAGTAACTTTTTTCTATTATAATTGGTTGCAGAGTTAGTAGTGGGTGTTTACTTTTTTTTCCACGACTGTACATAAATGTTCCAAAATCTTGCCAATCTTGGGCCTCCCTGGGTTTTGTTTTAGAGTTGTTTATGTGCTGGGTTGTTCCAAATGCACCTAGTGTTGGGTATCCTGCTGCTATAAGGGTCCACAACATAGACACAAGCTTTGCTCATCTAGACAATAGGCTTCCAAAAGACCCTTATATTAAATCTCAATCACTCTGGTTAAAAGATCAACTTCTAAGGACCTGACAGATTCTGAGGCATTATACGGTTTTACTTCTCATCTCCTCGAAGTAATATTATGTAGTACTATGTACATGAGTTCAGTTTAGTATCAGTGTTGAATTTGGACACTTTTCTCCGGGAGGGATGTCCCTTCGGGCCACCCCCTGAATTCAACTCTGCTATATATCCTTCCGGGGAGACATTGAAATTCAAACCTGTTTCTCATTTGATAGCCGGATGGAAATAAATAGGAAACAGGTCATGCTTTGTGCTGCATGTCTCCTTGTTGTGTGGCATGCCCAACAGTCTAACTCAAAAAATGTGCCCTATATGACAAATGATGTCACACTAAAGTAGGTTATAATAAATATTATGTGGCATAACTCCATTCTCTTAAATTAGGGGTGAAATTGAAGCATGGACCTTTCCTGTTTCTCTGGAACCACCAGCATAGCGGTTGTCAGGTCTAATGTTAATGAGTAGTATGCTTAATGCAAGTTACTGCTTAATTAATTTTATTTCCTTTATGTATTGTGTTTATCTGAGTATCACTATCTTTGTACTTGAGTTATGTACACATTCTCTTTTCTATGATATTAAGATGAGTGAAGTGTATAAAAGGATATTATTCCAAAAGAGGGGCTAATGTTTCCCAATAGAACAAAGATAGTACAATACCCAGGAATTTGACAATGAAAGGGAAAGTTGTGAACAAAAGATAATTTCTTATGATGACCTGTCGGTAGGCAAGCAAGCCAGTAGATCACGTTGGGTGCTCTTGAAATTACAGGTGTAAACCTCAGAGTCTGGAAGGAAGAAGGGATATTGAGAGCAGAAGATAATCAGTTTTTTATGTTGAAAATCTGAAGTGGAGGTTGAAGATAGTGGCTTATGCTGTTTGCACAGAGTTTTTCCTTGAGAAGTGCATGTGATGAGAATTCAGGCAGATCAATGAAATGCGCGATTTTTCCGCGACCGATCAAAAAACTGATTTTTACATGTCTGATCGACAAAATTCGCAATTTTTCCGAAACCGATCGACAAAATTCGTTTTTTTTCGCGTCTGATTGACAAAATTCGCTATTTTTCCGCGCCTGATAGGCGTAATTTTCAAATTTTCCGCGCCTGATTGACAAAACTCGCGATCTTTTCGTGGCCGACCAACAAAATTCGCAATCTTTCGGAGCCCGATTGACAAAACTCGCGATTTTTCTGTGTTTGTTCGACGAAATTTGCGACTTTTCAGCCCCTGATCGACAAAATTCCGGATTTTTCCGCGCCGGATAAACGAAATTCGCGATTCTTAGCTGACTCTTATGAAATTTGCTGTTTTTTCCCGCAGCAAATTGACAAAATTCGCATTTTTCTCCCGATAATCTGACGAAACTCGCGTTTTTTCCGCTGCCGATCAACGAAATTTTCAATTTTTCCGCGTATCATCGACTAAATTCGTAATTTTTCCGTGCCCCTATCAACGAAATTTGCGATTTTTACGCGCCTGATCGACAAAATTCGCGATTTTTTGTAACCCGACCAACGAAGTTCGCGATTTTTACGCGCTAGATCAGCAAAATTCACGATTCTTAACTGGCTCTGACGAAATTTGTAATTTTTCCCGGGACAAATTAACGAAATTCTCAATTTTTCTGAGCTCGATAGACAAAACTCGCTATTTTTCCGTGCCCGATCGAGAATTTGCGATTTTTCCGAGATGGATCGATTAAATTTGCGATTTTTCTGAAGCCGATCAGTAAAATTCGCGATTCTTAACCGGCTCTGACGAAATTTGTAACTTTTTCCCGCGGCAAATTGACGAAATTCTCGATTTTTTTTCCCGATAAACAGACGAACACGCGATTTTTTCGAAGACGATCAATGAAATTTGAGGTTATTCCTCTCCTAATCGACAAAATTCGCGATTCTTAACTGACATGACAAAATTTGTAATTTTTTCCTGCTGCAAATTGACGAAATTCGTGGGTTTTTTTCTCACGACTGGGTAAACTTATGATTTTTCCGCAGCCGATCAATAAAACTTTCAATTTTTCCGCGTATCATCTACAAAATTGGCGATTTTTCTGTGCCCGATCAACGAAAATTGCGATTTTCCGAGCCTGATTAACAGAATTTTTGCGATTTTTTCGTGCCCGAGCAACGAAATTCTCAAATTTTCCCGAGCCCGATAGACAAAACTAGTCATTTTTCCGTGGCCGATCAGCGAAATTTGCGATTTTTTTTCGTGCCCTAGTGACAAAATCCGCGATTTTTCCGTCCCTTATCAACGAAATTGCGATTTTTCCGCGCCTGATCGACAAAATTCGCGATTCTTAAATGGCTGACGAAATTTTCAGTTTTTTTCGACAAAGTGACAAAATTCACGATTTTTTCTTGCGATTTATGGACAAAAATTGCATTTTTTCCACTTATAAATTGACGAAATTCGCGGGCCATAGGTTGTGCATCCCTAATCTAGTGCATAGATAATAGCCCAAAGTGTTATTTAACTTAGGGCAGGATCTGCTGTATCTGAGCCAATAAATGAAAATATTGTGTTTTAATGTAAATATTTAAGTATTTTCTAAAAAAAAAAAATTCCATTTAATATTATTTGAAGTATTCTAAGGACTGATTCCCAGCCTCCTTACTTCTTGTCCAGCACCTATACCAGTGGTGGCAGCTTATCAATTAAGGAGTATATACTGGTGTCCTAAAAATGACTGACTGATTTTAAAATTCAATAACTTGCAAATGGTGACAGATATTAAAAAAATTCTTGCAGGAGGGTTATGCATAAGGTCAAAAGTTTTTTACAGTGATTTTCGGTTTTTGTTTGAATTACAAACAACAGATGGCGCTGTGGGCAATAGGCGCTAAATTCAGGCTCGATTTTTGGTACTTTCGGACCCGTTCAATACATTTTAATTTCCTTTTTCCGCATGGAAGAAGAGAAAGGCCAAAAAATCGAGTCTGTATTTAGCGCCTATTGCTTACAGCGCCATCTATTGTTTGTAATTTGAACTAAAATCGAAAATCACTGTAAAAGGAACTTTTGACCTTATGCATAACCCTCCTGCAAGAATTTTTTAAATATCTGCCACCGTTTGCAAGTTATTGAATTTTAAAATCAGTCAGTCCTTTTCAGGACACCCGGTATTTATATCTGCATCTGTGTTGGATTAAAATCGGAGTGATAATGGTTGCAGTGGTATGTAATGGTTGCCCTAGGTATCTTCAAGGCTCAATTTTTCTGTAGACTCAGAATGGGCCTATCTTCTTTTCTAGGCTTGAGCTTTTTTCTCCCACCCCCTGAAGTCCAAGTTGGACTAACATTTTACATATTTATCGTTGTAAAAATAAAAGTGTGAGGTCTAATTTAATACCCTCTCCTCCCCAACTTTTAAATATCGAAATTTCAAAAATGCCAATAAATACCTCTAATTTGCTTCAGAATATTACAATTTTCTCCAGTCTTCATCAAGCTACTTTAATTGAAATGCTTGGGGAGGATTGTAGGTAGGGATAAAGATATTTTATAACTTTGTCAGAGAGAGAGGGAGAGGGAGTCAGTTGGTGTAATTTAGCAAGAGTGGTTAGGAACAAGAGAGTGTTCTTTTTGGTACAAATTTTATTGTTATCCACATTCAATATATTTGATGTTCTCGCTAGTAGAGTGCCTTATTGAATAAGTAGTGGCCACATGCCCACAGAGCTTTCAGACTGGAAGTTTTTGTTAAAAATATGACAAATTCTAGAACGTTGCAGTACTTGCCTGGACATCTGTGATTAGACAAGTGATTTTATCATGTCACGTTAGCTGAGAATCAGGGGCGAATCCAGAGAATAGTTTTTGGGGGAGGGCGATACCGAGTGACATATAATCAACGTAGTCATAATTTCTGTTGCTCAAATCCTTCCTTGCAGTTAATTATTAAATGAAGATGAAATAATTAATGCGATTCGAAAATATTACAGACTCTTGATTATCCGACGTCCGATTAACCGAAACATTCGGTTATCCAACACTCTTATTATATAATCCCGCCCTCTCCTCAAAATATGGGTTATTGTTACTTATTAGGACGAAAAATTAAAGCGTTAACAAAATTTATTTTTTGAATGTCTTATTCTTTTTTCTTTTTATTCTTGTACTGTGGTAATTATTAATCTTTTTGTTTGTTATTTTAGTTATAGTGAAGTTTTAACAACGTTAATAACACAAGCCTGCGCTGATTGCGTTTTTTAACTTTTGATAATTGATTTTGATGTATTTTTTAGCACTGAATCCGAAAATGACCTTCATTTTTAACCATCACGTCACGATTTTCGCAAATTGTAAATTACAAAGTTCAAAAGTAAAAAAAAATAGCGAAAATCTCTCAAAGCAATTTGTCAAAGCTTTAACAAAGAAGGTAAATGTTTTAAATACATCTGCGACAAATTTACCAGCCTTATCAACCGCCAAAATAAAAGAGAATACCGAGATGAACCCCATAAAGAAGATAAAAGGAAAAGCACGAAGCATGAGCGGTTCAAAGAAATTTCCACGCATGGAATAAAATTATAAGGATTTTAAATACACAATATTTTACATGTTCAACTGTAAAAATGCATAGTATAAGCAAAAAAAGGAATAAATTCTTATGAAAAGAAGTTACGCCTATTTTATAGTTGCAGATTTTCCCAATAGTTCGACTTTTTAAAAATTTAAAAATTTGCGATTTAGGAAAAATCCTGACGTGAAGCTATGGTAAAAAATGATGGTCATTTTTGGATTCAGCACTAAAAAATACATAAGAACTAATTATCGAAAGCTGAAAAACATAACCATCACATCCATTTTTGAATATCAGATTTCTGAAAGAGAATAATCTCTTGAAAAAAGATCCCCTTCAGAAATCTGAAAGAGCCTTAACATCCTTGAAAGTCAAAATGTGTCATCTAAGTGGTGTGTCTCTCTTCACAGGCTCGGATCTAAGAAAGGGGGAAATCGCCCCGATCGCCCCCCTCTCTGGGATGAAAAAATATAAATCCACCGCGAATTATCGCGAATTTCGACAAATAGTCGCCGAAAAAAATCAATTTCGTCAATCGTTCGCTGGTCAACGGATCGCAGAAAACGCCAATTTCGTCAAAGGATCACGAAAAAAAACACAATTTCGTCAAAGGATCGAAGTAAAAACGAGAATTTCGTCAAAGGATCGCAGAAAAAATCGCGAATTTTGCCAAACCATTGCGGAAAAAACGCTAATTTCACGAAAGAATCACGCAAAAAATCTGAATTTCGTCAACAGATCTTGGAAAAAATGTGAATTTCGTCAAAGAATCGCGAAAAATAGGCGAATTTCATCAAAGGGCCGCGGAAAAAACGCACATTTAGCACCAGGAGGAAATTCCCCTAGGCGCGCACCCACGGGGGAATCGATCAGGTCGGTCGCCCCTGAAGATATAAATTCAACGCTTTTAACGGCAATTTTCGCGGAACAGACAGACAAGCAAACGAAACCCAAACACTTTTCGGGTGTCAATGGTAAACCTCACTGACGTCTCGACAATCAGTGAATAAAAAAGGATTATGTCCTGTCAAAAGGCATATGGCGCCAAAATTTTTTGCACTATGGGTTGAGGTTGGGGACGATGCCACTTCGTGTACCTTCTGTTGAATCCCTACAACAGAAATTGACAACGTTATGCGGATCCTTTTAAAGTGTTGAAAATTTTTCGTTCTTTCAAAGAAGCTGCAATTCTAATTTCTGTATAACGATATTTTTGAGGAGTGCTTTACTGTTAGGGGCTATGCATATATAACGTTAACATTTTAGGGGGGAGGGGGGGATCTGGCACATGATATCGTAAGATATCTCTAGGGGGAGGGGGGATTGTGTTTAGATATCGTTATCATTTTTGATCCAACCAAAATTTTCTCTTCTTATTTGTAACTTGGTCTTTACATCAAAATAGTATGTTATCTTTCTTAGTATGTTATCTATTTTCCTGAAAATACAAAAGTTATCATTTAAATCCTTAAATGATTATAAAATTATTCAGTTCCAAAATATGGAATACCCCAACGTGGAACAGTGCATATATAATCCACTGTTCAACAAAGTATAATGCGAAGTATGTTTGAAATTATACTTGTATTTAATAAATAAATAAAAGAGAATGTTGTCCGTCTGTTTTGTTGATAAGAGGTTTTGTCTGCCCCACCCCGTGAGGGGGCAAGTTCAAAAAGATTGCATTATGCAACGAAAAGCTATTTTTAAATACTTTTAAACAGTCTGCTTCTTTTAAGTGTTATTTGAGATAAAGTTGTTTCATATATAAACTGATATTTTGTTGACTTCTCTTCATTTGAATCAATAAAGTATAGAAAAATAAATGTAACATATTTGTATATCACTCCAAACAAAAGAAAAAAATTCCAAAAATCTAAAGAATTTTTATACATTTTTATTATTTATTATTATGATAACGATATCATTACTGGGAGGGGGGGGGGGGGGGGGGTTCGAGGAATGATAACATATGATATCGTAAGGGGGGAAGGGGGTCCAAAAATACCAAAAAGTTGATAACGTTATATATGCACAGCCCCTTAGAGAAAAGAATGGGATTCATAGCAATTTCCAAAGAAAGAAACAAGAAAAAGAAAGGTTCTTTGAAAAATTCAAGCATCTTAGTGTTTCATACGAACTGAATATTTCCAACTGAGCGAAAAAATGCCCAGGCCAATGCTTTTCCGTTTAAGCTAACTGGGCCGACAACCAGCCAGCATATTTCGCTCAGATAACCTTATTGGTATTAACCTTATTGTTATCTGAGCGAAATATGCTGGCTGGTTGTCGGCCCAGTTAGCTTAAACGGAAAAGCATTGGCCTTGTAAGCCAAGGATCTGGGTTCGATTCCCGGCCTGGGCATTTTTTCGCTCAGTTGAAAATATTCAGTTCGTATGATAACTTTACCAATCAGTTTGATTGTGTTAAAACAATAGTTCATCTTAGTGTTTACTGAAGAAAGCCACTAATGTGTAAAAAATGTACTGTTATTGCCACCCACATTAGAAATCAAGGGGTATTTGATGAATGAATAAAAAAGGATTATGTCCTAATCCTATAGTCAGTTAAAATCTAAACTGCGTATGGTGTGTTAATTTCTTAAAAACCAACTTGGTAAATTTGTTCTTCCCTTCTTTGCCCCGATTGACCCCCCCCCCCCCCGTGGATGCACGCCTCGGGGAATCACCTCCCGGTACTAATTGTGGGTTTTTTCGCGGCCCTCTGACGAAATTCGCGTTTTTTCAACGATTCTATGGCGAAATTCGCTTATTTTTTTGTGATTCTCTGAAGAAATTCGCATTTTTTGACGAAATTGTTGACGAAATTTGTGTTTTTTAAGCGATTCTTTCACGAAATTAGCGTTTTTTCCACAATTGTTTGGCGAAATTCACGTTTTTTCTGCGATCCTTTGACGAAATTCGCGTTTTTTTCTGCGATCCTTTGACGAAATTTGCATTTTTTTTCGTGGTCCTTTGACAAAATGCGCGATTTTTTGACGAAATTGGCGTTTTTTCTGCTTTTCTTTGACGAAATTCGCGTTTTTTTCGCGGTCCTTTGACGAAATGGGCGTTTTTTGCGCGATCCTTTATCAAAATTCGCGTTTCTTTTGCGATTCTTTGAGTTGCGAACGATTGACGAAAATGATTTTTTCGGCGACCATTTGTCGAAATTTGCAGTAATCGGTGTATTTATATCTTTTTTTTTGGGGGGGGGGTCGCCCCGATCGCCCCCCCCCCCCGTGGATCCGCGTCTGCTGAGAATGTATAGAAATAAACACCAATAGGGGTGAAGAGCATTTGAATTCTGCTTCCCTGATGACCAAGTGGCTCTTGCTATTCATGAGTAATGTCCAATGAGCCTAGGGTGCTTCTATATTAGTGTGCGACATATGGGATATAAAATTTGATTGATTGAAATGACTGGACGAAAAATTAATAGCCAAACATCTTAGAGACCATTTTCACCAAACTAATAGATTAACTATTCTTACTCGTCTAATCGAACTTATCCAAATGAATATTGCCATTCTGGGGTATAAGTTTGTTATAGTTTGGACAAAAACTTTTGAACATGTGTCTTGCGCATATGTCCCCATTCTCATATAGACATATCTCGTATAGATCTTCACCAATCGCACATTTCGGCCAACTGTGGTTAGGAGATTTCTATAACATGATGGTAACTAAGGGAAATAAAATTTTATTAATCAAGACGATTTTGGACAAAAACTAATCACCAATAGCTTAGTGCGCGTACGAATATTGTTAAGTTGATGTTTATTAGCTTGTCGAACTCGTTCCACGTTCCGAGGAGTTTTGCCAAGTTCTGGAATATTATTTAACATAGTTTGGACAAACCATTTAGCTTGAATAACCACCTTGTACGTATATCGCCACTATTTTCTAGGGGTTGGTATTGTTTATGATGGCCGATTATGAATTACCTACACGAGGGATATAGGCCCGAGGCAGAAGTGTCTTTCGTGGAGAACTATTTAAGGGAACCTAACCCGTATTTACACAAGGTTCGAAGAAAGCCACGGAAAACTCTGAGCGGTTAGACCGATGACATTTTGACATTTGACATTTTATTAATATACACCTGACCTGTGTGCTTGGCGTCAAGCGTCCACTTATAAGTCATCGTCAATATATACAGGGACGAGATAGTACACACAACGAAATTTACAACACAGAGAAATACAGCCGGGAACTCCACAAAGAGAGTGCAACGGAGCCAGCGTTCTTCGAACTCGCACCCACCTACACTCGCAAGCGATTAGCGGTGTGATGCCTTGACCACTCAGCCACGGTGGTCCCAGACCGACGAGTGTGATTGGGTTTCAAGGCAACACCTCATCTCTGCCAATTTTGAGAGCAGAACATCTTATTTTACGGAGACTTAGCTGTGATTGTGAAAAACGTTCATATTGAAAACAAGTAGCCAGATCCATAAAGCATCGTCTAATTCTAAGAAGTCTATTCTATCTTTTATAGGATATCTTCATCTGAGCGGCGACATACCTACGCAAAGTACACATTACAGCGTCTAGAATACCTTGCGTGGAAATATGCTATACAAACAACTCTAAAAATTTGTATCCCTTAAATATGCGACGATACTGCTAAAATCCCAAGTGTCGATTGCAGCGACATCTGCGGGGTTTTCGTATTACATTGTATAGACTTGCAATATCTTGCAGTTGTAGAAAATATCCTGCAGATGTCGCTGCGATCTGTATATTTCAGCAGCATCGTTGCACATTTAAGGGATACAATATTTTAGCACTTTTTTAAGTATTACTATAGCATCTAGAATATATAGTGTGGAAATTGGCTATCCCTGTAATACTTTAAAAAGTGCTAAAATATTGTATCCCTTAAATGTGCAACGATGCTGCTGAAATATGCAGATCGCAGCGACATATGCAGGATATTTTCTACAACTGCAAGATATTGCTAGTCTATACAATGTAATGCAAAAATCCCACAAATGTCGCTGCGATCGACACTTGGGATTTTAGCAGTATCGTTGCACATTTAAGGGATAAAAAATTTTAGCGTTGTTTGGATAGCATATTTCAACACTAGGTATTCTAGACGCTGTAGTATTACAGTGATAGCCAATTTCCACACTATATATTCTATGCGCTATAGTACACATGCTCAGAATCTTCTTAGGCAGGTCTTTTTGTCCAAACTATGACAAATATACATTCCATAACTTACTGATACTCTCGCCTAGTCGAATAAGATAAGTTGACGAACACTAGCTTGTGGCAGGTTATATGTCAAAAGGAGAACGATTTACGAGATACGGAAGGAGAAATCGTTTTAAACCCGACCTTCTGTATTAGCCTTTTAGCTAGTCGTTTTTATTTTAGGACATTGCGAATGTTGCTGCTTTTAGCGGCCTGAATGCGCACTTATGCCGTATTCTGACCATGACTTAGGAAGTAAATCCCAATTTTTTCTCAATAACTGGAGATTATGAATTTAAATCTCGTACTGGTATTGAAAGGACATAGGAGCGCACATAAAGTTGTAGCCCTAAATCCCACTCTTTGCTTTCAAAATTCTACTACGCTGTTAAAAATCTGTAGCTTTGACTGCATAGTCACTCCACGGCTTTTATAGAAAACGATTACTTGACTATAATATGGAGCATTCTCATTGGTTAGAATGGAGATATTCTATAAAAGCGGTGGAGTGACTATGCAGCTAAAACTGCAGATTTTTAACAGTGTAATTCGGTCCTGTCCTAGTTCAGGATGAATTTTTGGTCACCGAACTCTCCAAAAATTTGTTGAAACGTCCTTTTACTATCCTTGCACGATATAATAACTTCGTCCGATGCTCAAAAACTTCAAGAAACCTTTCTGGGATCACTTGAACACAGAATTCCCTGCTAAAGAAAATTTTATCTAGAATTGGCTAGCTCATGACGTTATGCAGCCTAGTGTTTATTTACAACAGTCGCATTTTGTAACCTTCCTAATTCTAAATTAATTTTGATATTTTTTGCTTTTTACTCAAATTTTCATATCTATTTTTTTTTTTATTCTTAGTATCTTATTTAACTTATTTGTCATCTTGCTTTGCTCCAGCACCTCTTTCATAGAATTGGGAGTATAGATATGAGATTGGCGACATACGATGCTTAGACAGACGTGCTTATCCAAACTATGGCAAACCTAGGCATTCTCTATTTTAAAACTTCGCTATTCTCGCCTGGGCGTATTTTAGTATGCGAGTGAGGCAATGTAAGGTGGAACTGCCTCTATATGAGAGGGGCGACATGCAGTGCTCAAACTGTGCTTAGACAGACGCGTTTGTCATAAGGCGCGCCACACACCAGAGAGACATGCGACAATAATTGTGAGACATGAGGCAAATTCTGCTGTTCAAATCGGTTTTTTCTTTGTTAACAGGGTGAAATTGTCGCATGCCTCACGCTTTTTTGTTGCATGTCTCCCTGGTGTGTGGCGCGCCTTTCTTTAGTAATCCTAGGCATTTTCTAGGCTCGCCAAGATGTTTGACGATTAGCTTTTGTCCAAAATTGTCTAAACCCCTCATATGTTAAATCGAAGGGTGTAATGGAAGATTTACGGCGTATACCTTCAGTTTCTCAGGTAAAGCTATAGCGTATACTCTCTTCCGTATATTCACAGCCTATAGCGTATATCCTCTGGTCTTTTTATGACTACAAAACTAGTTATACTGCGTTCAAATTGTACGAGATAAGTCACTTGAAGTGTTTTTAAGCGGACGACTCGGAAACAAATTTTTAATTTGAGCAAGTTTCTGAAACTCTTTTGACTTTCAATCATGGAGTTTCCCGCTGGCTCTGTTGCATACTCTTTGTGGAGCTCCCGGCTGTATTTCTCTGTGTTGTAAATTTCATTGTGTGTGCTATCTCGTCCCTGTATGTCGACGATGACTTATAAGCGTGTGCTTGACGCCAAGCAAACAGGTGGAATGTATGTTAATAAATGTCATGGAGCTATGAAGATTAAAAGGAGACGACATATCAATCAAAGTGGGTATTGTCGATTCAAGCTCTCGAATACACCATCTGGTGAAGGAAAGATATATAACTTCTCCCTTCAGGATAATCCCATGCAAGCACATTGCATTAACATGTATTTTTAATTTGTTCGGAATGATTATTTTTTTGCACATTTTCAGATTTCTTGTGATATTTGTGTTCTGTGTTACATGACAAATTAATATTTATCCTAATTTGAATATCTAATGCTTTCAAAGGCATTTACAATGAAGAATTCTTTTAATGGCGCTTTAGCATTAGTTAAAGGGACAATTTTCCTGTACTGAAGGCTGCGGAGACCCAATTGCTTTGGGGCCTATATACCTACAGTGGGTATCGCCTCAAACGATCCTTTTATTTTATACACAGAGATAACGTAACAATTTCGTCAATACACCAGGAAATTTACAACACCAGAGAATTACAGCCGGGAGCTCCAGAGGAGTGTGAAACGGAGCCAACGGGGGTCGAACCCATAGACCTCCTACGCTCTCAAGCGATTAGCGGCGTAGTGCCATAACTACTCGGCCACGAACGCCTCTATGAGATTTATTTTTATTACATTGAACACATACATCTGACTTGTATGTTTGGCATCAGGTACCCGCTTATAAGTCATCGTCAATATACAAGGAAGAGATAACCACAAGGAAATTTACAACACAAGAGAGTTACAGCCGGGATTTTCACAAAGAGTGTTCAACGGGCCAGCCTGCGGGAGTCGAACTCGCAGTCCACCTACACTCTCAAGCGATTAGCGGTGTGGTGCCTTAACCACTCAGCCACGGTGGGCCCTCTATATGGGATTTCTGACATACGCAAGGATAAGACAGATCTTTTTGTCCAAATTATGGCAAAACGATATAACAAAACTATAAGGAAAGGGCAGTGACGTCACTGTTGGTTGAATTACTGTTGGTCAGTAAAAAAAAACCTGTTCATTCATTATAACTCCTACTATACACGTGAACTCCGGGAATGGACTTTACCCACGAATGACAACAACTACGCCTCTGCAGGGAAAAACACTCCGAAAAAGATTGTTTATCGGACGAAGGGGGAGCAGTGTTAAAATGTTCTTCACATCTATTGGTGTTTTTCGTTTTTTTACCCGCGTCTGACGTCACATGGGTAAAGTCCATTTGATTGGTCTTTAATAACAGATTGGTTTAGCAGGTCTATGATATGATTGGTCTATGTCGCCAAGTGTGATTCCTGCAATGATCGCTAAGATAAAAATGTAGTAGTAGATTGGTTGAGAGAAGTGTTTGTTTGTAAACATGCCCTTTCCTTATGCGTGGTGATACTCAACTGGACAAGTGGGACAAGCTAACAACATTAGCTTGACGATTCGCCTTTGTCCAAGATCGTCTCAAACAATAGATGCTTTCAGTGTGAAGTCAATCATGACGTTTTGCTTGGAAACTGACTCCAAACGAACGGTTGCTACGTTGTACTTTCTATTTCATCTGTATATTATATCTATAATTCATAGCATGCACTACGCCGCATGTTCTTATTTATAAAGGCAGACTACTGGCAGCAACGTAGATTAAATTGAATGTGCATACAGTTGTCAGAAAACTGTGCTTTGCAAAAATACACTAGTAAAGTACGCAAGAGGGCCTGCGTAGCCGAGTGGTTAAGGCACCACATCGCTAATTGCTTGAGAGCGTAGGAGTTCTGTGGGTTCGACTCCCGCTCGCTCCGTTGCACACTCTTTGTCGAGCTCCTGGAAGTAATTCTCTGCTGTTGTAAATTTCCTTGTGCTACCTCGTCCTTGTGTATTGACGAAATTGTTATGTCAAAAATGTGTAATTATCTCTGTGTATAAAATAAAGGATCATTCGAGGCGGCAGTCATTGTAGCTATAAACCCCAAAGCAATCCTCACTTCGGTGGACTTCAAAGTATGCAAATTACATGCAGTAGGTAAGAAAAAGGTAATATTAATAACATGAATGTTTCTGAACATTTATAATGATGTCATAAACTAAGCAGGCTCAATTGAAGTGACTTTTTTTTCTTTTGAAAATTACTTATTCGAAAATAAAACCAATATGCAGTCGTCAATAATACGTAAAAAATAAAAAGAGCATTTCGAAAAAAAAAATCCCCCCCCCCCCCGGCTTCTTACAACTACCGCAGACAGGTAGAGAAACTTCGTTTTGATTTTAGACCGGCAGGCAGCTGCACAGACCATCAACTCGTCGAGTTCATGCGTGACCAACGACATAAAGACCAGTTCATGACGTTTAAAATGTCAAACGGAGTATATCATCTTTACACGATGATTGGTACAAAGCGGAGCGCCCATCGTTACGTGCCAATCGTTACGTGCGTGTAAAGAAGATCCACTCCATGTGACGTTTTAAAAATCATGAACTGGCCTTGAACGTCGTTGGTCGCGGTTGATGGCTGAAAATCCAGGATTAAACAGAATTCGATTCGTATATTAAAATGCAACTGGTCTGCCAAGTCATATCTTCATGGAAAACACCTAAAAACCCGATTTTAGTGCCTGCTGCAATGGTAGGTTTACCATTGTGTTTTTCTGTATCCAGTTCTCCATGTTTTCATACCTTTGGGTGTAAGAAAACACAACCATAAACATACCGATCAACCAATAAAATCGGGTCCGTATGGACCCGATTTTAGTGAGCTTGATCTCTGAATTGGACTTACTTGAAATTTTAGCCATTTATCTTAATCGTGAAGTTATTGTTAATGATAAATCTGATTCAACAATGCTCTCTTCATCATGGAAAAAAATTTTCAGTACCACCATATAATTTATTTTTTGTATTAATTAATATTAGTCTAATTTTTATATCTTATTTATTTATTTATTTTTAAATCTCACGTGTTCCCATATATATGTGTGTGTTTCCATTTTATTATACAGTAATGCTGCGACTTACGTCAGAAATTCGTACCAAGACTATCGACGTAAGTCGAGGTGCATTTAGATGAACAAAAAAAGAAAAGTAATAAAAAATCACCAAATACTAATGATCATATTCTATTGTATTTAGAGATTGTGTTACATACATTTAACATTAGCAAAAAAATTAGTTTGCAATATAAGAATTTGGAATAAATCACTAAGTTTTTAACTTGCAGTTTATTGTTCTTCTAGCTGGCCAGTCCGAGTCTTTGAGCATGTGAAAAAATGTTGCAATGACGTTTGAACCGACAATTTTTTTATTTTTGTCTCGTTGAAGCTCTTCGTAACAGTAGAATGAGTTTTCTAAGCTTTTTCTAGTCGTTGCTACATTATGCTCGTCTGAATAAATCTTTTCAAGAGCCGTCATTCCAGCTTCAATAAGGTTTAGTGCTTTGGTTAATTTTGTAACCGCCATAATCTTTCTCTTTCCCCACAAGGCTCAAAATCTTTATCTATTTCTTCGACAGTACTTTGTTTCTTTAATTCGGTAAATTCGTCGACCGTTAATTCCGGATCAGTTGAATTTATGAGTTCAACAACACCTTCAGAGTCCATCTCTAAGTTGAGTTCTCTTCCATTTTCGACGATTTCAAATGTTTTCTTAGTCTCTGCGAAGGGAAAGGGCACAGTTTTTTCCAAGCATCTCTCATTGTTTTTTTGCTGAACTTAATCTCATGAACCTCTTGTGGCTGTGACTGCATCTGACATGTTAGATTTCTTCCAAAAGTTTTCAAAAGAGTTCAAAGTGCGTCTAAATAATGGAATTTTTTTTCCTGGCCAGGCGACGTAAATGCGGAGTGACGTAAGTCGGGCTATTACTGTAATATATTTATTTATTTATTTTTGCTTCTTTATTTCCCTCCAACTCTGTGTTCTTTTGTTTTGATTATACTCTTCGTGATTGGCTGTTGTTTTCTGCTTTCCTATTGGCTGTTGATTTCTACTTTCCTATTGGCTGTTTCTCCAGCTTGTTTCCTTTCCCTTATATCTCGTTTCAGTCTTGCAACTGCTTTCATAATAGAAGCACGTGTTCTTTGTGCCTGACGAAGAAAGACTCAGATCTTTCGAAAGGCCTAGAAGTTTTTGATGGTGTTTTAAGACCTTTTTAGTTCTTAATCGAGTTCTGTCTAATCCGGGAAGTAATGGTCTGTGCAGCCGCCTCTCGGTATATTTTGCATTTTCCGAAAAATTGTGTCAACTTTAATTTATATTTTTAATTTGCAAAAAATGGGATATTAATATAATTCGAAAAAAGTCTCCATCTGGATGGCAAAGACTAGATACCAGAATCATTTAAAAAAAGCAAAAACTTCAATTTCGCCGAAAGTGATTAAAGAGTTTGTGAAACATACAAAAATCGCAATACGAATTTAGAATAATTTTTATTGAAAAGAAGGCTAATGCAATATATATTGGGTTAAAAGATTTAATACAGATTGCTTCTACGACGGGTTTAAAATCACGAACAAACTTGGAAAGTTGAAAATACTCCACAAAATTTACATTTTCAACAACAACAATTTGTTAAAAATCTGAGTTTTAGGTTCACTGAGTATACTTATGTCTCTGGAATGAAATTTGTCCGCTATCAGGGCCAGAGCAATCAATGGCATATCCAGGATTTTATTTCGGAGGAGGGGGGGGGGGTACTTTAATTTATCTTAGGAAACATACTGAATTTTGTTGTAAACAAAAATAATTTTTGACAATAAGGCCATAGCCAGAGAGGAAAGGGGGGGGGGGGGGGCGAGGGTGATTCTGTTCCGGGTTTTCCTAAAATTTAAGGTTCCGATAATTTAAAAAAATCAGCCAACAACCCGAAAATTTGGACCGCGATTTTTGACAAATGGTCGGCGAAAAAAATCAATTTCGTCAATCATTCGCTGAAAAAAATCTCCTATTTCGTTACAGGATCGCGGAAAAAACGAATTGTGTCAAAGGATCGCGGATAAAATGCGAAGTTTTTCAAAGGGCCTCGGATAAAATGAGAATTTGTCAAAAGGCCGCGGATAAAACACGGATTTTGTCAAAGGGCTGTGAAAAATTGCGAATTTTGTCACAGGATCACGAAAAGAAGTCAAATTTCGTCAAATGATTATAGAGAAAACGCGAATTTCGCCAAATGATCACGGAGGAAAAGTGAATTTCGTCAAATGATGTCGGGTGAAATGCGAATTTCGTCTAATAACCGCTGAAAAACGCGAATTTCATCATGGGACCATGGATAAAAACGCGAATTTTATCAAGGAGGCGTAAAAAATGCGAATTTCGACAAATGAAAGCGAAAAAACACGTAATCTGTCGAAAAGCCGCGGAAAAAAACGCGAATTTCATCAAAAAGGTGCTGAAAAAGTGCGAATTTCGACAAAGGTTCCCGAAAAAATCCGCAAATTTTGTCAAAAAGCCGCCGAAAAAACGCAAATTTCGACAAAAGATCGCAGAAAAACGCGAATTTTGTTAAAGAGCCGCGGAAAAAAACGCGAATTTCGTCAAAGGGCCGTAGAAAAAACGCAAATTTTGTCAAAAAGACGTGGGTAAAACGCGAAGTTCGGCAAAGGATCGCGAAAAAAAGGATTTATTCCGCCAAAGGGCCACGGAAAAAAGCGAATTTCGTCAAAAGACAGCAAAAGAATGTGAATTTCGTCAAAGGGCCACGAAAAAATGCAAATTTCGTCAAAAGGCTGCTGAAAAAAAGCGAATTTCGTCAAAGAATCGAGGGAAAATGTGAATTTCATTAAAGGGTCGTAATAAAAACCCGAATTTCATCAAACGGTCGCGGAAGAAGCACAGCGGTCTCTTTAGAAAACAGCAAACATACAAGCAACTATATTTTTATTATTATAGGCATAGCTTTTAAACTGAAATGATATACGGAAGAAACTTTTTTAAAAGTCTGGTTAACCTGAACTCAACTTGCAGAAATCTACACTCAGCGTGAAATCGACCTGAAATGGAAACAGAATTAACCCAAACTGCAACAAAAACAATTAGCGCCGGGAAGGATCCCCCCCCCCCCCCTGCAGCAACCTTTCATAAAATTTGATTTTAATTTCAGAATTTCTTTTTCACTCAGAATCACCCCTGGAGCGGGAGGTGGATTAATCACTACTCGGGTCCCCTCCTCTTCTTCAAAGCGATATAGACCAGGTGATATTCAAAATACACGTCTTCTCAATTACCTCATAAACCCCTGATGGAGGAAACGTACTTCCATTTACAAAAATTATAGAAATCACAAATTTTTAGATATAGTATTTGTTTTACCTAGTAAAATTCTAAATTTAATTTTGATACAGTCCCTGGGTTTATAGGTTATATTTAGAAAAAAGTTTTTTGTCTAAGAGGAACAAAGCAAAAAAAAAAAAAATATAAATAAATAAATAAATAAATATTCTTTTACAACCAAAACTTACTAAATTACGAATGTTATGTAATTTCAGTGTTTTCTAGCACTAGAAACGGAAAGAAGTATTATTTAGTACTGGTAAACGGCAAACATTGAAAATTCATAAAATTCAAAATATTATAATTTGGTAAGTTTTAGTCGTAAAAGAATGCGATTTTTTTTAAATGCTCTTTTTAGATGGAGGACAACATTCTTTTAGGACCCAGGGGCCGTACTTGTCTTGAAATTTCTAAAATTCTCGAAAAATAAAAAAACTTCCTAAAATATGGTAACCTGTCCTGAAATTTCGCGAGTTTGTACTATAGCAATAACAGTCATGATTTTTCCACGAATATATATACATTCCCGCAAATCATTTATTCAATTTGGGGTTTTGTGCAAAATTCCACAAAACCAGTATTTTGGAATTAATAAGTGCATATAGGAGGGAAAAAAATATGAGCCAGAAAACGGTGAAACATTTTGTCATCTGATAATAAAAAATTGATGAATTTCGTCATGTAGTCACGGGGGAAAAAAACGTGAATTTGTCAGCAGACAGGAAAGAAAATCATCGCGAATTTCGTTAATCGGTTGTTCAGTGGAGTCGAAAAAAAACATTGCGAAACAGAATTTCGTCAAACGATCCATATAAATAAAATCGCCAATTCCGGCCAATTATTCGAGCAAAAAATTGTGACTTTTGTCAAACAACTTCGGAAAAACTCGCGAATTTCGTCAAGAGATCGCGTAAAAAAAGGCGCGAATTTTATCAATCGGAAAAAATTGCGAATTTCGTCAAACAATTGCAAAAATGAATCGCGAATTAAGTCCAACGATGCGGAGAAAATATCGCGATTTCGTCAAAAAGCCGGGTAAAAAAATTTCAAATTTCGTCGAACAAGTGCAGAAATTAATCACGAATTTCGAGAAACGATTGTTAAAGAAAACAGCGAATTTCCTTAAACGATCACGGGAAAAATAATCACGAATTTCAGCAAACGATTGCAGAGATAAATCGCGAATTTCAGCAAACAAGTGCGAAAAAATATCGCGAATTTCGGCAATCGATCACGAAAAAAAACGCAAATTTCCGCAAACGACCGAAGAAACAAGCGCGAATCTCGGCAAACGATCGCGGAAAAAATTGTCCATTTCGGCAAACGATCGCGGGAAAAAAAGGGAATTTGGGCAAACAATCGCGGAATAAAAATCGCCAATTTCGACAAAGATCGCCGAGAAAAATCATGAATTTCGGCAAACAATCTCGGAAAAAAAATCGCGAATTTCGGCAATCGATTGCGGAGAAAAATCGCGAATTTCGGCAAACAATCGTGGGATTGGATCGGATTGATTTTTGACGGCCAGTTATCTACTCGAGGGATATAAGCCCGAGGGGGGGAGCGCCCTTCGTGGGGGGGGGACTTTCTAAGGGAACCTAACCCATATTTACGCATGGAAATCCAAGGTTTGAAGATAACCACGAAAACTCCGAACGATTAGACTGGCGGGTGCGGCTGGATTCGAACACAGCACCTCCCGTCTACCAGCTTCGAGATCAGAACCTCTCGGCCACTGGTGGGGCCGAAACAATCGTAGGAGAAAAGCGAATTTCGGCAAACGATCGAAGAGAAAATCGCAAATTTCGGCAAACGATCAAAGAAAAAATCGCGAATTTTGGCAAACATTCGTGGGAAAAAGGCGAATTTCGACAAACGATCGCGGAATAAAAATCGGGAATGGACTTTACCCACGAATGGCAACAACCACTCCTCTGCGGGGGAAAACCCTCCGAAAAAGACTGTTTATTGGACGAATGGGGAGCAGTGTTAAAATGTTCTCCACGCCTATTGGTGTTTTTCTTCTGCTTACCCGCGGCTGACGTCACATGGGTAAAGTCCATTTCGCAAATGATCGCAGAAAAAATAACGAATTTCAGCAAACGGTCGCAGAAAAAAAAGTAGTATGCTGGGCAAATGTGTCCTGAAATACCGAAAAGAATATATCCTGAAATATCAACCTAAGGCCAGTATTACTCTTGCAGGGACCATATAAAATACAAAATTTCGTATTTTAATATGTATACTGGACCATTTAAAACTAATGCCATATCTAAAGTCTGTACTTATACTTTTCGCAGTTGGAAGTATGTTTCTATCGTCAGCGGTCTAACTTCTTGATATTTTATGCATTAATTATAGCAGCACAAACAATTTTAACCAGGAAACCAGGGTTGGGTTTTTGGCATGACAAGCGTTAAAAACTGGTTTAAACCGTCGAAAACTGTCAAAAACATGTAACTAACTGAAACATTTTAATAACAATACGTATACATTAAATATGTCTATGAATTATGTAATCTTTTATTTAAAATTATAATAATTTAATAATTTTAAATTATTAAGTGCAGTAAAATATTTTTATTTTTTGGAATTCCCAATCAGAAGAAAATCCTTTTGTACAATTAATAATCCAGACCAGTTTTACCCCGCAGCATGCTGTAGCACATAACCAGTTTAGTACATTTATTTACACGAAAATGATTTCCGAGTTTAGAGTGCATGAAACATTAGAAAATAGTCTTGTCTCTTAATTGATGCTGAGCTAGCAGGACTTGATAACAAAAGCATTGCTGGATGAGCAAGTTTCGAAGCAGGCTCAGCCGAAAAGCTATTGAATCAAATGATACCTTTCCAACTTTCCACCAAGTAATGGGGTCCTCCCTATAGCACTGAAATAAGAAGACGGGAGAGGGGATTCTTCAGCTTCATACGCAATCAGTACAGGTACCCCTTGCCCCTTAGTGTTGGGATGCAAAATATAAGCCATAAAATGGTATGGTTTCATGATTTGATCTCTTCTTTAATTTACTTTTTCAATATGGCGATTAAGTGGACTTTCTTTTAGAAGACTGGGTCAATTTTATTCAGTTTTAAAATCGAAAAAATATTTTTATATGTTTAAAGAAAGGATGTTTTAAGATTTTGACTTTAAACTTAAAAAAAATTTCTTATTTTGTAAATGTTTAAGATTAGTTATCCAGTTTCAATTTTGATGGAATGGTTATTGCCTAAACTAGAATAAAATTGATGCACATTATCTTGTTATATAGATAAATTTTTCTTTTTCTTAGAAAAAAAAAAAACCTAGGCAATGCTTTAATATCTCTAAAGTAATAGAGAAATTAGTTTTAAGTAACAGAAATTATGTGCAGTTCATGTGAACTTATCTCTATTTTTTAGAAAAGCACAATATTACCAAAAAAATTTAAATACAAATTTTATCCTGTAAAAAAGTTGCACCAAACAATAATACTTTTATACTATATATTAATTATTGATATACAGTAATAGTGAATTTTAAATATTACGTGTAATGTTGTATGTTGTATGTGACATTTAATGTGAAATTTTACAGTTGAATGTAGCATTTGAGGTTTTTGACAGATGATTTTTGACAAGAGGTTTTTGATGTGATGGTTTAAACCCGACATAAACAGACACATGTCAAAAACCTGCCAACCCTGATTTTAACGAACATAATTTTTTCAAATATAATCAAATCATATTTAGGATATCCCCAAATGTAAATTTCGGTCTAGTTTTAAAGGTGGGAGGGGTTGGCGCGAGGTCGTGTGACTGACCATGGTGCTAAAATGTAAGGAGTTATGGTTAGACAAATGCTTAATTAAAATTTCAAAGATATAATTCGTAGAGGTGCTTTCAAAATCTTGCCTAGGCCGTCGTGGCTACTAGTCTCCTCTGCGTAAATATTTCCCAAACTGAAAGCCGAAAAATTTCAAGAATTCAATACTTTATTTTTATGAATAAAAAAGAAATTAAAAGTGGAGTAGCGTTTGAACTACAATTAATAATTTTCAAGATTCAATAAATGAGTGAAACAAAGAATAATGCACATTTTTGCATTAAATGTTAGCTCAATGTGAAAAAAAAAAAAATAAAATAAAATAAACTCGAAAAAAATCTTAGCAGAGGGACCCCTTTTCTTGTGGGCCCCTAGGCTTCAGCTTAATGGGTAATTTGCCTTTTTTTTGGGGGGGGGGGGGACGTATATTATTCTGATGCGGCCACACGCCGAAATAAGTTGAAAAGAGTTAATGGTATTTTTTAATATACTTTTACTTAAAAGAAATTCATTCTAGCTTAAAATCTATAAAATTGTTCTCCTTACCACCAAAAATAAAGTCTTCACCTTCTTTGGGTATGCTGTTTGTCTATGTGGACTAATATGGCACTAACGAGAATGGCTAATATGCGGTAAAACAGAAAACTAAATTACAAATTTATCTCAAACAGAAAGAAAAAAAAAAAATCAGCATCTCTTTAATTTCATTTTCGACTATTTCGAAAAGCGACCTGCAACCCCACCAGCCCCCTTCCCTTGGTTGGGCATACTGTGGTGTAACTGCGCGCAGAGCTGCCAAGTCTCCGGCTTTTTGGATACCAGTATTTTTATACAGAAAATGTTATTTTATTTAATTGGAACATCTGGGTGATTTAAAAGCAGTGCCATCGCTAAGACTTTTTATTGGTGGGGGAGAGAACCTTAATTCGGCAAGTAAATTTCAGTATTTGCCAACTCGTTTTATAATTTTGCCAACTTACCACAGTTGGAAAATGTAATATAGTTCTTATTTGTTAAAAGTTTAATAATATTCCCAATTAGTTTTGTAATTTTTGCCAAGTCTATCAAAAATAGAAAATATATTATAGTTTTTATTAAAGTTTTAAACAAATTTGCCAACTAAGTTTGTAAATTTGCCAAGTGTAATAACATTCGCGAATGTTGCCCCTGTTTAAAAGAACAACATTTTCTCAAAGATAATAGTGGTATGCAAAAAGCCGGAGACTTGCCAACTCTGTGCTTGGTGATATGGGACTAACCAGAATGGCTAGTTCGTTATATTGCAAAAAACAAAGTTTCAAATTTATCTCAAACAAAAAGAAAAAAAATCAGCATTTTTTTTTCATTTCATTTTCGACTATTTTGGGAGGGGAGTGTAATCCCAGGGGTGAAAGTGCATTAACACTAGAACGCCCGATGGAGTCGTTTCGACTCCAAATGCCCCTATAATACCCATATCTCTGAGAACTTTTGATTTTTTTCCACCCGCTTCCTTGACTTTTATTATTTTTATAACCTCTATTTATTCTGAAATTTATAAATTATTTGCACATTTAATAAATTAATTATGAGGCATTACCCCTAGAACGCCCAACGGAGTCGAATCGACTCCAAAGTAAAATTTGTAAAATGCTTTCATTATTTTTGCGTAACATGACCTTGGGATTCATAATATTTTTATCTGTTATCAGGAAAGTAAATGGTTTTGCTCCTCTTTTCCCTACACCCCTTTTGTTGAAAAAATGGTTAGTTCCATGCACCTGCTGAAATGATTGCGTACTGCTTGCAAAATTCTTTGTATCATTCTAATTGAATTTTTGTTTTAATTTTTATCTGTCTTGTGTTTCATCATAGCTAAGCAAATCCGTTATTCCTTTTTATCAGAAATAAAGCATAATGTCACGGAAAAAAATTCTAACACCGGACGAAATAACTCCTCTATTATGTGAGCTTTCAGATAATGAATCTGAAGGTGGTGAGTTATCAGAAAATGAAAACGAAATTCAAGAAATTAGTATTGGAAATAATTCTTCATCGGATTCCGATACAAATGAAGATGCGCTAATTATTGCATCTGAAAGAGATGGTATTCATGTCTCTCCAGATGGCGCACAATGGAAAATTTGTGCAAATAAGAAAATTTCTGGAAGATATTCGAAGCAAAATATCATGTGTCAGTCTACTGGACCAACTATTTATACCAAAAAAGTCGTGAAATCTGAAAGCGTTTTGAGTGCATGGCTGTTATTTGTAGATAAAAAATACTGGAACAAATACAAAGATGCACAGAAACAGAGGCAAGACGCGTTCTTGAAACCGATAACTGGACAGTTACGTTAGACGAGCTATATGCCTTTATTGTAATTTTGTATGCCCGAGGTGCATGTGGTGAAAATGGAATCGATATTCATTCTTTGTGGTCAAACTCATGGGCTTTGAATTTTTGCACTGAAACTATGGGAAGAAATAGGTTTTGTGAAATTTTACGCTTTTTGAGATTCGATTTGAAATCTACCAGATCTATACGTTTAAAAACAGATAAATTTGGAATGATATCTGATATATGGAATAGATTCACTGAAAACTATTACCTGTTTCAAGCCTGGTGAAAATATAACAATAGATGAACAGTTATTTCCAAGCAAAACGCGTTGTCCTTTCACGCAATTCATACCTTCAAAACCGGATAAATACGGACAAAAGTTTTGGCTTGCAGTAGACCTTCGAACAAAGTACTTACTGAATGCGTTCCCTTATTTAGGCAAATGTGAAGAACGGCCTTCAGATCAAACTTTATCAGAATATGTAGTTATGCGATTGATGCAGCCATTTCTAAACAAAGACCTTAACGTCACGGTTGAAAATTACTTCACGTCACTGCGTTTGGCTGAACAACTGAAAAAGGAAGGTAATAGTTTAGTAGGCACTATGAGAAA
Organism: Maratus speciosus; assembly: GCA_963932465.1. Classification (NCBI taxonomy): domain Eukaryota; kingdom Metazoa; phylum Arthropoda; class Arachnida; order Araneae; family Salticidae; genus Maratus; species Maratus speciosus. Next base: position 311,874,025 of record OZ010790.1, on the reverse strand, counting down.
AACTAGGAGATAAATTCCAAAATCTTTGAAAGATTCGAAAGATAAATTATACGAAACAAAATTTCTAAAACACGAAAAAAACGGTACTACTCTAACCGTGTATCAAGGAAAGAGAAAGAAAAATGTTATTATTCTTAGCACTCTCCACCCATTCATTGATATTGAAAACAATGAAAAGAAAACCCCGGAAACTGTTAGATTTTGTAATGAAACTAAGTGTGGTGTTGACGTTATTGATCAAATGGCTAGGACATATTCAGTGAAGGCGCCCTCCAGAAGATGGCCTGTGCATACTTTTTACAATCTCTTAGATTTAGCAGCAATAAATGCCTCGATCATTTATAAAGAAGTTACCGGAGAAACAAAAATAAGCAGGCAAGCATTTATTCAGTTATTAGCAGATGAATTGCGTCAAAATTTTACATCTGCTAAAAATAAACCAACAAGAAAAAGACTCCCTGACACATCATCTGAAACAAAATCCCTAAATAGAAGAAAATGCGAAGTAAAACTATGTAAAGGCAACATGACTTTCAATGATTGCATAACATGCAAGAAAATGGTTTGTGGAAAATGCTTGGCCAAAACTGACTATACCTGCAAAAACTGTATTTCAGATTGAAAATTTGAAACGATTCTGTGAGTATTTTCTTTGAAAATATTTTCCAATTTCCTAAAAATGCGTATATAAATATTGTTCTTTCAATTGTAAAATGGATATATGAATCTTAAATTCAAATATAAATATTATGTTTACTCTCTTCTATTCATTTCTATGCGTTTCGTTTATTTTTTCTCTTTTGAAACAGACAGGAGTCGAAGCGACTCCCGCGGGCGTTCTAGGGGGGAAATCGTAGCGGGCGTTCTAGTGTTAAAGTCATTTTGTAGCAGCTTTGGAGCAGCAAAAATCGAATTCTGTAGCAGTAAAATCTATTTTTGTAGCAGCAAAAACCGAATTTTGCAGCAGTAAAAAATTAATTTTGTAGCAATAAAAGCTGTTTTTGGAGCAGATTGAAATTCTAATGCTCATAAATAAGAAATTTGCGTATTTGTCGCGGCCTTTTGACTAAATTCGCGTATTTCTCACGATCTTTTGATGAAATTTACTTATTTCTCGCGATCTTTTAACGAAATTCGCGTGTTTTTCGCGATCTTTTGTTGAAATCACTGTGCCTTTCGCTATCTTTTGACGAAATTAACGTGTTTTTCAAAATCTTTTGACAAAATTTGCTGTTTTCGCATGTTTTAACGAAATTAGCGTTTTTTAAAAATCTTTTGACCCCGTTTTGTTCGTTTTTTGAAGTAATTGGTGATCTTTTGACAAAATTCTTTTTTTTTTTCGCTATCCAATGACAAAATTTGCATGTTTTTCGAGGTCTTTTGAGGAGATTCACGTGTATTTCTTGCGATCATTTGATGAAATTTACGTATTTCTTGCGATCTTTTAATGAAATTCGCGTGTTTTTCGCGATCTTTTGACAAAATTCACGAATTTTTCACGATGTTTTGTTGAAATCACTGTGCTTTTCGCTATCTTTTGACGAAATTACCGTGCTTTTCAAAATCTTTTGACAAAATTTGCTGTTTTCGCGATCTTTTAACGAATTTAGCGTTTTTTCACAATCTTTTGACCTTGTTTTGTTCGTTTTTTGAAGTAATTGGTGATCTTTTGACAAAATTCGTTTTTTTTTACCTATACAGTGACAAAATTCGCATGTTTTTCGCGATCTTTTGAGGAGATTCATGTGTATTTATTGCGATCATTTGATGAAATTTGCGTATTTCTCGCAATCTACCGATAAAATTTGCATATTTTTTGCAATCTTATGACGAAATTAGTGTTTTTTTCTTAATGTTTTGAAGATATTTGCAATTTTTTGCGACCTTTTGATGAAATTTGCGGTTTTTTCGCGATCTTTTAAAGATATTCGCGTTTTTTCACAAACTTTTGAACCATTTTGTTCATTTTTTTAAGAAATTAGCGATTCTTTTGACAAAATTCACGTTTTTTTGCAATCCTTCGACAAAATTCACGTTTTTTTGACGAAATTCGCGTGTTTTTCTCGATTTTTTCATGAAATTTGTGGATTTTTTCGAGAATTTTTAAGGAAATTGGAGTTTTTTCACAATCTTTTGACCGTGTTTTGTTCTTTTTATGGCGAATTTAGCTATCTTTTGACAAAATTCCCGTTTATTCCCCGACCCTTTGACGGAATTCGCGTGTTATTCGCACTCTTTTGACGAAATTCACGTGTTTTTGCGATCTTTTGACGAAATTTGTAGTGTTTTTCGACCTTTTGATGAAATTAGCGTTTTTTCGCCATCTTTTAACAAAATTATCGTTTTTTCACGATCTTTTGACCGTGTTTTGTTCGTTTTTTGGCGAATTTAGCTATCTATTGACAAAATTCCCGCTTATTCCCCGATCCTTTGACGGAATTCGCGTGTTATTCGCGATCTTTTGACGGAATTAGCGATCCTTTGGCAAAATTCGCGTTTTTATCGCGATTCTTTGACGAAATTCGCGTGTTTTTCGTGATCTATTAATCTGTTTTTTTCGCGGTCTTTTAAAGAAATTCGTGTTCTTTCGCAATCTTTTGACCTCGTTTTGTTCATTTTTTGAAGAAATTAGCGATCCTTTGACAAAATTCACGTTTTTTTTGCGATCCTTTGACAAAATTCACGTTTTTTTGCGATCCTTTGACAAAATTCGCGTTTTTCGTGATCTTTTGACGAAATTCGCGTGTTTTTCTCGACCTTTTCATGAAATTTGTGGATTTTTTGCGATCTTTTAACGAAATTAGAGATTTTTCACAATCTTTTGACCGTGTTTTGTTCTTTTTTTGGCGAATTTAGCTATCTTTTGACAAAATTCCCGCTTATTCCCCAATCCTTTGAGGGAATTTGCGTGTTATTCGCGATCTTTTGACGAAATTTATGAGGTTTTTCGACTTTTTGATGAAATTAGCGTTTTTTTTCGCCATCTTTTAACAAAATTATCGTTTTTTCACGATCTTTTGACCGTGTTTTGTTCGTTTTTTGGCGAATTTAGCTATCTATTGACAAAATTCCCGCTTATTCCCCGATCCTTTGACGGAATTCGCGTGTTATTCGCGATCTTTTGACGGAATTAGCGATCCTTTGGCAAAATTCGCGTTTTTATCGCGATTTTTTGACGAAATTCGCGTGTTTTTGGTGATCTATTAATCTGTTTTTTTCGCGGTCTTTTAAAGAAATTCGTCTTCTTTCGCAATCTTTTGACCTCGTTTTGTTCATTTTTTGAAGAAATTAGCGATCCTTTGACAAAATTCACGTTTTTTTGCGATCCTTTGACAAAATTCGCGTTTTTCGTGATCTTTTGACGAAATTCGCGTGTTTTTCTCGACCTTTTCATGAAATTTGTGGATTTTTTGCGATCTTTTAACGAAATTAGAGATTTTTCACAATCTTTTGACCGTGTTTTGTTCTTTTTTTGGCGAATTTAGCTATCTTTTGACAGAATTCCCGCTTATTCCCCAATCCTTTGAGGGAATTTGCGTGTTATTCGCGATCTTTTGACGAAATTTATGAGGTTTTTCGACTTTTTGATGAAATTAGCGTTTTTTTCGCCATCTTTTAACAAAATTATCGTTTTTTTCACGATCTTTTGACCGTGTTTTGTTCGTTTTTTGACGAATTTAGCGATCCTTTGGCAAAATTCGCGTTTTTATCGCGATCCTTTGACAAAATTCACGTTTTTTTTGTGATCCTTTGACAAAATTCGCGTTTTTCGTGATCTTTTGACGAAATTCGCGTGTTTTTCTCGACCTTTTCATGAAATTTGTGGATTTTTTGCGATCTTTTAACGAAATTAGAGTTTTTTCACAATCTTTTGACCGTGTTTTGTTCTTTTTTTGGCGAATTTAGCTATCTTTTGACAAAATTCCCGCTTATTCCCCGATCCTTTGACGGAATTTGCGTGTTATTCGCGATCTTTTGATGAAATTTATGAGGTTTTTCGACCTTTTGATGAAATTAGCGTTTTTTTCGCCATCTTTTAACAAAATTATCGTTTTTTTCACGATCTTTTGACCGTGTTTTGTTCGTTTTTTGACGAAATTAGCGATCCTTTGGCAAAATTCGCGTTTTTATCGCGATTCTTTGACGAAATTCGCGTATTTTTGGCGAACTGTTAACGAATTTCTCGTGTTTTTCGCGATCTCATGACAAAATTCTCGCGTTTTTCGCGATCTTTTGGCAAAATTTGCGTTTTATTCACGATCTTTTAACAAAATCGCGTTTTTTCGCCATCTTTTGACCCCGTTTTTGTAAGTAATTCGTGATCTTTTGGCAAAATTCGTTCTTTTTTCGCTATCCAATGACAAAATTCGCATGTTTTTCGCGATCTTTTGAGGAGATTCACGTGTATTTCTTGCGATCATTTAATGAAATTTGCGTATTTCTCGCAATATACCGACGAAATTTGCATATTTTTGCGATCTTTTGACAAAATTCGTGTATTTTTCGCGATCTTTTGACAAAATTCGCGTATTTTTCGCGATTTTTTGAAAAAAATTGCATATTTTTCGTGATCCTTTGTTGAAATCAGCGTCTTTTTTGCTATCTTTTGACGAAATTAGTGTGTTTTTTTAAATCTTTTGATGAAATTTGCAATTTTTTGCGACCTTTTGATGAAATTTGCGGTTTTTTCGCGATCTTTTAAAGAAATTTGCATTTTTCGCAATCTTTTGACCCCGTTTTGTTCATTTTTTGAAGAAATTAGCGATCCTTTGACAAAATTCACGTTTTTTTGCGATTCTTTGACAAAATTCGCGTTTTTCGTGGTCTTTTGACGAAATTCACGTGTTTTTTTCGACCTTTTCATGAAATTTGTGGATTTTTTCGCGAACTTTTAACGAAATTAGAGTTTTTTCACAATCTTTCGACCGTGTTTTGTTCTTTTTTTTGGCGATTTTAGCTATCTATTGACAAAATTCCCGCTTATTCCCCGATCCTTTGACGGAATTCGCGTGTTATTCGCGATCTTTTGACGAAATTAGCGATCCTTTGACAAAATTCACGTTTTTTGCGATTCTTTGACAAAATTCGCGTATTTCGTGATCTTTTGACGAAATTCGCGTGTTTTTCTCGACCTTTTCATGAAATTTGTGGATTTTTTTGCGATCTTTTAACGAAATTAGAGTTTTTTCACAAACTTTTGACCGTGTTTTGTTCTTTTTTTGGCGAATTTAGCTATCTTTTGACAAAATTCCCACTTATTCCCCGATCCTTTGACGGAATTCGCGTGTTATTCGCGATCTTTTGGCGAAATTCATGAGGTTTTTCGACCTTTTTGATGAAATTAGCGTTTTTATCGCCATCTTTTAACAAAATTATCGTTTTTTTCACGATCTTTTGACCGTGTTTTGTTCGTTTTTTGACGAAATTAGCGATCCTTTGGCAAAATTCGCGTTTTTATCGCGATTCTTTGACGAAATTCGCGTATTTTTGGCGAACTGTTAACGAATTTCTCGTGTTTTTCGCGATCTCATGACAAAATTCTCGCGTTTTTCGCGATCTTTTGGCAAAATTTGCGTTTTATTCACGATCTTTTAACAAAATCGCGTTTTTTCGCCATCTTTTGACCCCGTTTTTGTAAGTAATTCGTGATCTTTTGGCAAAATTCGTTCTTTTTTCGCTATCCAATGACAAAATTCGCATGTTTTTCGCGATCTTTTGAGGAGATTCACGTGTATTTCTTGCGATCATTTAATGAAATTTGCGTATTTCTCGCAATATACCGACGAAATTTGCATATTTTTGCGATCTTTTGACAAAATTCGTGTATTTTTCGCGATCTTTTGACAAAATTCGCGTATTTTTCGCGATTTTTTGAAAAAAATTGCATATTTTTCGTGATCCTTTGTTGAAATCAGCGTCTTTTTTGCTATCTTTTGACGAAATTAGTGTGTTTTTTTAAATCTTTTGATGAAATTTGCAATTTTTTGCGACCTTTTGATGAAATTTGCGGTTTTTTCGCGATCTTTTAAAGAAATTTGCATTTTTCGCAATCTTTTGACCCCGTTTTGTTCATTTTTTGAAGAAATTAGCGATCCTTTGACAAAATTCACGTTTTTTTGCGATTCTTTGACAAAATTCGCGTTTTTCGTGGTCTTTTGACGAAATTCACGTGTTTTTTTCGACCTTTTCATGAAATTTGTGGATTTTTTCGCGAACTTTTAACGAAATTAGAGTTTTTTCACAATCTTTCGACCGTGTTTTGTTCTTTTTTTTGGCGATTTTAGCTATCTATTGACAAAATTCCCGCTTATTCCCCGATCCTTTGACGGAATTCGCGTGTTATTCGCGATCTTTTGACGAAATTAGCGATCCTTTGACAAAATTCACGTTTTTTGCGATTCTTTGACAAAATTCGCGTATTTCGTGATCTTTTGACGGAATTCGCGTGTTTTTCTCGACCTTTTCATGAAATTTGTGGATTTTTTTGCGATCTTTTAACGAAATTAGAGTTTTTTCACAAACTTTTGACCGTGTTTTGTTCTTTTTTTGGCGAATTTAGCTATCTTTTGACAAAATTCCCACTTATTCCCCGATCCTTTGACGGAATTCGCGTGTTATTCGCGATCTTTTGGCGAAATTCATGAGGTTTTTCGACCTTTTTGATGAAATTAGCGTTTTTATCGCCATCTTTTAACAAAATTATCGTTTTTTTCACGATCTTTTGACCATGTTTTGTTCGTTTTTTGACGAAATTAGCGATCCTTTGGCAAAATTCGCGTTTTTATCGCGATACTTTGACGAAATTCGCGTGTTTTTGGCGATCTGTTAACGAAATTCTCGTGTTTTTCGCGATCTTATGACAAAGTTCTCGCGATCTTACGACAAAATTCTCGCGTTTTTCGCGATCTTTGACAAAATTTGCGTTTTATTCACGATCTTTTAACAAAATCGCGTTCTTTCGACCCCGTTTTTGGAAGTAATTCGTGATCTTTTGGCAAAATTCGTTCTTTTTTCGCTATCCAATGACAAAATTCGCATATTTTTCGCGATCTTTTGAGGAGATTCACGTGTATTTCTTGCGATCATTTGATGAAATTTGCGTATTTCTCGCGATCTACCGACGAAATTTGCATATTTTTGCGATCTTTTGACGAAATCCGCGTATTTTTCGCGATCTTTTGACAAATTCGCGTATTTTTCGTGATCTTTTGAAAAAATTCGCATATTTTTCGTGATCCCTTGTTGAAATCAGTGACTTTTTTGCTATCTTTTGACAAAATTAGTGTGTTTTTTGAAATCTTTTGATGAAATTTGCAATTTTTGCGACCTTTTGATGAAATTTGCGGTTTTTTCGCGATCTTTTAAAGATATTCGCGTTTTTTTACAAAATTTTGAACCATTTTGTTCATTTTTTGAAGAAATTAGCGATTCTTTTGACAAAATTCACGTTTTTTTGAGATCCTTCGACAAAATTCACGTTTTTTTGACGAAATTCGCGTGTTTTTCTCGATTTTTCCATGAAATTTGTGGATTTTTTCGAGATTTTTTAAGGAAATTAGAGTTTTTTCACAATCTTTCGACCGTGTTTTGTTCTTTTTTTTGGCGAATTTAGCTATCTATTCACAAAATTCCCGCTTATTCCCGATCCTTTGACGGAATTCGCGATCTTTTAACGAAATTAGCGATCCTTTGGCAAAATTCGCGTTTTTATCGCCATTCTTTGACGAAATTCGCGTATTTTTGGCGATCTATTAACGAAATTCTCGTGTTTTTTGCGATATTTTGACAAAATTTGCGTTTTATTCACGATCTTTTAACGAAATCGCATTTTTTCGCGATCTTTTGACCGCATTTTGTTCGTTTTTTGACGAAATTAGCGATTCTTTGAAATTACTTTTTATCCTTTGAATTTGAATTAATTGTATTCACGTTTTTTCCGCGACCATTTGACAAACATTGCGTGTTTTTAGAAATATTTTGACCGCGGTTTTTTGCTTTTTTGACGAAATTAGCGGCCTAGAAATTTTTTGTTGTTTTTGTTCCTTTGATCGACGAAATCGGGCTAAATTACATTTTGGAGCCAAGTACGTTTTGGCGCAAAATGGAAAAAAATAGCTGTTTTGTAGCAGCTTGACGCAGGAAAGCGATTTTGGCGCAGGTCTTACTTCCCTGTAATCCCCATTACCCTCTTCAACTTCTTTGGGTATAATGTGGTGTCACTGTGCACTAATATGGAACTAAAAGGAAGAGAGCGGCTAGTCTGTTGAATGATAGGGGGGGGGGGGGATTACAAATTTATTTCAAACAACAAAATAAAAAATATCAGCATTTTTTCATTTCATTTTCGGTAGGAAGCTGTAATCCTATTAGCTCTTTTCACTGGATACCCAGCAAAGAGGAAATTGCTGACCAGCAGCAAGATAGGTGCTGGCAGTGATGGAGAAGTGCTGGCTGATGGTCTACCACAACATGACCACTGCTGGACAGCTTCAGTCAACTTTGCTGTTGGAAATCATCAGATAAAATTTTGGTGGGCATCCATTTTATCACATGCGCTGGCCCACCACTACATGGAAGTGCACGAACTTTTGCAGTATTATTGCTGGGAACCCTTACGCTAGGTGGCGCTGCGAATATCGAAGACATTGAGTATTTGAACACAAATCTGAAATGAATATCTTAACATAATTTAAGCTGTGAAGCTAAATTTTTTTGAAACTGTAAAAATATAATTTCAACGACCTTTTTTTTTTCTCCTTAAATCTGGTTTTACTAGGTTGCAAAGGATTTCAGTTTTCATAATTTATGCAGTTCAGAATCAATAATAAAAAAAAGCGTATACGTAGGATTTCTATACAATAGAATAACTTCTATACCGGTTTAATGATTGGGAACGTAAATCACAACAGAAACAAACATCAAATAGTGTAATGAGAACTTGAAAACTACGAGCAGTCATAGCGTATGCTGAAAGCACTTGTTCATGTCCGATCACAAAAACCAAGCAGCATCGAGCGCGGTCAGTACTGGGGAGGGTGACCACATGCAGTTCAAATATTTCTATAGACATTTCTATTATAGACACTTCTACAGATATTTCTATAGCTCTTGGTGAAACTAGCTTATAGAAAAAAGAGCCATAATTATGTAATACTTTGTTTTTTTATAGAATTCTATAATAAATTTTTGTTAGGAAAAGTGCTAGGCCAGCAAAGGAATAGCAGTGGGATATGTGCTAGCACTGCAGGAAAAATGTCGGATTGAAGTAATGTGATGGCATACCAATGCTGGCCTGCTGTTGGCCATCACTGATGGGCCAGCTACATTCGGCTTGGACACTTTTCGACAGGTTTAAGTAATGGCACTGCTGGCTGCCATCTTTTTTCCACCTGATGACCCACTATTTCTTTCTTTGCTGGGTTTAATGTGGTGTCACCGTGCTTTAATATGGAACTAAAGAGATAGTCCAGGCAATAGAGACCGTATAGGGACTCTACCTAGCAAAATTCATGGTAGTTCTGGAAAAAAGCTTACTATATGTTTTTTGCGTCGCTGAATCCGAATTTTTAACTTCCCACCAAAATTTCCCCCGGCAACTCCCCCCTAAATTTTGGTAAAAAGCCTCCCAAAAAAGGTTTTTATTAAAAAAAATCAATTTTTTATTGTTTTAGGGAAAAGTATCTAGAAAATCAGAAAGTAGACAAAATTTGCAACAAATAAGATATATGACATTATGACGTAGGATGAATGGGGAGGGGGGGATCTGCCTCGGAACATGCGTCGCGGTGCTGCGTGGACTAAGTTGCGCAATTCCACTTAACTACTCACATCGTTTACATTCGCCTTCCCGTCTCCCCTCCGAACTTTTCCTATAAGATTTACTCTCAGTTTTTTGGGGTTTCTGAATACAAATTTTTAACTTCCCCCCAAATAGTTGTTTTTAAATTAATTTTTTTACTGTTTTAGGGGAAAAGTATGTAGAAATTCAGAAAGTAGACAAAATTTGCAACAAATAGGATACATGACATTATGACGTAGGATGAACGGGGAGGGGGAGGGCTGCCTCTGAACATGCACTGCGGCACTCGTGCACTAAGTTATGCAAGTCCAGGCAATAGGGGGTTTTACCTGGCAAATTAATGCTAGTTCTGGATTTCGGCTCACTTTTATGTTTTTTGGGTCGCTGAATCCGAATTTGTAACTACCCACCCAAATTTCACCTGGCAAATCCCCCAAAAAATTGATTTTTTGAAAAAAATTTGGTTTTCGAGAACAGCGCGCGGGGAATGTTCCGATGCAGCCCCCCTCTCCCCATTTATCCTACGTGATAATGTCATATATCCTATTTGTTGCAAATTTTGTCTACTTTCTGAATTTCTACATACTTTCCCCCTAAAACAATAAAAAATTTAATTTAAAAACAACTATTTTTTTTTTGGGGGGGGGGGTTCGAGGGGAAGTTAAAAATTTGAATTCAGCGACCCAAAAAACTTAAAGTAAACCTTATAGGGAAAGTTCGGAGGGGAGACGGGAGGGCGAATGTAAACGATGTGAGTAGTTAAGTGGAATTGCGCAACTTAGTCCACGCAGCACCGCGGCGCATTTTCCGAGACAGATCCCCCCCCCCCCCCTTTCTATTCATTCCACGTCATAATGTCATACATCTTATTTGTTACAAATTTTGTCCACTTTCCGAATTTCTAGATACTTTTTCCGTAAAACAATTAAAAAAAATTATTTTTTTAATAAAAACCTTTTTTGTGGGGCATTTTACCAAATTTTGGTGGAAAGTTAAAAATTCGGATTCAGCGATCCAAAAAACATAAAGTAAGCCGATTTCCAGAACTACCATTAATTTTGCTAGGTCAAATCCCCTATTGACTGGACTAAGAAAACAGTGGCTAGTCTGTGGAATGATAGGAAAAATTACAAATTTATCTGAAACAAAAATAAAAAGAATCAGCATTTTTTCCCTTTCACTTTCGACAATTTAACCCTTTCCGTCACAGACAACTTTTGTTGTAAAATGATGAAATGATTGACTGACACTGGAATTTAAAAACTTTTTTAGAAAGTAAAAATATGTTCATTTAAATGTTCATTGTAAAAGCAAAATTTTACTAAAATATTCTTGGTGCCGTTCCTAAGTTTGGAATTAAAATCAGCAGGGTTGCAAAAGACCCGGGTTTTTTATAAAAAACCCAACCCAGCTGGGTTTTATAGGGTTTTATTGGACTTTTTGGGTTTTCTTCGGGTTTTATTGGGTTTTTTGTTTTTTTAAGAAGTGAGGGCAGTGGGAGTCCCTTATTTTTATTAAAGTATATGTATTAAATTAAGAAATCTTATTATATTTTTATTAATTAACTTAATATACAAGTAATTTGAATTGAAATAACACAAATGAACAGTGTAAAAGTCTGTAAAAATGCTTTTACTTCTGACATCATATTATATAATAACCACATATCGCATATTTAAGAGTTACTTTAATAATTACTTTTTATCTGTGTTCCCCACTAAAAACATATTTTTGAAACAAATCTTTAATCTTTTATTATTTATTAATCAAATAATGCTTGATAATATTTTCAAGATATCTATGGTTCACTGTATAGAACGGTTTATTCTTTGAACATAGCTGTTACTAAAAATATTTAAATTACAAATGATTGCAATTATCTACATAAATGATTGTAATTATTTAATTTGAATATTTTGAAATAAAGTTATAATACTTATATAATATCCAACAATATTTATTCTTATCAACAAACATGCATCTGTATGTAATAGGAAATGATACTAAAAGAAACCAAAAAACCCAGGTTTAAACAAACAACAACAAAAAAGGTTTGTTTTGTTTTTTAGCAAAAAGTCCTTCTTTTTTTCTTTTTCTTTTGGCCAACCCTGGTCAAAAGTGAATAAGTCAAATTTGTATCCAGTTGGGAACTTATATTATGAAGTTGCATATTGTTAAATCATAATATAAAAGACCTTGTCATTTTTTATCTGTGCGGAAATGTTATGATTAGCTGATGTATATTGATTTTGGCTTTTTTTTTTTTCATAATATTAACAGGCTTTTAAAAGACTTAATCAGTTATTTTATTTTGACTTTGTCACATTTGGATTTGGCAATACACCCAAAATATGTTTTAATAGGATAGTGTAACTGTTTAAATACAAAGGTTAAAAAACTAATATAAAAGTTACTGAATATTAAATAATAATATCATGAATTTTAAAAAACCCAATAAAACCTGCTTTGATGTGGATTTTATTGGGTTTTTTAGAGTGGGTTTTACCAAAAAAAACCCACCCGGGTTTTTTTTGGGTAGATGTGTTTTTTGCAACCCTGAAAATCAGGTATCCCGACCCAGGCACAATGTGCCGGAAAGGGTTAAGGAGGGGGCTGTAACCCCATTAGCCCCTTTCACATGTTTGGTTATAATGTGGTATCACTGTACACTAATATGGAACTAAAGAGAAGAGAGCGGCTAGTCTGTTGAATGATAGCAGATTATCTCAAACAAAAAAATAAAAATAATCACTTTTTCATTTCATTTTCGACTATTTTGAGATGAGGGAGCTGTAATTCCATCAGCCCCCTCCCCATCTTTGAGCATGCTGTGATGTCAATGTGAACTAATATGGGATTAATGAGAATGGCTATTTCGCTGTATGACAGAAGAAAAAATTACAAATTTATTTTAAAAAGTAAGGAAAAAAACACTTTTTTCATTTAATTTTCGAATATTTCGGAAGGAATCAGTTCCCTTTCTCTTCTGTGACGTCAATGTGGACTAATATGGGACTAATGAGAATTGCTATTATGCTGTATGATAGAAAAAAATAGCAAATTTTTTTCATATAACTTTCAAAAATTTCGTGAGGGGGGGGAGGGGAATGGGGCCGTAGCCCCATCAGCCCACCCCCTGGATACGCCCATGAGAGCAATCATCGGGCAAATGAGGCAGCTTCCGTGAGCGGTCTTCGGTTGCTAAATAGGGTCTTTTTAGGAGTCACGAGTCTTTTTACATAACTCAAAATAATGTTTCCTCTGTGTAAAACAATATTTTTGCTCTAGATCTTTAAAAATGTTTTTTTGTGCTGAAATACTGTGCATGCACGTAAAATCTATAAACTGAGCACCAAAAGAGTATTAAGAAAATGTAATAAAAATTCTAATTGTAAGCATGTTACATTAATATACGTCCATTTGCTGAGAGCCTGATCACAGCAGGTGTAGGTGTCCCAGATAGAAAGTAAGATTGCTTCCAAATAAAAACAGTCGCTTTATTTAAATGCAAAATTTTTGCCATAAAGAAGGTAAAAATTACTAATAGAAAAGAGTGGTGGATGTTTCTCATCAAATTTCCAAGTGAGTGAAAAATCCTCGACCGGACAATTTTCGCCACCTGGAAATTTACAACTCATATGATTTATTTATCAACTGAATAATTGTGTTAAAATTAATCTAATAATATTTCTGTATTTAAAATTTCAATATTCGAAATCTCAGCCCCTCCTCCTGCCACTTCTGGTCATCCTTAGCCTTCTAAGCAGGGTCGTACTGGCATAACTGAGAGGGCGGTGGCAAAATGGATAAGAAGGGCGCCGATTGCCTTACAAAAGGGCGCAAATGCTTATATCTATATAGATATATATACAGTGAAACCTCCTTGTGCGACCACCTCCCAGAACGACCATTTTTGCATGGGACGAAATTTATTCCCGTAGGCTCAATACGAATTTTACCCCCCCTCAGAAACCATCCCAGTTGAGCTCCCTCCATGAGTGACCCATTTCTTTGAAGAAAATGAAACAAATTCAGTTTTTTCCTGGTCGCTTGAAGAAGGTTTTATTAGAAAAATAATTCCGGAGAGCGCATTATTCATCAAACTTCTAAACTAAGTTTAGATTTTTTTAATTCCGGTAACTTTTAAGTGTTTAAACCCCTTTGTGCTTTTTTAGACAATGAATTTAACTCTGATGACAAATTAAGAATGACGGTCAATAAACTTTCCTGCCCTATTCTGTCAGGAAACTCTCAAAGAAATAGATAAATGAATGAAATCGTCATTTGTTCCCGTCCAAAAAAAAATACTGCCGAATATTCGTTATTACTATAACTGCCCCTTCCTAGCCTCCCCCAAACGACACTCCCATCCAAAGAGCCGCACATACTATGTATTAACATACTAGGTGACAATGGCGGATCTAAGACGGGGGGGGGGGGGTGTGATCGCCCCCCTTGGTCTAATAAAGGGTTTGCAAAATGACTTTATTCATCCTCACGGGAAATCAGTTGGGGCGAAGCTCGAGCCAAGGGTCGCGCCAGTTTAAATCCATGAGACACGGGCTGGGTCAGGTCTTCTCTCTTTTAGAGCTGGGCCGTGCCCTGATCTTACATTTTCTGCAGATTTGGGTTGGGGCAGATTTCTTTTTCGTCCAGGTCGAGCCTGGTGTGGACTTCATTCTTCTTAGAGGTCCGCACTGGCCAAAATTTCCAGGTCGGGGCTCGGCCCAGAATAAAATCTAAACGTTCGCTCCGTGTCAGCCCGTATGATAAGCATTATTGTCCAGTCCGCGACCCGTGCACTAGAGATATGCACGGGTCGAAATTTCCAGGCCCGGGTCCGGCCCGACTCATAGAAAAAAAATTCGGCCCGATACAAAAATTTAAAGTTCGACCCGAGCCCGGCCCCGCCCGTAGGAAAAAAATATTGGTCCGGCCCGACCCGGTAAAAAACTCAAAAGTTCGGTCCGAGCCCGGAAAAAAGTTTAAATCTTGGCCCGGCCCGAGTGATTTTCTACAAAACATTGATTTTTTACGTCGATTTGGTTAAAAACTTGTCTTGTACGAGGAGATCTGACCAAAAATATTTATCTTAACATTATTTTTTTCATGTTTATAATCTTCATTTTTATCATTAGTGCCGCAGGCTGCGATATTAATTTTTTTAATGAATCTCTATTTCATATATGTAAATGTTTCAGGTATCATTAATATTGTTAATCCATATTCCATATTTTGAAGTGTTAAAATCTGAAAAATGCTATGCAGTAAAATCTTCTAAAATGGAATTGCATAGAAAAGGGGAAAAAATGCGTTATAGACATTCACTTCTTAGCAAGTGTAAATGTATTATATATTCTTTTCTTACGTATTAGTATATTAATTTTGTATGGATCAACACGTTTTTCAATTTAAAACAGGGTTCCGTCATAGGCAGGTTCTTTTTCACATGTTTTACTAGATTTTAATTTAGCTATATTTTACTAAGCGTAGAAATCTATAATTCTTTAAAAAGAATAAATTTTAATGTTTAAGTGTAGAATAATGGCAGTTTAAAAATGTATGCATTTTTTGCAAAAATTTTTGGGCCACGCCTAATTTTACTGACTTTTAAATGGACCAGGCCACCCTGAGACAATGATTTTCATACGGGCTGGGTCAAAACTAGGACTGAAAATTTTGGGCCGTGAAGGCTAGGAATGGAGCCAGGCCCGGCTCTGTACGGAAAAATAAGTTAGGCCCGTCCCGGTCCCAGCCTTCAGAAAAAAGTATGGCCCGGGACCGGCCCGAATGCCGTGAATGAAAATCGGCCCGAGCCCGGCCCGTGCAGATCTCTACCGTGCACTCCTCTAAATTCTCCCCCCCCCCCCCCCCACGAGGCCAAGTTGGTCTGGCATATTACTTATTTGTTATTCGTAAAAATTATATTTATGTCGTACATTTGTTTAGCGTAATCGTTAGAAATTTAATTTGATTTGGTAAGTTACAAAGATACATTTTTAAAAATCTACTTTTTTTTCTTTGTAGAGCTTTAAAATTATAACGTTCTTTTATCACTCGTTTATTTCATTCTAAACTGATTTTCTTACTGGATTTTCATTTGAATGTCATTGTCTAAGACATATTTTTACGTAGTGTTTATATACATAATTGCCTAAATAGTCATTAATATCATTGTTTTTCTGTTGTCATGAATTTCGAACATAATCTGGAAATAAAATATGAGCATAAGTAAGTGCGCTTTATGAATAATTTTAATTGCAAAATGCAGGCTGGTCTGCTGTCTATTTTTTAGTTTCTCTACCGGGTCGGGCAAATAATTTTTTTGTGTGGGTTAGACCTGGGCTTGGGCCTGGAAATTTCAGCCCGGGTAAAACCCTAACTGACATATCGAAGACAGCTTTAATTTTTTTAAATGCTTCTTTCAGCCATCATCCCATAGCTACTGAATATACCTGATGTCCTAAAATGTTCTGACTGATTTTAAAATTCAGTAATTTGCAAATGTTATTAACTTGCAAATGCAGCTATTAACTTACTATTAACTTGCAAATGTAGCTATTAAAAAAATTTATATATATTTGCAGAGGGTTAGGTAAGACGTCAAGAGCAGGGTTGATTCTATTCCGAATTTTCCAAAAGCTTTGAAAATTTAACTCTCTTGTTGCGCATTCTGCGATTTCCACGGCCAACGTAAAAGTACACTGTAAAAAAAATCCATGGACTTTCCGTTTTGGAAAAGGCAACTAGTTGCCTTTTCTGAAACGAATAGATTCTTTTGAGAATGAAAAGTTTTAATTTACAACACGATTAGTTTCACATCTGCAATGAAAGTAATCTTTTTGGTAATGAAAGATGTCACTTTCATTGCAGATGTGAAACTAATCGTGTTGTAAATTAAAACTTCTCTTTCTCAAAAGGAATCTATTCCGTTTCGGAAAAGGCAACTAGTTGCCTTTTCCAGAACGGAAAGTCCATGGATTTTTTTTACAGTGTAGCAAAATTTGCGCAACCCGCAATTTCTGCAGCAAATTTTTTTTAAAGATCAATTTTTTTAAAAAACTCTTTCACAAAGATTTTGGATATATTTTACCTGTAAATTATATGCACATTTGAAACATGTAATAAATTAAATGCGCAATTTTTGAACCTATTTTGATTTAAGAAAAAAAAAAAAAAAAGAATTACGCAGCGAGAGGGTTAAGGCATTCGATTCCGAAAATTGAAAAAATTCATCGATCCGAAAATTCGGACATAAAAATAGTTGCGAATTTTGACAAATGGTCGCCATAAAAAATCTATTTCGTCAATCGTTCGCAGGAAATAACTTTAATTTCGACAAAGGATCGAAGAAAAAACGCGGAATTTATCAAAGGGCTGGAAAATTACATTAACTTCGTCAAAGGGTTGCGGAAGAAACTCATATTTCAACAAAGGATCGTAGAAGAAATGCGAATTTCCTCAAACGGCTGCGGAAAAACGCGAGTTTTATCAAAGGGCTGCGAAAACATGCTAATTTCGTCAAAGAGTTGCGGAGAAAACGCGAATTTCGTCAAAGAGTCGTGGAAGAAATGCGAATTTCATCAAGGAGTCGTGGAGAAAATGCAGTGATCTCTTTAGAAAACAGCACACATACATACATCTATATTTATTATTATAGGTATAGTTTTTAATCTGAAACAAAATACTGAACTAACTTTTGAAGAAAACGTGTTAACCCAAACCCGGCTTGTAGGAATCTACACTCAGCCTGAAACCGACCCGGATCGAAAACAGCTAACCCGACCGGCAACAAAAATAATTAGTGGCAGGAGGGAATCCCACTCCCTCTACTGTAACCTTTCAGGAAATTTGCTTTGAATTTCAGATTTTTTTTTTTTTCTTTCTCAGAATCACCCTTGATCAGGAGTTTTTTTTTTTTTTAACTGCGATTCTTGATTTTAGTTTAAAATAGCGGCGATAGATGGTGCTGCAAGCAATAGGCGCTAAATCGATTCCCGGAGGAGGAAGGACAGAAATCGGGCCCCAATTTAACGAGTACTGTTTGGAGCGCCACTATCGTTGCTATTGTAAAGTAAAATCAAGAATCGCAGTAAAAAATATCTTGACAACTTACATAACGCTCCTGAAAGACTTTTTTAAATTCCTGTCACCATTTGTAAATTAAAGAATTTTAAACTCAGTGAGTCCATTTTAGCACATCCGGTGTGCTTTTTTAATAAGTTCCGAAGCATTCTTTACTCAATTGCAACTGATCTTAGATATAAAGAGACAAGCAGTCTTATAAGCAAATTAGTATTTTTTACATAATCCAGAAGATTAAAAAGTATTCCTAAAAAATTATTTGGGCGTGTCCGTTATGGAGCTTTTACTGCATATAGTTTTTATCTTAAAAAATATTTTGACTTTCTATTCAAAATTAGGGTCCCTTCTCGCAAGAGTGAAAACCCTCGCCCCAAATTGACCCAAACTCGAAATAATGTATATCAATTTGCCTCAAACCCAAAGCGCTAGGTGCAGCTATAAAGTAGAAGTCAACCCGACCCGCAGCAGAAAATGAGAAGTCAGCCGGACCCAAACCCGACCCGCAGCGAAAAGTAGAAGTCAACCATACCCAAACGCGATACACAGCAAAAATTATAAGTTAACCAGACCAGCAGCAAAAATTACAAGTCAGCCGGACCCAAACCCGACCCCCAGCAAAAAGTAGAAGTAACACGACCCACAGTGCAAAAAATTAGCCTCGACCCTCGCATCAGATAGAAATCTCCAAATTTCTAAAATCGCCCCCCCCCCCTTGAGAACCCTCCAGATCCGCCCTTGCAAGGTGATAAATCTAGAAGGTATTGCTAATATTGATTAAATTCGTTATTTTTAAATTAAATTATTTTTTAATATTTTTTTATGTTTATAGCACTTTATATTTAATTAATTTTTGTTTCAATCAAATTATTTTTTAATTAATAATTATTTACTGCCGTTTCTACGCAAAACATTATTCAGATAGCGTGCATATATGTATGTTTATGTTAATTACTTTGAATTTATTTTTAAAACAGTTTCTCTTTCGTTTTCGCTCAAAACTAGGAAGATAACCGAAATTCGATTTCTGTCGAACACTATTTTTATGTTTGTAAATGAGCAGAAATTTTCGCATTATTGAACGTTAAAAAATACTTTTTTGAGATCGCTTTAAGTATTTACACGTAATCATAACTTATAAATTTCGGAAAATCGAGTTTTTATTTTAGCGGCTTAATCAACGGAATTAAGATTTCTTTATGTTGCCAAAATCTGGTATAGACAATTCTATGTAAGTAAAAAAAAAAAGAAAGAAAAAATACAATAAGCATTCTATTATAATTATAACATAAAATTAAAACTAGTTTTTCTCAAAATTGCATTTTTAAATAGATGACCACGACACGATTACTTTAATAATACTGAATTGTTTCACTTCTAATTTTGTCAGCTTTTTTTCTTACATAATTATGCAATGCATTAAGGGTTTTTTTTTTTTTTTTTTTTTTTTTTTTTTCAGACATCAAAAGTCAGTATTTTTCTACGATAAAAGTTGAATATTTCCATCCTTTGTCCCGTCTAGTCACTAAAATAAGTCATATTTAATTAAAAATTAATTTCAGATAAGCCAAATTTAAACTACAATGGCCGCCGCAACTCACGCGCACACACACAAAAAAAAAAACATACACCAGAAGAGCGACAATAGCTTCAAATATATTTGCATTTTTTTAAAGTAATATTTATCAAAATTATATTAAAGCATTGTATTACAAAATAAAAAACAAAGTCAAAGAAAATAGAAACACTTAACCCTCTGAGGGGCAAGCAAAAATGTTTCTAAATATTGAATTCTCACCAGAATAATTGAAAAATTTTATTTTTAAATAAGGAAAAGCAACATTTCATCGATTTCCCCCCAAAGTTAAAATTAAATATAAAATTTAGTTAAAATTTTCTGGACAGAATCTTGTTTAAATTAGGTAGGATATATTTTATCCCACCGCCCCTCAAGGGATAAGAGAGCTAGTCACTCAGCTTCGAAATTCTTCTCCGTAATGTTAAGTCTATGGATTTTTGATGCATTCGTATATTTAAAATATCTTCTCGAGAAATTCACATTTTTAACATCTTTTTTCTGTGTACCATAGCTGCCAACATCTTACGCTTTTTCAGACCACAAAAATTTTATAGTAAATTTTACCTTTTTAAATCGCCGTAGTCTGCCGATTAAATAAGGCAAAAATTTCTATTAAATTTTTGTGGTCTGAAAAAGCGGAAGAGTTGGCAGCTATGTGCGTACTCAAGATTTTAACACTTCAGCCACTCGTAAGATTTTAACATTTCATATAAAATTAAGTTTATACTTTAGAAATATTTTGAGAACTAAGAAAAAAAAAAAAAAAAAAAGGCACATTTTTTAGGAAGTGTACACAAAAAATAGAAGTTAAAAATATTCATTTCCCGTGGAGATATCGCATCCAATGCTCATAGACTTTATATGAGTGAGGGGAAATCGGAAGCTGAGTGACCAGCGCCCTTAATTGCGTAATGTGGAAAAAAATTGAAAAGAAGAATAACACGTTTTTTCCTACCGCAATTAAGCTTATATGTGTTCATTATTTTTCAGTTATTTTTTACTCGATATCTTGAAAAAAAGAAACGTATCTAAAAAATTATAAGCTTTATTGACAAAGTTATTTTTCGTTTTCACCTTAATGGCAAATTTTAAAAATTTGATGTATGTATCAATGAAAATTATTTAATAATGTCGTCAAAAGTTTTGGGCAGGCTAAAAAAGATGTAAAACAATTAAGAATTCTCGACTGAAGAGGAATTTTGTGTAATACACCACTTGTGTTATTACACAAAACATTATAAAACTGCTATAACAGTTGCTTAATTCAATATTTTATTTTTTCGTTTTTTAACGATTCATTCTTCACAGATACCTGTACGCCAAGCGTGTGTCTTGTATTAATTAGTATTTCATGGGAAAATACCTCCGCAGTCCACATCCGATTTCTATTTTCTCCAGAAATCTCAGAATACAGTATAATCAATAAAAAGTGTCACATCTGGTATTACTACAGAAACCACTGGGTATAGAACTGGGTATAGGCGTCGCGAAACAACTAGAGAAGAAAGTTGTTTCGCGACGGCCCCGATAGAACCCATATCTAATAGTTGAAACTCCGCCGAAATGGTAATTTGTCACCTTAGGAACTCCCACGTTATTGACTAACAGCATTGAAAACTGAACACAAACACATTTGCACTTATCTTTACTTATATTCATCCATTCTTTTGTAAAACGACTTTTACAATTTTAGTGGTTTATCTATTTATTTTAATTACATGTGTATTTTTCAATTTATAAATCGGGATGGTGTTTGAAGTTTAAAGCGGTTAAGCAGATCGGATTTTAGAAAACGGCAGAAAACGTTTTTAGCTATCGAAAAAATCTCACCAAGAGCGCCATGATTACAAAAACACGATATTAGTTTTTTGAAAGTTATTTTTACAGAGGCGCTGAAAAAATGTGACCAAGGGCGCCATGATTAGAAAAATAAGATATTAGTTTTTTTTTTTAAACTTATTTTTACAGAGGCGCTGAAAAATATCTGACCAACGGCGCCATGATTAGAAAAACATAATAGTTTTTTGAAAAGCATTTTTACAGAGGCGCTGAAAAATATCTGACCAAGGGCACCATTATTACAAAAACACGATATTAGTCTTTTTAAAGTTATTTTTACAGAGGCGCTGAAAAAAAATCTGACCAAGGGCGCCATGATTACAAAAACACGATATAGTTTTTTTAAATTTATTTTTAGAGGCGCTGAAAAAAATCTGTCCAAAGGCGCCATGATTAGAAAAACACGATAACAGTTTTTTGAAAAGCATTTTTAGAGAGGCGCTGAAAAAAAAAAAAATATGACCAAGGGCGCCATGATTAGAAAAATACGATATTCGTTTTTGAAAATTTATTTTTACACAGGCGCTGAAAAAAATCTGACCAAAAGCGCAATGATTAGAAAGACACGATAATAACTTTTTGAAAGACATTTTTACAGAGGCGCTGAAAAATATCTGACCAAGGGCGCCATGATTACAAAACAAACGATATTAGTTTTTTTAAACTTATATTTACAGAGGCGCTGAAAAAATCTGACCAAAGGCGCCATGGTTACAAAAACACAATATAGTTTTTTGAAATTTATTTTTACAGAGACGCTGAAAAAAATCTGTCCAAGGGCGCCATTATTAGAAAAACACGATAATTGTTTTTTGAAAGGCATTTTTACAGAGGCGCTGAAAAAAATTTGACCAAGGGTGCCATGATTACAAAAACACGATATTAATTTTTTAAAAGTTATTTTTACAGAGGCGCTGAAAAAATCTGACTAAAAGCGCTATAATTACAAAAATACGATATTAGTTTAGTTTTTTAAATTTATTTTTAGAGAGGCGCTAAAAAAAATCTGTCCAAGGGCGCCATGATTAGAGAAAATAGTTTTCTGAAAGGCATTTTTACAGAGGCGCTGAAAAAATATCTGACTAAGGGCGCCGTGATTAAAAAACACGATATTAATTTTTAGAAAGTTATTTTTACAGAGGCGCTGAAAAAATCTGACCAAGGACGCCATGCTTACAAAAACACGATATTAGTTTTTTGAAAGTTATTTTTTACAGAAACGCTTAAAAAAAATCTGACCAAGGGCGCCATGATTACCGAAGCCGCCGCTCTGACATTGGGACCAAATGAAATTAAAATCAAAATCTCCTGTTTTAAATTGGAATACCCTTTTTTTTTTTTTTTTATTCCTATCTTTTGTCTTTTGTACTTTCACAAAAAGCAGAAATATCAAACTACCGGGCAGCCACACAGGGCGCTAAACATTTGACAGAAAATATGCTAAATACGCCATTAATTCTAATATTAATTTATGTGGAAGTTACTATTCTTCGGGGTACTGAATAAAATCTGGACCTGGGTGCCATGACTATCGAAGTTTCTGTCAATGAATCCACTTAAAATGAGAATCTGTTTCTTATACAGTGTTTCGTCGTTTATACTTGCGCAAAAGGCAGAAATACAAAAATACCTGGCAACACCAGGGGCGCTAAATACTTAGACGCAGAAAATATGCAAACGTATTAGACGCAGACTTATTAGACACTTATTAGAAGCATTCTTAAAGCAGAACTTATTTAGGCGTATATCTAAATAAATGAATACTTAATATTTTTCTTAGAATTTATCATTAGAACAGGCTTTGAAACAAGGTCTGGTCAGGATACCATGTTTAACAATGGCACATCTGATTGCCGATAACTTATGTTATCTCGAAATTGGGTTATCTAATTGTCTTTGATCACACATAGTTTGCTTATGTATACTTAAAAAAAAAAAAAAAAAAAAAAAAAAAAAGAGCATTACTTTTTAATTTTCCAAATGAAAATCTTTGAAAATTTTATGCCTTTCAGAATACAGAACTTTAAGCGTGCTTAGAAAAAAAAAAAAAAAAGTGACGATGGGCGCACCGGGCATTTGCCTCGTTGCCCGGTGGGCCAGTACGACCCTGCTTCTAAGTGAATTGTAATTTTGACTTTGGAAAAGGATCAAATTATAATATTACGGAACAAATTAGAGCTAAATATTGGCATAATTGAAATTTTGATATTCAAAATGGAAAAAATGGGGCAGGGGAGTTAACGTTAAAGTAGTCTTCTCAATATTCTAATTGAAATATCACATTTATCCTAGCAAATGAGAGTTAAATTCTTATATATTTGAAATTGAAATATTCGAAAGTGGGGATTGAAGGTGGAAGTTAACGCCTCTTGCTTTTTCTCCACCAGAATACAAAGATTCAAATGTATAATAAAATTCTTTATTCTTAAAAATCTGCTCTATTTGCTAAAAGGCAGAAAACCAACGTTTAAATATGCACAAATAATACACAAAAAGAAGCATGCATGCAATCAATTTGTGCATAGTTAAATGTTGGTTTTCTGCCTTTTAATATTCTTTCACAAAGGCTTTATTTGCTATATTTATGCTCTATTTGTTGCATACTATACTAATACTAAATGAATCAGTCATGTAAATCACTCCCATGTATCCCTCCCAAATTTATGCTTTCCCCCTTCAGCACACAAAGTTTAAAATTTTATTTAAAAAAAAAATCTTCTCCCCCTAATTGTTCCTTAAGGCTGCTAGTCACTCAGCTTCTGAATTCCCCTTGGTAATGTTAAGTCTATGGGCGTTTGATGCATTCTTATATTCAAAATATCTCCTCGGGAAATTAATATTTTAAACTTTTTTTTTAGTGCTCTCATCTAAAGGGTGTCTCTTTTTTTGTTAGTTAAAACTAAGAAAAAAAAAGTGACATCCTTTAAGATGAGAACATAGAAAAAAGAAGTTAAAAATATTAATTTCCCGAGGAGATGTTTTGAATATAAGAATGCATCAAATGCCCATAGACTAAACATTACCGAGGGGAATTCAGAAGCTGAGTGACTAGCAGCTTTAATAGGGAAAATAAATAAATAGAAAGTCATATATACTGGTCTCTTTTTCATGAAATTTTCTCATTAGAATACATTTTGGCATGGTATTGGTATAACAGAAAAATATAGTCCACTTTTTATATATTTTTTAAAAAGTTTCATTTTTTTTACATAAGTTAATTACAAAGTTATTGAATAATTATTCAGTTCTTTGTCAAATTAATACCCAATGAATTGACTGGCATATTTAAGAGCCTACTTCAGTCAACTGAGAAGACGCGTTCACTAATGCTAATCCTATGGTAGAAATTCATAAAGCTATCTCGGTCGCATTTCAATATTTTTAAATGATTTTTTTTTTTTTTTTTTGTATTGGATAACTGAGATCGATCTGTATGCAGACCGTTTTTTACTTTTTCGATTTTGGTTGCAGATTTTTTTTATAAGGATGCTTTTACTTTCGAAACCGGTTCCGAAAATGAAAGTGTCCTCATAAAAAATACCTGTAAAGGAAATCGAAAAAGTAAACAACGGCCTGCATACAGATCGATCTCAGTTATCCAATGCAAAAAAAAGTCATTTAAAAATATTTAAATGCGACCGAGATATCTTTATAAATTTCTTCCATAGGATTAGCATTAGCGAACGCGTCTTTTCATTTGACTGAAATAGGCTCTTAATTTATAAGCTTACTCTGTGTCTTTAAGAACGTATCACGTCGATCAATCATATCAAATTACAATGTACAACTGAATAACAAAAAGACTCATGAAGTTGAGATATTTATAGATTACTTAGTATTTGTAATTATATTATTAGTAATTGTCTTTGCTTGTAGTTTATATTGTCAATTTAGTCTGATGTTTTTATACTTTTAATATGTAAATAAAAAATTTTAAGCATTTATTTTGAATCATTTGGAAATTGGATGATCTGATGTGGATTTATGTAAATGGGCATGCTATATCTAAAAATATGTAAAGAAATACTTAGACTTTTAAGTTAAAAGATGGTAACATTGAATATTACTGTATACAGTAGACTCCCTCAAATCCACACAGCTTGGGACCAGAAGTAGTGTGGTTTTCTGGTCATTGCTTGGTTGACATTTTTAAATAGTAATTTGAATGAAATAATGCAATCAAAATTATAATGAATGCTTGCAATATAGTAAAACATTAAAATAACGGAGTAAAGTAATAAACTAAAATGATAAAACATAAGATAATTTTAAAAATGGTTAAATTATTAAAAGTAAAGGTCAAGTAAATAATTAATAATGCATAATTAAATATGCAAAATAAAGATGCGATACATTTTCCTATAATTATTAAATAAAACTGTCCTCATAAAGGTAACCTATTAATTCACATAAAAGTCATAATGTGAGGAAGATTTATTTCAGGTTTAGCCAGTCTTAATAACCAAAAAAGCTTGATTAATGCATAAATATATTTGGTAAAAAGATTTTGATTACAAGTGGTATGAGCAATATCTTGATTTTTTTCACAAATAAATTTATACTTCCTTTATGAAAAACCACTATTTCAGTCATATTATAGAGAATTACATGTTAAAATACATACGGAAGGAAATAAAACAAAAAAAAATTGTAATTTTGCGTCTACATTTGAACTGAAATTATTCATTGTTTACATATTTTAGGGTTGCGGATTTGAGGGAGTGTACTGTACTAGTTCTGAAATTGGTGAAATACAGACTTAGAATTATCAAAGTATAAACTTTGAAAATTGCAATTAAACAAAAATTTTAATGTTTTAAATAGGAATTAGAACTTTAAACAAAAATGTAAAAATATACTTATGACAGGGTTTGCCCAAGTGGTCCGGCCGAAAAAACCCGGGGTTTTCCGGGAGTCGAAAAAATCTATTGTGGTTTTTTTCAAATTTTCTTGTGCTTTCACAACTGTATCATTATTTAATCTGAGGTATGAGAATGCAAAGATAAATGCCAATTTAAATATATTTCAAAAGAACAAGATTTAAAGGAATTTCTAAGCAGAGATAAACTGACCAAAAAAAGAAAAAAGATTTCCATGCCTGTAAT
Organism: Maratus speciosus; assembly: GCA_963932465.1. Taxonomy (NCBI): domain Eukaryota; kingdom Metazoa; phylum Arthropoda; class Arachnida; order Araneae; family Salticidae; genus Maratus; species Maratus speciosus. The sequence continues at coordinate 311,847,621 of OZ010790.1, read as the reverse complement.
CTAAAATGTATCCAAATGATTTAAATCTTAATGCATGCAAAAAGATGGCACTTGAACCTCATCCTGATTGTTTGCATTGTTATAGCTTTTAAGATTAATCATCCCATTTATTATCCTGCTTCAATTTTCAATGAAAGTGTTATATAGGAGTTTTCAATACAAAAATGGTTAAGATTATGGCAAAAAAGAGTGAAACAGATAAGTTTCCTCCCGGATTTTGTCAATTTTTCTTTTCTTCACATTCAGTACCACTTACCTTTGCTTCAATCGAACAATACTTTTCTACATTTGGTCTGGTTTGGAGTAGTGATGCAACGAATAGTGGTTTGGCCGAATAACCGAATATTCGGCCAAGTTACAGCCGAATAATGAACTTATTTTTGCCTAAAAACAAAATATAGTATGCACTATATGCACAATTCTTGTATATTTCACAATTAAAATGTATTGTTTTCTTTTAAAAAATTATTTTTATACAAATTTTTAATTTTTGAAAGCATTATTTTACTCTGAAAAAATATTCGGCTGTGTTCGGCCTAAAACTTGCATCAATAATATAATTCAGCCAAAAAAAGAAGTTCCTCATCAGGTATTGTCTAGTTACATTTTAATAGATATTATGTGTGTTGTTATATTTCAAAATAATGACAAAATTTTAAAAGTACTAGGAAACATAAGTTTCAGCTTTCAGATGGAATAAAATAAACTAGTATGTTGTGACCATCACAAAACTTTCTTCTATATAAATCACGTCTATTAAATCATTTAAATAGTACAAGAAATAACAACGATTTAGCACAATTTCATAACAAAGTATATCTGAATTTGAAGTTGGATGAAAATTCGTGCATTAGTTCTTGAGATAGAGCTATAGCGGAAATTCTGAAAAATGTAGCATAGCAACGCCACCTGTTGAGCGATTTACACCAAAAATAAGCAACACTAAATGATATCAAGGTATACCTGAATCTGAAGTTTGTTGAAAATCCAAGCATTAGTTCTTGAGATAAAGCTATTGCGGAAATCGCAAAAATACAGCATAGCAGCGCCACCTGTTGAGCGATTTACACCAAAAATTAAACAGCACTAATTTATACGTCAATTCATGTCAAGGACTAACTAAATCTGAAGTTTAAGGAAAATCCGTGCAATAGTTCTTGAGATACAGCTCTTGTGGAAATCGTGAAAAATGCAGCACAGCAGCGCCACCTGTTGGCCGATTTACACCAAAAATTAAACAGCACTAATTTATATCAGAGACTAACCAAATCTGATGTTTGATGAAAATTCGTGCATTTTTTCTTGAGTTAGAGCTATTGCGATAATCAGGAATAATGCAGCATAGCAGCGCCACCTGTTGGGCGATTTTCACAAAAAAGTAATCAGCACCAAACTATGTCCTGGACTAACTAAATCGGAAGTTTTATGAAAATCCGTGCAGTAGTTCTTGAGATATAGCTATTGCAGAAATCGTGAAAAATGCTGCATAGCAGCGCCACCTGTTGGGCGATTTTCACCAAAAACTAATCAGGTCTAGTTTATATGAAGGTCTAACTAAATATAAAGTTTTGTGAAATTCCGTGCATTAGTTATTGAGATAGAGCGCCCACAAAATTTTTGTCACATACAGACTCACAGACAGAGTGACAGACAGATTCACAGACAGACATTTTCTAAAAACCATCAAATCGTGTTCTGGGCATTCTAAAACGTATAATTACGTCGAAATTCGGAAGTCGAAATTTTCACAAATCCAATACTTTCTTCTTGTAAAGATAGAAGAAAGTAAAAATAAGAAATCTTAATATTTTAAGAAAAACCACTGATAGAAAGGATGAAAGGAATATCCTCTAAAATGGTCGAAAGAGATCATTGTAGACTTTATAAAGCTCACAATTAACAAAAAAATTTTTATAATTTTTTTTTTCTTTGCTGTCATAGCAAAGAAAACACTATTAAGAAGTGTATAGTGAATGTTTTCAGATTCTGAGGAAGGAAACATCTGTAAGGAAAAGCAAATTACATTCATTGCATTTAACAGTATCTGATGCTCTAACATACTAAAGATCAATAAATGACTTAATTGTTGTAGGTAAAAAAATCGTTTACACATTTTAATCATTCGCCATTAACATGTTCAGATTAACTGATATACAAATTAATGAGTTAAAAATTCCTAAGAAGAAATTAGTTCAAAGTGTGGCAACACGCTGGAATAGCACCTATTATATGTTGGAGAGGAACAAAAAAATGCACTTTCTCTATATGCAACTAAATTTGGAGAAATAAATAATCTGACAGCAAACCAGGGGACTATTTTAGAAAAATTGCTCAATCTATTACAACCATTTGAAGAAATAACAAAACAAATTGCCTCATCGAGATTATTAATTTCTGAAGTCATCCCAATAGTTACAGCATTAAAATCATATTTATTTAAATCTGGAGATTTTTTTTGGTGTAGGCACCATGAAAGACACTCTTCTACAAAATTTGGAGAAACCTTTTGCATCGATTCAAGACAATGAACACTCTATTCCATCGCTACAGTTTTGGACCCCAGATTTAAAGTGTTCTTTTTCAACAAAGATGAAGCAAAGGATGTAAGAGTAAAGTCCAAATTAACTGCTTTAGTAAGACTAAGAAAGGTTAGTATGAAACCAGTAACAGAATGTGAACAAAATATTTCCAACATAACCATTCCATCTTCACAAGTTCCAAATTCTTTGTGGGCATGCTTTAATGAAATTGCAAGCCAATCGCAGAGTGAAGTTCTATAGAAAGTTCCTTTCAATGTGAAGAAGTAAAAGAAATTAGCGATTTTCTTTCCCAGCCATTACCAGAAAGACAACAGTGTCATTTGGAGTGGTGGGCGAAAAATTCAGAAGACTTTCCAAACCTTTCACAATTAGCCAAAAAGATACCTTTCTGCTCCAGGAAGTACCATTTATAGTGAGAGATTATTTTCAGAAGCAGGTAGCATTTACAAAAAAAAAAAAAAAAAAAAAAAAAAAAGAAATAGAAATAGACTATCACCTGAGAATGCTGAATTATTATTATTTCTGCATCACAATCTACGTTTATTGAAAACATTTTAACAGTTTTTTAAGGCAAATATAAACAGTACAATGCTATTCTTGAAAAAAATATGTAAAACTTAAATACATACTAATTAAAAGAATTCAGTACTTACATTTCTTTCATTATTTTATAAGAAATAGTAACACACTTAAAAAATCACTTAAATTGTATTTAACTTTTAAGCGTATTTTGCTTAAAAAAAAAAACTCTTAAGTATTGCAACATATACGACTTAAATATCTTATACATATAATAAATCTATATCTAATCAATCATATATTTATGTTCTTTATAGGTATAATTCAAAATATTATTGAAAGAAATATTTTTTTATGTAACAAGGGATAAATGTTAAACTTCCCATTATGATAAAAAAATTTTGAATTTGTTTGTACAGCTGTATTAAAATAATTTTGAATAGATTAATTTTAAATTTAACAGATTATTTTAGCTTATTACAGATACTTTTTGTACTTGCTGATACAGCATAAAATTTTTTTAACATGATTCCTAAATTAGTCTCTTATATAAAAATGGGTAGATAAAACCCATTCGGGGTATGAAAGTTAATGGAAAAAAAAGTGTTAGTTAATTTCAAATAAAATTTTCATTATACATGATGAATATAAATTGTCAAATTAAAAAGTTACACTGTGTAAATATAAAAACGTTTATTACAGTATTATTCGGCCAAGGCCGAATAATGGACTTGATATTCGGCCCGGCCGAATATTCGTTGCATCTCTAGTTTGGAGCAAGTTATGTAATCATTTTGGAGTTGATAAAGCAGCAAAGCTAGCAATAAGTGTATCGCTATTTGCAATCTAAATTTGCAAATATCACTGATACTGACTTCCATGACAATTTAATCCAACTTTTAATACTATTGCAATATATATTGTAGCAAATTTTGAAAAAATTTTCAAATATATTATTACAAATCCTATTTCTTAATTTAAAAAAAAAAAAAAAAAAAAAAAAAGCTTTTAACTGATTTCTGATTTGAAGAAAATGAAAGAAACTATATAAATTTAGCATATTTAACTTAAGGTAAGAATTACATAAAGAAATCCAGTTGTGGTTCACTTAATATATGCTTAGTGCAGCAAACTTGTCCCATGAGATACAGATGTACTTTTTAAATAATTTTCATTTTTTTTCTTTTTACACATTTTTTGCTAATTCATACTCAATTAATGCAAAATTATGCCCACGTTTCACTGATAAATGGAGAATTTAGGTATTATGTACATATGAAAATTAGAAGTTTAAAGTGTTCTCCAAAAAAACTCAATAAAGCCCGAAAAAACCTGGGTTTTAGACTAGTGGGCCCAGCGGGCTGGGTTTTTTCTAACTCTGATTTATGAACAAATGTATAAAACTTGCAGTTCAATATTTTTTTTTCTCTTGAAAATGCAACTTTTTATCTCCTGAAATTGATAAAAGGGTGATTTTAGTTAAGATAATTCAAGTTCTATTTCTGTACTGAAAAGTAAATAAACAAATTCTTGTACTTAAGTATGTCTAGTTAAGTACATTAAAACACAAGAAAACAGATCCTATACAACTAAATCCTGCATTAAGTAAAAAAAAAAAAATTGTAAAAGGAAATGTACTTTGTAAAACATCCTTTTCTATACTGCATTGTGATTTTATCTTACAAGCTTTTACTGCAATTATAAACAATCCTATTTTCAGAGAAGAATAATAATGCTTTCTGACTGGAGCACAAAGATTCAATATTTTTTTAAGAGACTTAATATTTTGATCTGTGATTTTGAAGTAAAAAAACCCAAGATCTATATAAACAAAAGCTGTTCAGTGAAATAAAAAAGGTGGTCTTGAAAAACTGACTAAAAGTCAGGGCTGGCTATTTGCCGGCAAAAAAGGGTTTCTGCCTTGCCAGTGGCAGAAACTGGTTATAACCAGTTTTAACCGGCAGAAACTGGCAACAACTGGCATAAACACATTTCATGACATAATATGAGACTTTTTTACTAGTATTAAATTCCTTAAGTACATCTTATTCCGTATAAATAACAAATGAAATATTGTGGGTAGTTTTAATTAAAAAATAAATAGATTTGTATTAGAAAAAATGAGTAATGTAACAGATAAAATTTTTGTTATAGTATGGTTATATAATTTTATATGTAAACAATTATTAGAGTATTTTAAAATTTCAGTTTAAAAATCAAATACAAAACTATATCCAATACTTATTTTAAATTAAACAATGAAAAGAAAAGAAAAATATTCAATACTTGCTCAAAATAATTTTCTGTAATTTAACGTATTAATTTAATAACACTATAAATTATCTGTCATAGAAATGTTATAGTTATATGCGGATCTTGTAATTCCATGAATTTAAAAAACATTTCACTTAAATATAGTATTCAGGGGAACAAATCTGACTTTTTTTTTTTCAATTTAAGACTGTTATAAGCATAGATCAAACTTTGTGCGAATTTTAGTAAAAAAGCTAAAATCTTTAACAATGATTTTACGCACAAATAACGTACAGACACGACAAAAAACGATTATATGGGATATTTTTGTCGTGTCTGTATGTTATTTGTGCATAAAATCGTTGTTAAAGATTTTAGCTTTTTTATTAAGACTGTTAGTTGAAAATGTTCCAACCATATTTTGCACTTACAAAACAACTACAAAGGTTCAAAGCAGATTTGATACAGTAATAACCGACTACCATATGCTAACTTATTTACTTCATCCTAAGTATATGTGATCAAAATTGACATATGAGCATAAAGAAAAGGCAAGGAAATTGCTTTCTGATATTAATCCCAATTTTGTGCCACATATAATATCCTTTGAAGCAAAATTGACTCCTGCCTCAGAAATTTATTTCTCCAAGGAAGCCCTAGAAAATGTCTTGCCCTTACCTTCTATGTGGTGGTCATCGTTAAAAACGAATACTGGTGAAAATGAGGATTTTTCAAATTTGCATCCTCAATAATGACATTGCCAGCAAGTAATGATAGTCTTGAAAGTATATTTTCAAACTTTTCTTTCATTCAAAACAAAGAAACAGTGTGTTCAGAAAGATTAGCAAAATTTTGTCCTATGCTATGGAATGTTCTGTGGAAAAAGTAATAATAGTATATTTGAGTGGCAATTTTGTTCTTTCAATATTGTAAAATAATTGTGCAAGATATTTCATTAAATTTTTTTTGTTATTTATTGTGCTTCAATTATTTACTTATATATTTTCACAAGAATCATAATCTTTAAGTTATTGCATTGCATTATTTATTTAAAAATACTCTGAAAAATACATTTGTTAAAATATCACAGATTTTTTTGTAAATTTCTTTTTTTACTTTTAAATAAAAATTCAACTCTAAACAATAATATAAAATAGTTAAACTTGTACAGCATCAGACTACCATTGAAAATTTCTGTTTTTCAAGTGAATAAAAATTAGTACCTATTATTATATAAACAAAGTATATTTATATGATAATTTTGAAACTTTTTTACAACTTTGAATAACATTCATAATCTTTAATTTTAATCTTTAACTTAATTGTTTACACATCAAATACATGTATGAATTAAGAATCATTGCACATTAAAGTTCTTATTAATATTATTTCTGAGTTTCTGCCAGTTTTTGCCAGTTACTGGCAGAAACTAGTTTCTGCCATGCCGGTTTTAACCGGTTATAACCGCTGGTTTTAACCACTCTGGCAGAAACTTGCCAACCCTGCTAAAAGTTCTGATTAGATCTGTCCTGTTTTTAAAAAAGAAAATTTTAAGGTAAAGGAAAATCATCTCACATAATGGCAGTTAACAATAATTTTTTTCAAGTTTCTTCTTTTTCTACATTATTTATTATTATTTTAAGTTACACAATAGAAGACAACAAATTCATTATGCCAATAGGTTTTGGTTATACAATTAATTTAATAAGATTTTAAGTTAAAACATAACAACTAAAACTGAAAGATGTAGCTTCTATTTTTAGAGAATAAAAACATTAAAAAAAAAAAAAAATTGTTTTGCACACTTGTTTTTACTAGAAGTAACATGCATGATTCAAAGACAAATTAGATAATGGAATTGAGAATTGGGTTCTTACTAGTGTTTTTCTAAAAAGTTAATTTCTTAATCAATAAAGTAAATTTTTCATTGTGTTTTATCTTAGCTTTAAGCCAGAACCAAAGTGAAAAAAAAAAAAAATATATTTCAGTGTTTTTTTGTTAACTGGGAGTAAATATTGAAAAGGAAATGTCGCTAATAAAATTTTATGCCCTTTTCAATAGCAGCTTTTATATACTGTGGCACTGTGGGTGTAAATTAGAAACAATATTTTGATGTTGAAATAAAATATTTTGGTTAATGGTATTATTTCATCTTTTTTAAATGAAATAAATTAAATGCGTGAATTTTAAACGAAAGTTAACTAATATGAGTAAAATGCGATTATATTTTAAATTAAGCGGATGCACTATGAATAATGATGACGGAAACAATATTTGGTGAATTATCATCTACACTCAGCTAAATTATTAGTACCCTTATTTCTAATAAAAATAAAATCAGAATTAAACCTAAATTGTTTTTTAGCCATTGATCTGGTAAAAACAATTTCATTTAAAAAAAATCAATTATGAATGAATTAAAATACAAATCACTGGCATTAATTACTACTGGTATTTAAATTTTTGATACATGATAAATACTATAATTTATTTTTTCACATTAATGTATTTCATATAGATACTTTTGTAAACAGCATGTTTTCATTTACTTAAAAATAAGGAAAAAGAAACAAAAAAGAATTTGAACATATGCACCTACTTAAAGATTATTTAGTGAAAACATCTGGAAATTATTTCTTTTAAGAAATGGAAACACTTCAGCCAAATATTACATAGATGCAAGTTGATTTTATATAATTAAACATTTTACAGCAAAACATTAATTTTATTGATTTGTCTAATCTCATTTTATTTTTCAATTCAGATTAAATAAGACAAAATGATGATTACATTTTTTCACCGTTATTAGTATATGTTTTATCTAGAAAAAAAAGTACTGAATATTTCTAATTACATTAAAATATGATAATTAAATTAAGCTTGGTTTCAAGAATTTTTAAACTTTTTTGGTCAATTTAATATTTTTTTCTGATTTTTCAAAACAAATATTTTGAATAACTTTAAATTGCCAATGCTAATAAATAATATATGTTTCCTAAATACTAACTTAATTACTATAAATTAAACAATTAAGTTAAACTACAACTCAGCGAAGCTAAACATTGTCATCCATTTCAAAATAAACACAAACCAAGGTTGACACAAACAAATATACCTAAAATGCATTCTTTATCACTACAACTATCTGCTAAATTGCAATCGAGTTATCGCCAACAAAGGTAACCCCTCACTCTGACTTCCAACTTAGCCGTCTTACGGCTCTTATGCGCAGTTCCCTATTTTTCATTACTGCACATGACGGTTCTTTAATATCTTCAGTTATTGAGCCGTATCATACGGCGCAATAGACACGGCCTAAATAAACACGGAAGCGACTCAAGAATGAAAGGTTCCATTCTCTCATTGGTTGATCAGAAACCGGTCTTGGCTTGCTTCTCATGTATGATTTGGCGATGAAATGCAAGCACTTTGAGAAATATCGTACCTAGTTAATTGATGCTATTTTGGTAATACTATGTTCACACTACGAATACTTAAGATATCTTAGGCCGCCGAACTCTCTTAATTTTGAGGTGGTACCCTCCCGGAATTGGAAGCCTGTTCACATGGGAAAACTCACTTAAGATAACTCAGTGAACGTCACTGTGTTGTTTGCGCATGCGCTTAAGATAAAACCGCCCGCAACACCCAATCAGTTAATGCGAAACTTTACAGCCAGCGAGAGTGAATGGTCGTGACTGTCTCTAGCCCGAAGAAAGTTGAAACTCTCTCAGAGAGTTTGTGGAACTCCCTCAGAGAGTTCGGAGGTTTAAGAGAGTTCCGATAACGCAGTGTGAACAGGGAATTAGACATTTCTGTGGGCGAACCACAGACTTCTAATATAAGTAGACTCCCAATCCCATTGTTCTCTTGGGAAGGTTTTGTCTCCAACATGTTTTGCTTTCATCGCCAAAAGGGTGCCGTATTTTGGCGGTAATCCCTTTATTGGCAAAGCAAAAGTGCGGTCAACTCATGACAGACGATGTTTCGGCGGGAATCTGGAGAGAGATTCCGAGAAGAAAAACCGGTTTGGCGCGCTAAATCTGCCTTCCATCACGTGATGGAGGGCAGAGATGTAGGAGACAAGAAAAGGTTGCCGATTGGGAGTCTACTTATATTAGAAGTCTGTGGGGCGAACTTGTCTAGTGGTTAACGCGCTTGTCTAGCAAGCTCAAGTACGCGGGTTCTATCCTCCCGGTTACTTTTATATTTTTTATTTGTGTTTTGTTTCGATTTTTATTAAGTTGGTTAATAAAGATTTATCGACTTTTATTATCCGTTCATTTCCAACAATTTTTTTAATTGTCAATTAAATAATTAAATAAAATTTTGATTAAATTAAGTTTTAATTGTTATTAAATAAAATAAAATTTAGTTTTAAATAAAACTGAAATTTAATTTTTATAAAATAAAATTTAGTTTTAAATAAATTTCAAAATTCATATAAGCTATTTTTTTATGAATTAAAGTGAACATTTATTGTAATTAAATAATAATATCTCCTAAACTTACATACATTATTTTTTCCCTTATAACTTTAGTATCAGATAAATATTAAATTAGCAAAATTAATTTTTCAAAGTTTTGTTTTAAAATTAATTAGTATTTTTCATACAGAAAAACTTTATTCATTTATTATCAAATGCTTTGTAATTTTTTATTACGTATAAAATAATGTTAATGAAATTAATTTTTAAACTCATATTACTTATAAGCTATTTATTTCAATTTCTTAAAATGAATATTTTTGAAAATATAGACGGGTTGCACATGACGTCACACGTCTGAAATCGCTTCCTATGGCGCCCAAATAAATAATATGAATCGCGAATATGGTGCTCTCTATTTGATTTTTTAGACTTATTTGCACTATAATAATTAAAATAAGGAAGCTCTAAATTAAAGAGAAAGATAACACGTGCTTTTAAGGGCAAACTTGGAGTTCTGTGCTCCACGTGTGTGCTCCAGAAGCTATAATATCAGTCGTAACGTGACGTCAATGCAAGGGGTCTATAATGTTATTTCTTACACTTATATAAATATTTTTATTTTTATCTTATATTATTTAACAATATATCTGAATACATAACTATATTCAGTTTATTTTATTTGAAAGTAAAATTTTATTAATTTATGAATTCATATTAATAATATTATTAACTTAGCAAGTAATTAATTATTTAAACCAATTTGTAATTGTTAATTGTTAAATACTTTTTATTAAAATTTCCTAAAAAAATTTTAATTGTTATTATTAAAAAATTCTAATAAACTACTTTTCAAAACAATATATATATTATATATATATTATTTGAAAACTCAGTCAAAAACATAAATTATTTTTATTAAAAAATTATTATAAATTTCCCCTTCACTATTACCACCCTAAATATTTGAAAACTAAATTAAAGCTATAAGTCCAAGTAATCATTAACTAGAAATATTTAATGCGACAAAATACATTATAAAAACTTCTTATAGTTTTTGGTAGTTATTGCTCAGATATTATTGTTTTGGGTTCCAACTTTTTTTTCTTCTTTTGGGTGTGTGGAAAAAAAAAAAAAAAAAAAAAAAAAAAAATCTGTCATTATTATTTAATTTATTTTTTCATTATATTTCACTACAAGTGTGAGCTATGATTTATTTTAGCTTGACCTTTTTCATTCACTATCTACGAAACACTTTATTTTTAGATTTTTCTTTTTCTTTGCCCTATTTGTTATTTTGCAGCAATAATAAATAGATATTAATATTGCAAATTACTATAAGGGCAAAGTAGAATTTAGATGATCTAAATCCCTTTCTGACAATTTTAATTATTTGAATACTAGTTTGGCCATTTAATTATTTATATTTACGCATACAAACTGCCATAAAAAAAAAAAATGCATACAATTTGACTGAGTATTTTTATTAATTGTTTTTTATATATTTATTATTTTTTTAAAACACATCAGCTATCAAGGAAGGGGAGGGGGAGTGCTTGAGTTTACTGTTCTTTGCACAGATAACTACAGTCAAAACACATAGGTAATTAAATGCAGTTGCGTAGCCAGGATATTATTTCGGGGGGGGGGGGGGGTCTAATCCCCTAAGCTTCTCTCCTCCTGATGCAAAGCTATAAATTAAAAACTATTAATTTTACTTTTCGCATAAATATCAATTTTATACTTTTAAAATATGGGATATGTTTTTTAAGTCTAATTTACATACACCTGTATATACAAAAGGAATAATGTGTAATGTGCAATTTAAAAATAATAAGTCTAAAATATTTAAATTGATTACTTTCTTAAAAGAAAGTCAGTTCTATCAATTTTTTGCAGGGAAAAAAAGATATTTTTAAAAATACCATATCATTGTTTTCCGTGAATCACTTTATATGAAAAATAAATTTAAATTCCTTACATGTCGGAAACAAAATTTAATATGATTGCAACATAATACTTGAAATAATCTCAAGTGACACTTGGCGATTTGTTTTGGTGGTGAAATGAGATGTGCCCTCTGATTTGTTAGGAAGAAATGTCTACCACTGCTTAATAATCAGGTCTTGTAACCTTGAGAAGTAAATCACGGGATTCTTGTTTCTTCTCAACCAGTGGGAGAATGGAACCTTTCATCCTTGAGTCTCTTCCAATAAACACCACTGTATCCGTTATTACCATTGCCATTTCACCGTAAAAAACAAAACAAAAACAAACACAGAACGCCGGGATCCAGGCAAATTTTTTTTCGCTGTTTGAGTAAACAGCCGAAAAATCGCAAAAATGCAGGCTTCTGATTCGTCAATCTCATTTTATTGAGAAAGAAAATGTAACCGGATTACCGGCCTGCCCTATGTTTAAAATGATTTTTTACCTCGTAGCTCGTAGTCAATATTTTTTAAGAAAAATTTTACGAAGATTAGACGTAAATCAATTTTAATGGACCACAAGCATTACTGACGTCATACAACGTCACGATGGATTATAGCTAATCAGCTTCTTGATTTTTCCCACAAACACTCACCAAAAGCCAATCAAATACCCCAATGCTTGTGGGGAAACATCGCAAGCTCCGCCTAGTTTGCGTGGTCAGTTATGTGTAAAATACTTTACTTCTTTAGCAAAATGTTCAACTATCCAAATTTTCCAGTTGCTGATCTCGAACATAGAATGGAGGATATTCTAAATCTGGGTTCGAGGCTGAAAAAAGTCACGTGATACCGGTAATTTACCCAAGGAATTTATAACCGATAAGAAGGGAAGATACTACTGCTTTGCCGCATGGATTTATATTATGCTGCGTTTACACTATGTGGCCTGTCAGGTCTGTTGGGTCTTTCAGGTCCAAGAATCGAAAAAATTGCGTCCACACTACGGCATAAGAACTTGGCTTGCGCATGCGTATATTTGCAGGTTGGGGGAAGGGAGGGACAGTCGTGTTTGTTTGTTTACGTTCGTATTCGTATCGAAATGAACGTGTCAGAATTGTTTGCGCCGTAATTTCTTTTGCACAGACATTAATTACGTGTAAATTAATAAAAATTACGCGTTTTTCTAAGCTCATTGCCCACAAGGGAAGCAAGAAAATGCAATTGCCCCCTAATTTTCTTTTTCTCTGACTCTGAAAAAAATAAAATTTATTCTTTTCAAACAGTTTAAAATAATGAAACACAGAGAGAAAATGAATCTTTTTTTTTTGTTGTTGTTGTCTGGGAAAGGGGTACGATTTCTCCTTTCCACAAAATAAAATTTACATTTATTTTCCCTTTTGATTTAAGGGGGCAGTTTACCTTAAAATTGGTCAAAAAATTGATTTTTCTTTTTTAAAATTAAATGAAAGCCTGTTTAATTGTGAATATTTTGATACCTCATTTTTATCCATACCGTAAATATATCGCGAGGTATTGTAAATTTTGTTAAAACACTCAGCGCAATTACCACACAAATTAAAACTTTAAATGCTTTTTCTCCATTTTCAGGCTTTTTCTGTATTTGAGATAGAGATTTTTAAGCTTTTTTTTTTTGGTGCATGTTCTTTATTACATATGTGATAAATCTGCGCATGGAATTAGCATTTAGGTTTTTTGTTATTTAAAAAAAAAAAAAAAAAAATTATATGAAGATATGTTAGATTTCATCGTTTTGCACTATATATATATCAGTAAAAAAAATCATAATAAATGTAATATTAGATATGTCTAAAAATCCATGTGCAAGTTTGTGTAGTACACATTTGAAAATCTAAAAAAAAAAAAAAAAAAAAAAAAAAAGGGCAAAAATATCAATTTTTTTAAAAAGTAGTAGAGATTTAAAAAAATTCAAATTTTTATAAAATTTTTTCAAAATGTACTTTTAGTTGAACACTGAAATTCAGTGAGTTCACCATTTGAATCATATTTAAAATAAAGAAAATTGTTGAAAAGGGAAACTGTCCCTTAAGTGTTCAGAAATTACCTTAAACAGGGGTCCAGGAGGGCAGGGACGACCCCCTGACAAAAGAGATAACTGCTTCAATTCTTCATTTAAAAAATGACAGTAGGAGCTTACTTTTGTTTTCTTAATTGTTATATGTATGGTTTGGCTTTAATGTTGACATTATGTTGCTACAATGTGAAATGAATACCAACACTGATGGAAAACCTAATCGAAGACATCACCAGTAATCAGGTTACCACTCATTTCACATTGCCGCAGAGCGTATGATGTTGCTACGGCAACACCACTCTCTGGTGCAACAGTTAACTGCCTGTCTCATTATTTATATTATTATCATCTGTGACACTACCTTCTGAGCAATAAATCTTTAAAACGACAATGAGGAAAAAATTAATTACTTTGACACAATAATAGTAAATTCCCGCTGTTTTATAAGGGAGAATACAGAATTTCTTTCGCACATGTAACAGAAAATATTTCATTTCCCTGACAATACTGGAAAATAAGGAACTAAATGTAACATTTCATGAAATTTTACTTTTGGACAGTTTGAAAATAAAGCTTTTACTTTATAGATAATGGACATTAATTTCAGAAGAGAAATTATTGTCCTCACCTGATGATAAAACAATATTTTTAAATGGAAACTTACATTATCGCTTGTGAAAATTAAATCTACAATGATTACATGAAAATGATGCCATTTTCTATATACCTTTAGTCGTGATGTTACATTTAAATAAAGGTACTATGGTAACACTTATAGTAAAAGGCTTAAAAATTTATATATGAAAAATATGCATTATCTGTTCAAAATGATGCCATTTTTGCTTGTGAAAATACAGTGAGTCTGATTTTTAATTGATTTATAAAAATAATTGTGGCAATATGAAAGAAAAAGTTGCATTAGAAAATTAAATAACATTTTTTAAAAATTATAAACTATAGCAGATGGTTGAAAATAGGGCTGAGAAATCTGATAATTGTTTTAAATTTGCAATAATTTTACTCCCGTTCTAAAACTATTGTATGGTGTTGTACATATATAATGTTATCAACATTTAGGTAATTTTAGTCCCCACCCCATCACTTACAATATCATACGTTATCATTCCTCGACACCCCCCCCCCCCCCATACATCGCTTGTGAAAATTAAATCTACAATGATTACATGAAAATGATGCCATTTTCTATATACCTTTAGTCGTGATGTTACATTTAAATAAAGGTACTATGGTAACACTTATAGTAAAAGGCTTAAAAATTTATATATGAAAAATATGCATTATCTGTTCAAAATGATGCCATTTTTGCTTGTGAAAATACAGTGAGTCTGATTTTTAATTGATTTATAAAAATAATTGTGGCAATATGAAAGAAAAAGTTGCATTAGAAAATTAAATAACATTTTTTAAAAATTATAAACTATAGCAGATGGTTGAAAATAGGGCTGAGAAATCTGATAATTGTTTTAAATTTGCAATAATTTTACTCCCGTTCTAAAACTATTGTATGGTGTTGTACATATATAATGTTATCAACATTTAGGTAATTTTAGTCCCCACCCCATCACTTACAATATCATACGTTATCATTCCTCGACACCCTCCCCCCCCCATACATCGCTTGTGAAAATTAAATCTACAATGATTACATGAAAATGATGCCATTTTCTATATACCTTTAGTCGTGATGTTACATTTAAATAAAGGTACTATGGTAACACTTATAGTAAAAGGCTTAAAAATTTATATATGAAAAATATGCCTTATCTGTTCAAAATGATGCCATTTTTGCTTGTGAAAATACAGTGAGTCTGATTTTTAATTGATTTATAAAAATAATTGTGGCAATATGAAAGAAAAAGTTGCATTAGAAAATTAAATAACATTTTTTAAAAATTATAAACTATAGCAGATGGTTGAAAATAGGGCTGAGAAATCTGATAATTGTTTTAAATTTGCAATAATTTTACTCCCGTTCTAAAACTATTGTATGGTGTTGTACATATATAATGTTATCAACATTTAGGTAATTTTAGTCCCCACCCCATCACTTACAATATCATACGTTATCATTCCTCGACACACCCCCCCCCCATACACACACACACACCTTAATGAAATCATCATCAATGTTTAAAAATCCTTTTTATTTTTATATGTTTGTGTTTGCATAAAGATATGATTTTACATTTAAACAACTGTATATCAATTAACATCTAACTACACTTACTATTTAAAAAGGTATAAGACTATTTTGATGTAAAGAAAAAATTAAAGCACTAAAACAAAAAATATCGTTTGGATTAAAAAAAAAAAACTTTCCCCAAAAATATCTTATGACAATCAAACGTCAGTTCCCCCCCCCCCTCCCACACACATTAAAATGATAATTTTATATATGCACAGCCCTTAATTTGTATAAACACTGCAGCAGCAAAAGAAGGTCACATTTCAAAATTCCTCCCACAGTATTTAAAAAACTAATAAGTTGTATTGAAAATACCTTATATTATAAAGAAGCTTTTCTATGAAACCTTTAAACACATAAATGCTAAACTTATTATGTTTGCTTTTCATTACATTGGTTTTTATTTGTCACATATTGTATACCACAAGGAGTAATAATTCTCCAAAACCCCTTACAAATAAGGATACTGGCTGCACCACTGGTATAAGGAATATACACAAATTATGAAAAATTAGGCATAGATTATGAAATACTCTCCAACAGTAGCTATTAAGAAATTTAATATTTTCATACAATGAAATGAAATATCTAAATGTGCCATTTAAAAACACGTAACTCAGTAAAAATGCATTTTCAGCACTTGTTGTCCCCATAACACTTTTTGATGCATTATATTTATTGAATTTCACATTTAAATAGCACCCTCTATAGCGAACATCATTAGCATTTAATAATTACAATGCAATCACAGTATATTTACAAGTGTGACAAGCTGAATTCATAAATACTTTTCAACCATGTTGAAAGTGTTTTTCTCATTTTATATCTTAGCCATTTTTTTTTTTTTATAAAAAATAAATAGATAATTAAAAACAATTCTTAAATCAAGGTTTACATGATAGACAAAACAAGCAAATACCTGAAATACCATTTATAATAAAAATATATAGTCAAATAAAAGACAACAAATCTTTAATAAATTTCTTTTATTTGAAAGTACAAGTTACAGAAACAAAATAAAATTTCTTTATATTATAAATATTATTGAATATAATGATTACTACGTATAATAAATGAAACAATATTAATATGTATCATAATGGTCTATGATGATGACAATGTTTTGCAGAAAACTTTATTGATCTGAAGAAAAAGGTATTTATATTTCAATCTGAAAGGAAGATAATGCATTAGTAAAAATTGAGTAAAAATAAACTGTGTAACTAGCTAAATTGTGAACTATTAAGACAGTTTTTTGGAAAGAAGTGAGATAATCATTTAATAACTTTCAGTTGGTATAATAATTAAGAAGTAATAAATAGTGCATCAAAACCAAAAAGCATGTTCTTGACATACCTAAAAAAAAGGAGGTAATATGGAAATAATAGGATTCCATCTTAAATATGACGTAATCAACATGGCAACCTAGAATCATTACATGTCATGGGATATCACTGAATTAATTATGTACGATAGGATTTAATAGAATGAAGAAAACTTTTATTAATATCTTTTTAAGTTTTGATTTGATTTTCTTAAAATTTGAAATGACTTGACAAAATTCTGCAACGATTATATATATATTAAATTTCAAACCATTTGGTTGGGTATTTTTTGCGCTGTTATATGCGGACAGATGGACAAACCAGATGAAGACTATAGGTGCTTCGTATTTATATAGTTACAAACACATCTAAAAAGAGCTTAAAAAACACTATTTCTGTTTCCCTTTCATTCTGATAAAAATAACATTAAAATGACTTGAAATGGAATAAGTAATTTTTAAGGGAAAAAAGTTGTTTTATTTTTTTCTGTATGAGAATAAATAAAATTGTTAATTTCAGAATGAATGAGTTCAGGCCCACCCGAGCTCGAAGAATGGTACAAAAATCGAGCCCAAGGCCATATCTCTCATCTCTAGTAGTAACACAAGAACACTGAAACTAAATGTTAAACCAACGGCAATGTTCTTTTCAAAATTCTTATTTGCATTTCAATACTTTTTTTTTTTTTTTTTGGCCTGGGCAACCTGAACCTGATGTCTAACCAAATATGTTTACTTTTTATTTCTTTGGTTGCAGTTTTTTTTTCTTCTGAGGGCACTTTTAATTTTGAAACAAGTTCTGAAACTGAAATTTTCCTCTGAAAAACTGCACCTGAAATCAAGGACAAAAAGATACCCAATTAGACATGTCCCACGCAAAACAGAAAAAATTATTTAAAAATATTCAAAAGCAAATGATAAATTTGTAAAGTTACCATTGGTTTAATATCAGTTTGCAAGCATCTTTCCATGAGAGTTAACATAGTATAATTAATAAATAAACTTAAAATTTCGAACCCAGAATCAAAATAACATTAATTATTAATAACATTAAAACTCTTCATTTCACGATTTGCATAGTAATATAAAAAATAATTTAAAAATATGGTACTTTTCTGTTAGTTGGCACAGGCGATAAATCAACAAATATTTTTCCTTTGTCATCATTTGCATTGCATTCACTTAATTTTAAATATAAACCATTCACTCCTTTCATTCTAATACATATGTTGCATTTAAATACATGCCTTTCACTCATTTTGATTCAATTGCAGAAAAAAAATATATCATCAAAATATTGTTTCTAATTTTCATGTGTGTAAAAAAAAAAAGTGTTATTGGAAAGATTTGTACACGAGTGACATAAAAGTACCAAAAATACTCAGAAGTTAAATATAAGTATTAAATAGCTTAACCAGCATGAGTAATAGTCAGTGTAGAATAATTTAAATAGAAAAAATAAGAGAATATGCTTTCCACACGTAGAAGAATTCAATAAAACACACATATTTATATTACGCACTATACATAAAGGTTATTTTTCCAAAAAAAGTCTGGGGGGACAACCAAATGCAGCTAATGCGCAATATGTTTTACTAATAAACATCATTACTTTCCATATGTTATATTTATAAACTGCATTAATTACAACTAAATAAAATAACCAAACCATACAAGTGATAAATTTTATACCTATGGTCATTTAAATTTCTCAAAACGCTTTTGAACTAAATTCTGATTCAGCAGCTATGAATATTATCATTAACATCTCAAAACTAATCTTTTGAGCTAAAAAAAAAAACATTTAAAAAACTTTTACTTGCTATGCTCACAATTTCTTAGTTAATTCATATTTAAAATAAAGTATGAAGCTGCAGCTTACTTACAAAATATATTATAGGAAAAATGTAAATTTTGCGAGCGAAATCTAAAAGCGTAAAAATCATAAAAGCATGGCTTCATATATTTTTTTTTGTTTATTTGTTTGTTTAATGAATTTTGACCCAAAAATTTAGAAGACTTATTTCAAATTATAGCATTTTATGACACCGGATACGTATTAATTCCAATTTTGATTGTCGTTGAATATTAAGGTCATTCCATGGTAACTTACGTTATAATTTAAAACAATTTACTGCAGTAATTTCAGTAATATAACACCAAAAAATTTTCAAATGTTAAGTTGACATGATTTGTTAATTAAACCTAGGGTCAGGTGGGGTAAAGTGGTCAGGCGGGGTAAAGTGGTCATAATTCATAAAAAGGGCTAAAATCCTGACTAATATAGAAATTTGAATAATTTTCTTTTAATTTTAGATTTATTAAGTATTGATCAAAGTTTCTCACTCAAAAAAACATTTTTAGTAACATGTTTGAGGCACTGGGCATTCATTTTGTCTGTCTTTGTTACACCTTGTTCTTTTAACTCTTTAATTAACTTTTCTGCTGCATTTTGTTTATCCCAAATTTTGTTAAATTGGCAGTTCAGAAAGCTTTTCACATATCTCAAGAACATATGTTCATTTATAGCTAAGTTATATTTATCACAGATTTTATTTCATAATAGTTTTAGTTACATGGGGTAAAGTGGTCATAGGGTTAGGCTTAACTTATAGATATTTGATCTGGGTTAAATTATTCATTATATACAATGCAGTTTATTAAATACTAATAACTATTAAAAACTAACTGCAAATAGTTATTATTTAATAATAGTTTATAATATGGGGTTAAAAAAGGTTAAGTTTAATTTTTAATAGGTTCAGAATAGTGAATGAATTAACTAAGTGTAAACCCGAATTGCTTGCAAAGGTTACATCAACTAATTTAACAACCAACACATTAACTACTTTTTCTAATACCCATACTTGTATTATATAAGAAAATAGTCCACAAGAAAATCCTGAAAGAATTTTTAATGTTGATGAGGCTGGAATGGATATGGATAGCCAAAATAGTTCAGTTTAAAAAATTGTACACAATGCAATGCATTATATAAAATTCAGAAACCAAAGGAAAGATAATGTTTAGTGTTCCTCTTCCTTTTGGTATATCAGCTAGTGGTTATTACATTCTTCCATTCGCCGTTTATGTGTGAGTATATATGAATTATGGATAAAGGGTGGTCGTGCAGGAGCATTGTATGAATCATGGAATCTGGATAGATGCAGGATTCTGTACTTGAATCTTGGATGGATCATTTTATTAAGTAGATAGTACACCGAAAGCTTACAAAAGCCTGCCCTTTTATTTATGATTGTGATGGACATAAATGAATTATGATTCTGTGAAAAATAGCTATCCACAATCATATTATAATACTCTGCCTGATACCTCATACTAGTCATAGTCTACAACCATTAGATCTAGGTGTATTTTCCCCCATTAAAAAAAGCCTGGAAAGGAATTTTAAAGAAACAGTATCAAGAAAGCAGACTGCAAAATATGTAAAAAAAATTTAAAATAATCTACATTGGCAACATTATCTACATACACTCATTTCAGATGTGAATAGAATTGTTAGACATAGTTTTAAAGGAAAAGGAAATGTGTCCAGTCCAAGATCAGAGTAGTATTGACAGAAAAAACACTTGCATTATATCTGCAAAAATAACAAGGAAAATGGGATACTTAAAAGCTGCTTAAATTTCCAAAAGGAATAAAAAACAAAAAAATATCCCTAGTCAACATTCTCTTTATCCATTTATAATCGCTAAAGATGACATCTCAAACCATATCTATAGGACCTTGAGTGTTGCTAAGATATGAAATGAAGAAATCAATAAAGCAATTGGGAAAAAACATGATTATTTTTCTTAAAGTATGTTAAAAAAAAATCCAAATTTGGCAATCATTATACTTTTCCAGAATCAGATGTGATCAAAATCCTTGAAGAACCAAATTTTAACAACAAACAATTTTAACATTACAAATTTACACTTTAATAAAATAAAATGGCAGATAACTTATTATAAAGGTTGTTTAAAATGTTTGTAAATAATAAAATGTCACTTTTTATTCATTAGTTTATTTTTTTATTACACTTTTTCAATGTGACCACTTTACCCCATGCACTACCCACTTCACCCCACCCCCTGGGGTAAAGTGGTCATAAAAACATGCCTGGAAAAATATGTTATAAAACGGTGTTATTCCCCAAAAATATTTCTGAAATGGATATGGATGTACTCTAGAGTAATGTAATGTAAAATAACACCCAAAATTTTAGAAAACATCACAGAAATTCTGATGTTTACATCCTCTGAAAGTTTGAAAAGCCTGTTTTTATGACCACTTTCCCCCACCTGACCCTATCCAAAGGTCAATTTGGATAAAAATTACCTAGAAAATGAAAATTACATTTTTTTATGGCAACTTACGTTACTTTTTCAGTAATGTCAGTTACCATAATAAATATAACTGGCAGAGTTCAAGAAAAAACACTAAAATTAGGCCATTATCATCTAAATTTATCTTTGAATAGGTTTAATTAACAAATCATGTCAACTTTGCATTGTTAATATTTTTTTTTCTTTTGTCTTTTATTACTAAAATTACTGAAGTAAACTGTTCTAAATGTAACGTAAGTTACCATCGAATGACCCAGTGAATTATAAACATTGATTGAGCGAAACAAACAATATCACTTATTTTATTTTGAAGCTCAGAGCTTTATAAAAATTAATTACAATGTTGACACATTTTAATTAAATTCTAAAATACACCATATGCTCCTGATAATTTCAATAACTTATACTAATGAAATAAATAATTCATATCACTTCAAAGAATTGTAAATAAACAACCCAAATCACAACAACAACAAAAAAACAAAACAAACAACAACATTAATAATAATACATTTTAGATTAGTTCAACATTAACAAATATTAAATCAAATACATTAGATTATTACATATGCAGCTTAATAATTATTAAACAAATAAAAACCATGATACTATCACAGATAATACATTTTATATTATTTCAATATTAAATAAAATATATTAATAATTAATAATATATTAATAATTAATAATATATTAATAATTAATAATTATTAAGCTGATATTAAATTAAAATTATCCAGGTGTACCAAATGGAAGAAAAAGGAATTAGAAATGGAAGAGATATCATTTGATCATAGTTCGCAGCTACGAAGCAATATACATAACCATATTCTCAAATATATACATTATTACTAATTAATTACTGTGCTTAAATTGCTTATTTAACACTGTGATCTTATTTTAGACAAATCTGATAAGTTATTCTAGCTTTTGTGTAATTTCAGAATTTTTTTAAGTCTGAGCGACACATTTTTTGCAATATCAAATCCTTGAAAAGTGTGTATAGGGAGGGAGATAGAGGTTAACTGCTTCCCACTAACAGAATACTCATATACTCGATGTTTATATAAAACATAGTTTACATATTTACATAAACTACATTTTTTTAATTGATCATTTAATGCCATTTTATAAATTAAAAAAACTAATGCGAAGAAAACATTGATTAAAGAATAAAAGGAATTAAATAATAAATATTGTATTGAGAATAAAGTTTTCTTAGATACAGATTGATTTTGTGAGAAAAATGACGTTATATATAAAAGATAAAGCAATGATAAATAAAATACAGAACATGTACTTTTGAGAAAAATGACTTACTTACAATCATCATACACGAATATTATTGAAGATTCATATCTTCAAAAAAAGCATGCAAATCTCATGTAAAAGTCAGGTCAACAGGCAATCGACAAACATTCACATAACTGTTGAAAACATCCTGCAATGTAAAGGAATAGAAAAAAAAGAGTATAATAAACTAATAAAAACAACAAAAACAATGTAGAATGCATTTCAAAATCTCTCGTTCTAAGCAACAGAAAATAAATATATAAAAAAACTACATACTTACAGTCAGTCATACAAGTTAGTAATACTTTATTTATACGAGAGTTCCTGATTGATGAATTTTAAGTAGAAAACAACAAAACAGCACATAGTCCAAGAGCATCAGACAATCCACTTTCTTGCAGAAGATCACAAATGGTAGTCACTTATTATAGAAGACTACACACCTGCGATATCCTGAGAGCAAACTTGGTAAAATATGTATTTATCTTGGCACCAGCAGATTCTAATCTCTACTTCAAGTATAACTTTTATGGGTTTGAAAGTTTTTCAAACTCTTTCTGAAGAAAAAATAATTTACGAACTTTTCAATCGTAAATCATCTCTTGTGGGGAAGTGGAGAGAAAAAATTCATGTTCTAGATTTTACAGTTTTAATATACTACTACTGATTAATTATTAAAGAAAACTACAGAAAGATAAACATATAAGATAAAATTTTAAAAAGAATAAGGGATGGTTTATAAATTATTAATAATAATTACAAGTAAAAACTTTATTTAAAAACAAGTTTGTTCAATTTAAAAAAAGTTAAATTTTATATGTCATTAGAATTTTTTTAGGGGGAGGATAAGAAGCTAAATACAATTCAAAGTCTTCATATTACTTTTTAGATAGTACCGTATCATTGTAAAAATTAACACATTTAAAACTGATTAATAATAATGTAAATCATGTATGCAGAATTTGCTATGATCAGTCAATTTTATAAAAATAATAGAGAAAACTTTGGAGTTAATTCAAAATTAATTCTATGGTTAAAAATTTGTTGCTAGTTTTAGGATAAATTAAAAAATTGTCAGTACTAAAAATGCATTGAAATAGAATATCAAATAAATTCCTGAAGGAAATTAAACTATTTATTCACAAAAAAGGGATTACCGTACATTATAATAGAATGACGACCGTATTATATTAATTTGTATTCATATACTATCAAATTTGTTTTAAATTCATGCATATGAAACCAGGTTAATTTTAAAGAATTTGGAAATGAGGAGCATAATTATCTATTAACAAATGCATAGGCAGCGTTGTATGTAAATACAGGAAGATGCAAATTAAAGAATTTACGAATACATCGTTTTATAGAGTTTGGTAATATTAAAAAGTAACATAGTTAACAAATTAATTTTAGTAGCGTAGTATGTAAATACATGAAAATAGTAACTTACGATTGTATAGCTTTATAAAAGAAACTTCTACAGTTATGAAGAAACAATGTAGAAAAACGTTAAAAACATTACGCACCTTTAATTTGTAAATCCCTTATTAATTTCAAAGAATCTTCAAAATCATAAGCTGTCGTCTGCTTCTTCAATCTTTTAAAATGGCGGAATACAAAAAAATGACGCACGCTGATTGGTTGGGTCTAGTATTTTAAAGCCAAGGCCTAGACCACAGAGACCATGCCTGGCAGACCACGCAGACCCTACTAAACCCGGCTAAACCCACGCCTGGCAGACCTCGCAGACCTTGTAGACCTGATAAGCCATAGTGTAAACGCAGCATTACACGTCTACGGGGCCTTCCCTTTTTACGCTAGAAGTTTTTACCTTGACCACGTGATCAAAACGAAAATGGAATATCCTCCGTTATACAAGGACTTAGTTCTTTTCTTAGTTCCATGATTTCGAAGTTCTAGATGGAGTTGCAGTAAGATGGTTGGGGGTGACGCCAAAAAAGTAACCCTAAAATCCGCTACAGAAAGCCCAAACAAACCACGTGCTTTGACACGCCTATCAGTTCAAACCGGTTTATACCTGTATTTCTTTGCTTTCATTTTTTATCGTCGGAAATTGTTATTCAAGATATGATTAAAATTTCGATAAAAGATGACTTATGCGCTGTTATAGGATGTAGTACTAGATCAGAATGTATCAAAGATACTAATATATCACTTCACAGAATTATTTGATTATTTTATCATATGTATTTTAAATATAAATATCAGAAGAATCTTTTAAGATTTTACTTGAAAGGGTAACATTCTTTCGTTATTGCCCGAAAATCGTTTGCACTTGAAAATCTAGATTTTCGATTAATATTTGTAATTTAAGTTTTCATACATAATTTTAAAAGAATGCTTTCATCATTATATATTTTATCTGTTTACATGCAATTATTAATATGCTGTTAAAAACAAATAAAGACGTTTATCTAAATTAGTAGCGATTGATACAGTAAAAAATGGGGGCCTATTTGAAGCGCAATCACAAAATTTCATCCCATCAAAGAAACTCCATTAATCAGTTTGAATTACTTGAGTTTTGAAACATATTATTATTTGCAAAAAAATGAGTTCCCTGACAGGAAACTTTTAGCTGTAAGAATGAAATTATTATCAATAAATGCTTGGCTCGCATTTGAGTAATTGGACTTGACCTTTCGATACAAAGTTTTATTTTTCACAAAATTGTTATGCATTTCTCAAGAATAACTTTTTCTTTTCAGAAAATTGAGACCAAAAGAAAAACAAAACTTCCATCTATACCATTCCCAAAACTTTCTTCTATCTCATACATGTTAATACTTCAAAATTCGCTATCACACTGCCAAAATTAAATGGCAATCTATGCCCATCATGAGAATTCTAAAGATACGATAAAGATATGCAATGGTTCTTGAGATATGGCTATCGCTGAAATCGTGTAAATCCAGCAAACTGCAGCCTAGCAGCACCGCCTATTTGGTACTTTACACCAAAACCTATGATGCACCAAAACCACCAAACAACAACATATGTCAACGTCAAACTGAATCTGAAGTTTGGGGAGAATCCGTGCATCAGTTTTTGAGATAGAGCTATTGCGATAATCATGAAAATTCTAGCGTAGCAGCGCCACCTATTGGACGAGTAACACCAAAATCTATCAGCAACAACTTGTGTTAACATCTAACTAACTCTGAAGTTAGATGAAAATTCGTGCATTAGTTCTTGATAGAACTATTGCGGAAATCGTGAAAATGCAACACAGCAACGCCACCTGATGGACGATTTACACCAACACGCAATCAGCACCAAGTCATATCAAGGACTAACTGAATCTGAAGTTTGATGAAAATCCGTGAATCAGTTCTTGAAATAGAGCTATGCGGAAATCGTGTAAAACCTTCAAAATGCAGCATGGCAGCGCCACCTGTTGGGCGATTTACACCAAAACGTAATAAGCACCAACTCATATTAAGGACCAACTGAACCTGAAGTTTGATGAAAATCCGTGTATTAGTTCTTGAGGTACAGCTATTGCTGAAATCGCGAAAAATGCAGCATAGCAGCGCTACCTGTTGGGCGATTTACACCAAAAACTAATCAGCACAAATTTATATTAAGGACTACGTGAATATAAATTTTTATTAAATTCCGTGCATTTGTTCTTGTGATAGAGCGCCCACAAAATTTGTGTCACATACTGACAAGTACTTTAGATACAGTACTGTATCCGAATCTTTTGTGTGTCCTTGTAAATGAACGATAAATACTATGCACATCATATTTCACAGCAAGTACATTGTAGTAAATCTGAGTAATTTATGTCTATTCCATTATATTTCAGTAACATAATATCGCTGTAAACAGCCCCACCCCTATATCATTATGTAACGGAATTCTTTTGTGTGGCCCTGTAAATGAATAATAAATGCTTTGAAAGCCCCGAATTCTACAAAATGCATGTTTTACTGCACTTTATAAATGAATATCAATTTCTTTATGTTTTAAATTGTCTAGCATCATTAAAATGCACTTGAAACGATTTTTCCCATTGACCGTAATGAAACAGAATACTTTTTACCGCCCATGGAAATAAACTATAAATGCAACAGTTTTTTTTTTTTAATAGCGATCACGCTATAATAAACGTCAATAACATATAAAAAATGCAGGGTGATCCCAGTATATTTACAAGAGTTAGAGCTCGGCCAGAAAGCCATACAAACCGATGACAAACATTTTTCATCTATGTTGGAAAAGGTTAAAGAAAGAAAACTTTCAATAATACAATTTTTAGTTCTTATCAAATTTTTGCAATACTTTATTTAATCTTATTTTGACATTTTATTATTGTTAATTTTCCAATTCCAGTTATTTTAAAAGCAAACATTTATTTTAATAAATAACAACACAACAAAGACCCTTTAAAAATGTACCATTTTTTCCTAAAATATACTTCAGCTGTAATTTACCTCTTTGGATCCGTCTTATTCATAGACTTCTCATATAACTGGACTCAGAAATGGCAACCTTTTCTTGAGGCCGGGATCTCTGCCCACCGTCACGTGATGGTGGGTAGAGAAAACGCGCCAAACCGGTTTTTCTCCCGCCAAAATCTCCTCGGAATTTGCCTCCAGTTCCCGCTTAAACTTTATTGCCTCGGCGTTTCTCTTTAAGTTGACAGCATTGCACTTTCTTTACCTTTTAATTTTCCTTTTAACAGTCCTTTTAAGAACTTATTATTTATTTTAGCATTAAAAATGACTCTTATATATATGTGTGTGATTAAATATTGCAGTTTCTTACGAAATTTCATCTAATCAATTTACAAATTCGAGTTATGTAAAAGCGCCAGTGTTATATATATATATATATAGATAGATAGATACATACATATATGCATATATATATATATATATATATATACATATATTGTATATATACACACATATATATATGTGTGTAAATATATATACATATATGTATATATAACACTGGCGCCCGGCTAACCGAAAAGTACTCCTTTTTCTTATTTTATGGCATTCAATCTGTATTTAATGTGGGAGGAGGATAATAAAAATTCTTTTGCTAAGATTTCTCATGTGAAATTGATTTTATTACATTCTTATTGATTTTACATTTATTTAAAAACCTTGATATTGGAATATATATATTAAAGAACTTTAAAAATGTATTAATAACATCGAATTATAATAGTAAGTATTATTGATTAGAAGTTAAAATCTTCATTAGTTGCCTTTGATGATTCTTTTCAATAATTCTAAAGTAAAAAGAAAAAAAAAACATACTAGTAGGGGTTAAACTTTATATAGAACTGAACAATTGCAAATTATTTTTTCTCATAAATTTATTTAAAATATCTTACTAGAGAAACAATCGCAAAATATAATGTACTAAATCTGTAATAATCCAAATTATTTCTTCTCCACTACCTCTTGCATTTTTTCTTTTTTCATGAAGACATCAATCAAGGTTTTCTTTTTATATATATATTTTTTAATTCTGTAATAAAAATGCCTTTAAATACTCTGAATATCAAAAAGGCGAAATGGAAATTTAGCAAAAATATCTCTTATTGAATAGATTGTTAAATAAAGAAAGTATGGGGTTTCAAGTTTACTTTCCAGGTAATCATTGTGTAGAACCTAGTAAAATTCTACAGACATTTAAATATTTCCCAGGAAATTTTAAGATCAGCAAAGAACAAACGTGAGATGCTTTGATTATAGAAGCTATGAAAATATATATTAAAAAAAAAAAAAAAAACTGGGTATAAGTAATTATAATATCTGCATTTATGTGCCAACTTTCCAAAAATTGCCAACTATGACGCCATTTTCTGAAAAATTCTTTACCTTTGTTAACCCTTTATCTACTGATTAAAATAATTTGTTATAAAATTCATTTAATACGTCGATTAATAGTAATACAGTTTAGAATGAGTTATAGATGCATTGCTTTATCTTGTTCCAAAGGCATTGGTTACACAAAACAAAAATATTTTTAAAAGGATTATTTCTTTTGTCTTTTCAGCTTTCTTGGCGGGGGGGGGGGGGGATTTTTCAGTTCGGAAATATTTTTATTATAAGTACATTATATTTGTATATTTCTTAATTCTGCAAAACACTGAGAAAAATATTTAAAATAAGATTTGAATAGGTTTATAAATATTGCACAAAATCCCTATAAATTCAAATTTAATTAATCCTTCTAAATCCTTCAGTCCTTTTGAAATCCTTCTAAAATTTATTAAATGATTGTGTAAATCTTCTAATGTAGTTTCAAAAATTCACTAAAAATTCTTTAGAAGATAAAATTTTCATGAATTCATAATTCAGTACATAAAGGGTTAAAAAATGAGAAATACTGTTCGATTTCTTGTTATTTTAATAATGCTTGGATTGTACTTTATGCTGATATATAAATAAACAATAAAACAACGTTAAAAGCACAAAACACATTTCATTCTATTTTATCTTTAAACGTTTACTGTTTATTTATATTAATAGTTATTTTATTAAATGATTGTGCTAAACTGAAGTTTTCCGAACAGAAATCTGGTACTAATAATAATCTAATATTACTAATAAAAATATTTTAAGTAACATTTACTATAGGGGGAGGGTGCCATTCGTACAATGCATGTTTCTTAATACATTTTATAACAGTAAATTAAGAATTACAACAGAAAGAAAATATATGCAGAAAATTAAACAATTTTTTAAGGAGGGGGGGGGGGGGGGGGTTGTGTTACAAAATAAATTGGAGCTCAAAATAGTTTCTTGTAGCAAGGCCAAGGCCCCATTTAAGAAAAACGAATTCGTCTTGATCGTTAGAGAAATTTGAAATCACAAGTCATTAAATTAAATAATATATTGCATACAAATTAAAAAAATTAAATTTCTAAAGAGTTAAATTAATTCCTGCAATGTTACCTTTCGGTCATGTGCATATTTAACGCAAATAAAATCCTATAGTAATTAACAGTGCTACATCTCATAGTTTCAGTTTCGCTTCTGTATTTACATTTATTTTGTTGCATGAATGAAATCGAGCAGTAGCCAATAGGGCGATCACCGCCAAAAAATGACAGCCTTTTGGCAACGAAAGGAAAAGATCCTGGCTTCAACTTCTGTCCGAAAGAACAATGGAATCCGGCCTCTAGTTCCTATACTTACTCTGAGGTCTTATTAATACAAAATTCCCTCCCACGTGCTTGTGTTGTTTGGGCTTTCTTGGACGTTTAAATTTGAGCGATAAATGGTTTCATATTGCAAACCTTTTTAACGGCATACTGCAACGCAACTTCATCTATCTCTTTCCTCCATGGAATTTCATGGCTCTGGTGAAAGAAATCTAACAAAAACATAGCTTTGAAAAAAGGCAGCCAAGTTCTGTAAAGACAATGGCAAGAAAAGAAGTGATATCTAAGTGGGTGCCAAGTTCAAATAAAATTCACTCAGACTTACCTACAGAAGTATTAGAGCATTTTTTAAATTGTTTAGAAATAAAAATTATTGATAGCTTATTAATAATAAATCTAGAACTTGGCAAGTTTTTACCTACGAGTCATTTAATTTTATTAATGACATTATTATATCAAAACTTGTTATTTCATGTTTGGAAGCCTTCATTTGAGTGAGCTCCTTTCCCTTGAAGGGTGGTGGGATAAAATATATCCCACCTAATTTTAACTGCAAAATGCCACATTGACACTAGAATTCAGGACTAAAGAGTTTAATTTTATTAAATACGTGAAAAGAAGCTTTTACCCATTTTGAAATAAAATTGTTTTTAAATTCTGCTGTGATTCAATCATTTCAGCATGTCACGAATGAAAGCTCTTTGCCCCTGAAGTGTTAAAGGGGTGCAGTCTCTAGAGGGATGACCAAGAACAAGCGTAAGGGTATCTGTCTCTTTCTCAGGCCTTTTAGTCTGTTTGCATTGAGGTTTCTGGAGGGTGGGTGCTAGAGTGATAACCAAAGACGGGCGGGAGTGTATCTGTGTATTTATTGGTTTATCAAATCTTTAACATGAGTCATTTGTTTATAATAGTAACTATATTAATTTTTTTTTATAATGACATTGTTGTTAATATTAACATCATCATTTTATTAAGACATGAAATTGTTAGGCATAACATTTATCAAAAACTTGCCAAGTTCTAGATTTATTATTAATATGCTATCAATAATTTTTATTTCTAAACAATTTAAAAAATGCTCTAATACTTCTGTAGGTAAGTTTGAGTGAATTTTATTTGAACTTGGCACCCACTTAGATATCACTTCTTTTCTTGCCATTGTCTTTACAGAACTTGGCTGCCTTTTTTCAAAGCTATGTTTTTGTTAGATATCATTACTTTTTGTAAAGTTACAATATATTTAGACATTTTACTTAATGCTTTAAATGTGTTTACATGTGACTATTTTATTCACCAAGCAACATTCAATTTTAATTTAAATTTCCTACAACAAACTATTTGACTGTCAATTTGCGGCTGAAATCTATAATTTAATACTGCTACATTGAATGCATGTTTTGAAACGAAATGTATTGATTCGAATTTTTTATTGTTTCTGAAACAACAATTCCTATTAAATTCCTATATTAAATTTTCCAATTAAATATCCTATAGCTGGGCCTGCTGTTTTGTACTGAAAGTGAAAAATAAAGTTATGTGCTTATGACACACTATGTATCATTCGTCTATGGGTGCCGGCAAAGAGGCAGTGCAGAGGAAGGACGTTGCCTCTCCCTGGATTTTCAAATTTAATTCATTAAATATCCTTTTCTCTGATGATTTTGAAAATAAGTGGGTAAGTGTGATCACAGATCGCACAGAGGGTTTCGTTTAATATTCCTTTCAAAACACTTTATCCTTTTGAAAAATCTGTTAGTTCCACATTTCGCAACCAGGGGCGCACTCTATTCTAAACAAACCTCTTTTCCGAACGAAACTCCGTTTTTCATACTATCCGTAGATATATTAGACGAGGGGATTGAGCCCATAGCACCCGAGATAAGTAGGCGCCCCTGGCGATAAAAAGTGAAACTAAAATATGTAAGGCTATGGTGCATAATATGAAAGAATGGTCAAAGGGGTGTCGGCAAAAGTTGGAAAAGTGCTCCCCGGGTGAAAAGGGCGGAGATTAGAAAAATTGCTTAAAATACACAAGTGAGATCCCCGGAGGAGTAAATAATATAAAACTTTTTGAAAATTTTATGATTTGTCGTGTGGTCTGAGGTATTCACCTATACGTATGCAAAAAGTCATGTCTCCAACTTAATTAGGGGCTTCCTTAGAAAGAGCTGCTTAAAATACATTTGTGGAAGCTCAAAGGGTTAAGCGTAAGACTTTTTCAAGATTTTATGATTTGTCACCTGGCCTCAAGTGTTCTGCTATAAGTATGCAAAATTGCAAATCTACAATTTAATAACGGGCTCAGTTAGAAAGAATTGCTTAAAATACGTATGTGGAAGCCCAAAGGGTTAAATGTACGACTTTTTCAAAATTTTATGATTTGTCGCATGATGGTGTTCAGCTATAAGTATGCAAATTTTCACGCCTCCAACATAATTAGAGGCTCACTTAGAAAATGTTATTTAAAATACACATGTGAGAGCCCAAAGGGTTAAATGCACGACTTTTTAAAAATTTTATGATTTCTTGTTTGATGTGAGGTGCTCAGCTATAAGTATGCAAAATTTCACGCCTCCAACCTAATTAGGGGCTCACTTAGAAAGAATTGTTTAAAATACACATGTGGGAGCCCAAAGGGTTAAATGTACGCCTTTTTCAAAATTTTATAGATTTTCGTTTGATGTTATGTGCTCAGCTATAAGTATGTACAATTTTACGCCTCCAACCCAATTAGGGGCTCACTTAGAAAGGATTGTTTAAAATACACATGTGAGACCCCAAAGGGTTAGATTTACAACTTTTTCAAAATTTTATGATTTGTCATTTGATGTGAGGTGTTTAGCTATAAGTATGCAAAATTTCTCGCCTCCAACCTTGTTAGAGGCTCACATAGAAAGAATTGTTTAAAATACACATGTGGGAGCCCAAAGGGTTAAATGTACGACTTTTTCAAACTGTTATGGTTTGTCATTTGATGTGAGGTGTTGAGCTATAAGTATGCTAAATTTCATGCCTCCAATCTAATTAAGGCTCACTTATAAAGTATTTTTTTAAAATACACATGTGGGAGTTCAAAGTGTTAAATGTAAGACTTTTTCCAAATTTTATGATTTGTCGTTTGATGTGAAGTGTTCAGCTATAAGTCTGTAAAATTTCAAGTATCCAACATGTATAGTTTCTGAGAACGGGCTCTGTGACGGACAGAATATCTCAATTTGTTGTTTTTCTGTAAGCAAGTAAACCCAGATAAACCCCCAGTAAGTAGATAGGTTTACAATAGAAGTCTATGGGAATTTGGCGAAAAATTAGAGATATCGCCAAGGTGGCGTCCCTTTTGGCGACTAATTTTGGTCGCCAAATTTGGCGATATATCGCCACGTTGGCGAGAAACTTGGCGGTATTTGGCGACAGAACAGGGTCCCCTCCTATGGCAAATTAAAATTTCGCCTAATAGACGTAATGTTAAAGTAAAAATGGGCACCCCCAGGTGGGTAATTCATCGATTTTCACAATTTTTTTATTTTTTTCCTTAGTTTTATAGTGTAAACAAACTTCGCACCAAATTTGAAGTCTGTAGCTGCAGTAGATATACGAGATCTTTTTGTTGAGTGAGTCAGTCAGTCAGTCAATCAGTCAGTAAGTGGTAAAATTATCGATTTTCAGACATTTTCAAATGTCATTATCTCGGAAACTAATTATGCGTTATTTATAAAATTTTGGATTTTAGGTAATTAGGGTGGCCTTACTACACATTTCGTATAACAAGTACGTAGGTCTCATAGATTTTCAGTAGTAGAGCATTGAAATTTGACGAAAACAGCTCGAAATGGTTCGTGTAAATAACACACGGCTATGTCAGGCGAACTTGGCTGACACACTGCCGTGTGTCTAGATACCATTTAGGCTGGGATTACGGTGCCTCACTTAAGATAAACTTAGAGACTTATGATATAAACAAAACGTAAACGCGAGCGTAAACGGCATTACGGTGCCTCGCGATCTTACGACAGCTTGGAAGCAGCCGTAAGTTAAGACAGAAGTGGATGCGCGCGCAACCACAACAAATGTAACTGCGGCCTGTGATTGGCTGACTGCAGGAGGACTTACTTCGAAGCACGAGGACTTGCGCCGAGGCACCATAATACCAAGTTACGACTGATCGCAGGAACGTCTATCCTACGATCGAGCGTAAGATACGGTCGAGCGAGGCACCGTAATCCCAGCCATAATTATATTTGCTGAGTGAAATCTATCTAAAATGAAAATTTTCCTTCGTCTCTAGCGATTTTGTCTTAACAAGTTTTAGTACATTAGTTTTCTATTAACTTAACAATTTATAATGAACTTTAAAGTAAAATAAATCTGTGAAAACACAACAAACGTAATCTGTAAAAACTTTCAAAACATTTTTCAGAGTTTCAAATGTGCCATCAGATTTATTTTAAGAAACATTTACACCACACATTCAATTTGTCAATGTTAATTAATATTAAAAGAATGCTTAATTTTTTAGAGCAGTGATAAATGCTGTAAAGGAAAAGCTAAAAAGCTGACATTTTTTTTATGACTTGTGAATATTGCTAATGAATATATGAATATATATTCATTGAGCATATAATGAATATATGCTCAATTTCTTGAATTATATCATTTATTTTAAGTATTGATTTTACATTAGTATTTAATTAGTTTTGTAATTCGATAAATTCTAATACAGTAAAACAAAGAAATAACAAGAAATTAAATACAATACAATTTCTGTGTGTCATGCTTTTATTATTATTAATAAAAAAAATGCATCCTGGTTTGACATTACAGCCTAGTATATTAAAATACGGTTACATATATATATATATATATATATATATATAATGCTTTCAAAAAATTTTTTTAAAAACAAATAACCCAGTGCATCAGGCGCAACGCAGCTTCTTATATGCACTAAGTGAATATATCTCTAATAAAAGTGAATGACTATGAAAATTATTATGAAAAGAGGGTGCAAAACAACAATAAAAATCCATGAAAATTTATAACGAAAAAACAACAAACAAACCACTCCCTGCTCTTCAGAAAGTGGGAGGAGTGAAAAAAGCAGGTATCAAAAACAGAAATTGGATCCTCACGGGTTTCGCAAGATATGGCCAACCCACATACTCCAAAAGTATAACAATAGATTTAAACTTTCAAAAACACAACATAAAAAAGCTATTTTATAATTTTAACGAATCAAAAACAAATATAACCAACCAATTCAAATCCAAGAAAACCGATTTAGCTTATAAAACGTAAATAAAAATTAATAAAAATTTTTTTTTTTTTTTTTTTTTTTTTTTAAAAATCCTTTTTTAATATGACTAATTCATTAAGCAATTAGAAGTATTGAACATGTGAGAAGGCCATATCCCCACCTTTACCCATGAAGACCTGAAAAAAAACTTGCTACCTTTAAAACAATCACTACGCTCCACTTCTTTCCATCAGCAGGAGTTGCAAGCAAGGCCATAATCCAAGTTAGACCAGCATCGTGAAGACTTGTCTTTCCATTATCCTCATAATCATTAATTTTCTTTCCAAGTCACCGCAGTTTCTACTTGAAGCACATCAACATGCAGACGTTCTTAAAGACTTTAGTCCACACCCTTCATTTTATTCAAGCAGCTACCTTGGCGTCCATTACGGTGTTTGGCCGCTTAGCTGTTGCCACTTTATAAAACACTTGTTAAGTTGATTTACATAATGAAAAATAAACTGGTATGGAAATAAATTATTATAAAAAAGATTAGCAGTAAATTTAAAAATCTGTGAACTCAAAAATTCTCTATTACTACAAATTCTATAAAATCTATTAATTTGTCCCACAATGATGTTATTAAAAACCTTCTTACTTAAATTTGAATACCAGTGTGGCATCGATTGAGTATTAAAATTAAAAAAATCCCGTTTATCAAAAAGCTTAATTAGTATATTATTATCATTAATTAAAATGTCTAAATCCAAAAAATTAACATGTAAATTATCAACAGAAGCCTTATTTAATTTTAAACATGGAGGATAGATATCGTTAATCGATACCAAAAGTTTGTCATCGAATATTATTAAATCATCGATATACCTTAAAACTGAATAACTCTTATTACTGTTTAAAACATAATTAAATTCATAATAAAAAAGAAACAGATTTGCAGCAGAACTCGAAAAATTAGTTCCCATACCGATACCACATACCTGGTAGAAAAATGAGCTATTGAAAGTAATGAAATTATTAAGAAAACAGAAATTACATAAACTCAAGAAAAAATCTCTTTTAATTCCAAGCTCCTCCTCAATACAGAACATATCAAAAATATTTTTTAGTGTATCATAAAGTAAATCTATAGGTATATTAGAAAAAAGGTTTTCAAAATCATAGGTATACAAATTTGTGGGCGTTATGGGCGCCCATATTTGTGGGCGCCCATAACGCCCACAAATTTGTATACCTATGATTTTGAAAACCTTTTTTCTAATATACCTATAGATTTACTTTATGATACACTAAAAAATATTTTTGATATGTTCTGTATTGAGGAGGAGCTTGGAATTAAAAGAGATTTTTTCTTGAGTTTATGTAATTTCTGTTTTCTTAATAATTTCATTACTTTCAATAGCTCATTTTTCTACCAGGTATGTGGTATCGGTATGGGAACTAATTTTTCGAGTTCTGCTGCAAATCTGTTTCTTTTTTATTATGAATTTAATTATGTTTTAAACAGTAATAAGAGTTATTCAGTTTTAAGGTATATCGATGATTTAATAATATTCGATGACAAACTTTTGGTATCGATTAACGATATCTATCCTCCATGTTTAAAATTAAATAAGGCTTCTGTTGATAATTTACATGTTAATTTTTTGGATTTAGACATTTTAATTAATGATAATAATATACTAATTAAGCTTTTTGATAAACGGGATTTTTTTAATTTTAATACTCAATCGATGCCACACTGGTATTCAAATTTAAGTAAGAAGGTTTTTAATAACATCATTGTGGGACAAATTAATAGATTTTATAGAATTTGTAGTAATAGAGAATTTTTGAGTTCACAGATTTTTAAATTTACTGCTAATCTTTTTTATAATAATTTATTTCCATACCAGTTTATTTTTCATTATGTAAATCAACTTAACAAGTGTTTTATAAAGTGGCAACAGCTAAGCGGCCAAACACCGTAATGGACGCCAAGGTAGCTGCTTGAATAAAATGAAGGGTGTGGACTAAAGTCTTTAAGAACGTCTGCATGTTGATGTGCTTCAAGTAGAAACTGCGGTGACTTGGAAAGAAAATTAATGATTATGAGGATAATGGAAAGACAAGTCTTCACGATGCTGGTCTAACTTGGATTATGGCCTTGCTTGCAACTCCTGCTGATGGAAAGAAGTGGAGCGTAGTGATTGTTTTAAAGGTAGCAAGTTTTTTTTCAGGTCTTCATGGGTAAAGGTGGGGATATGGCCTTCTCACATGTTCAATACTTCTAATTGCTTAATGAATTAGTCATATTAAAAAAGGATTTTTTAAAAAAAAAAAAATTTTTATTAATTTTTATTTACGTTTTATAAGCTAAATCGGTTTTCTTGGATTTGAATTGGTTGGTTATATTTGTTTTTGATTCGTTAAAATTATAAAATAGCTTTTTTATGTTGTGTTTTTGAAAGTTTAAATCTATTGTTATACTTTTGGAGTATGTGGGTTGGCCATATCTTGCGAAACCCGTGAGGATCCAATTTCTGTTTTTGATACCTGCTTTTTTCACTCCTCCCACTTTCTGAAGAGCAGGGAGTGGTTTGTTTGTTGTTTTTTCGTTATAAATTTTCATGGATTTTTATTGTTGTTTTGCACCCTCTTTTCATAATAATTTTCATAGTCATTCACTTTTATTAGAGATATATATATATATATATATATATACAGTCGACGCTCGTTTTTACGAACTCGTAGGGAACACCCAAATAGTTCGTAAAATAGAAAGTTCGTAAAATAGAAAAACACCAAAAATGATATGAATACGTACATTATTTATGTCTGTTTTTATCAAACTGCCCCCTCTTCATGGTTGAAGCAGTATTTCAAGATTATTTATTATTTAATAAAGTTATACATGTATTTTTAAATATACAAGAAATAAATGCAAATTTATACACAAAAAATAATTTTAGTACGCAGAAACATATGTTACCATGCTTTGAAAATATTACATATGAAAACGCAGACTGTATTAGTACTTAGTAGGTGAAAATACATAGATGAAAACATTATATTTTTAAAAAAAAATCACATTTTGAAAAATACATGTTTCCATTTTATCTATGGAAACCTTTACTACCTTTACCTTTCACAGTTATTGTTTCCTTCAAAAAAGTGCCTTAGTCCTGACAACCATTACATGAAATTGTTGCTATGCCCCTCCCTACGAAAGAGATTGGGGAAAATCAACACATTCTTGGAATGTACCTGATGTCTCATTGTACATGTATAGAGTTTAACTGACGTTGGCACTGCATTCCGATACTTAAAAAAAATTCAGAAGTACGAAAACTGAGTTCGCAAAAAAGAGATTTTCATAATCTGTAGTTCGTAAATGGGAGCGAAAAATTACATTGATTCTATGGAAGCGTATTCGGGACCACTATATAGTTCGTAAAATCGAAAGTGTTCGTGAAAAAGAGGTTCGTAAAAACGAGAGTCTACTGTATATATATATATATATAATACATATATACAATAGGCGTTACGATTGAAACATTTAATAATTATGGAAGTTTCCGTTCGCAATATGTCAATCAATCGTTATATTTTTTGTAACTACAAATTTTCATTTACTTCATAATAAATAATCTTGAGTGAAAAATCATTTTTTTATTATATGATTATAGCTGTTAACCTTTTTATCCACTGTATATTTAATAAATATTTAGGCTATAATTTGTAACACTGATTTTATTAATATTCTTAAATATATTATCTTATATAATGTTTTTTATAAGTTATTATCCTGGTTAATAGCTTCTTGTTTACAATTTTAGTATGTCAACAAAAGTATACGAGGTTGCCAGAAAATCACCAAATCTCCCGCTCTATTAGCGGTGATGACGTCAAAAACATGGAAAAATATGGACATCACGTGACTCGTTGCCACCTAACGAATTGGTCTATTCCATTTACGTTTTGATCACGTGGTCATGGTAAAACTTCTAGCGTAAAGAAGAGCAGGCCCCGTAGACGTGTAATATAAATCCCCGCTAGCCAATGGAAAAGTTCATGAGGCAAAGCAGTAGTATCTTCCTTTCTTATCATTTATAAGTTCTTTCGGTAAATTACCGGTATCACGTGACTTTTTTCAGCCTCGAACCCAGATTTGGAATATCCTCAATTAAATTGCAATGTTAAAATATTAGACTGAATTTCCCATACTATGAGTCATTCGGATGACTCATTCATACCGGTGTCTACTATCGAACTATGGTGCTGTTTTATGTTTTGAAGATGGTTGTTTTGAATGCCGTGTAGCAAAGATGTAATTTAAAAGGAAGTCAATCAATATTAGAAAAATATGTAACAAATTATGGCAAGTTCATTTGCCAAAGACGCCTTGAAAATCTGCGTCGCTCAAATATGTCAAAACATTGGTTGGCATGCCGTGCAAACCTGTCCTATGGACATACTTGTAGATGTTTTACAACGATACATTTTCGAAATCGCGAAGTCAGTTCATCAGTATAGCTGTCAATGTACGTAAGCGTCATAGAACTCTTCGATTATTGAACAATTTGCTTCTTCGTACATTAAATTATTCAGTTATACGTCTTACCAATTTTAATCATAGGTAGTAAATAACTGATAACTTTTTATTTTATATAATTTAGGTTTAGGTAATCTGTGTGTTACTTTTCAATCTGTAATTTTTTATTAATAAATGTTTGTTATTAGTTTATATTTTTAAATATTTTTAATTATTTGTGCATATCTCAATTCAAATGCCTAAGATCTTAGCAACTATGTAAATTCATGATTAAATTTATTTTTTAATAATGTTTTAAAATCTTATTAAATAGTTTGTTTTTCATAATTAATAAGAATAAAAAGTCAAGTAAATCTTATAATTTTTTGTGATGATGAGGATGAAATAAATTATTTGCCAAAAATTAACGTATTGTTAAGGTTAATGGCACATAATCTTTTTTCAAAAGGATTTTATTCATTTATAATGTGCCAAGCTTGCTCTAAATATTAGAAATCATCATTATTTCTGATGATTGTGCTCTCAGATGTATTGATCATTCTGTAAAAGAGTTAAATCAATAAATCTAAGCTCATCCTTCTTATTATGGTGTGCTCAGATCATACTTAGTACTTTTGTAATTCATGTCATTTCTAGTGGTATTTTATTAGGAATTTGCAGGTCTCAATGAAACCAGGACCTTGTGTTCATTTGTGATCCTTTTCATATAAATGTCACAATTAACAATATACCTTGTCAGTTGTCCCCATAAATTACTTTGAACAGAGTGAATTAATACATACATACATACATTTATATAAGTATAGTATGCCTAGTTTTTAATCCTGTCCTACAGTGGCTGCCTATCAGGTGAAATCGGTAAAGTGCCTCTTTACCTAATACTTTATTGAAAATATTTTGCTTAAATATTCATATTCTGTTTCTTTTTTCTATTTATGTAATTTTTATTTGCACCAAGTTTTTAATAAATGACATTCACATACCGACCAACACAATAAAGCAATCATTTCTTTGAAACTGATCTGAGTGAGGAAAATCTAGAAAAGACACACTGATATATGCTCAAGAACTACACCAGTTTTTATCTAGTTGCCTTGGCAATGTGACATCAGCAGCTAGGTTTTCTGAAAGCTCTAGGGGAGAAAAATGAAGAGCTGAACGAGTCAAAGAGCATTTGCTACACACCAGAGTTGTCATGGGTTTGTCGAATAAGAAAATGAGAGTTGATAGGTTTAAATATATGTATTTCTCATTTTCATTTATTATTTTCAGTAAATTGTTATACATTTATTGTCATGTGTGTTTTATGAATTACAAATTTTAGTATACTACATTGAGTTTAATTTATTATTAAACACTATCATGGGTGCAAGACCTTCAGTTTTTCTTCAGCAATTTTTGACTGATAGTATATTTGGCTTTATATAGGTAAATATCAATTTTATCATTAAGTACTTTTCATCCAAGGACTTTCTTTTATTGTAAGAGATCAATTTTCAACCATAATACAAAATTTAGAAATCTTCTAGCCCATTTTCATTTGGTTATTCCTAGTAGAGATGAGTTCGGTCTCACTTTTCAAAATCCGAGTCTATCAGGGTTTGAAAAAAACCCAGCCCATTAGGTCCACTTGTCAAAAACCTGGGGTTTTCTAAAAAACCTTGGGTTTTATTGAGTTCTTTTAGAGAACTCTTTAAACATCTAATTTTCATATATGCATAATATCCAAATTTTTCATTTATCAGACCTGGGTATAATTTTGCATTAAGTATGAATTAAGAATAAATATATAAAGAAAAAAATTAATATAAAAGGTAAATTTATATCTCATGGGACTAGTTTGCTGCACTGAGGATATATTAAGGCAACTACAACTGGATTTCTTTATATAATTCTTATCACTATGCAAATTTAAAGCATTATTAGTAAAAATATTGAGATAAGTATAAAGAAAAAAATAGGGATGCACCGGATATTGATTTTGCCGGATACCGGATATCCGAAGCTCCTTTTCCTGCCAGATTCGGATATCCGGCACTAGATATGTTTTTAGTTATATGGTTAATTATTTCTTTATATAACGCCATCTCAGAACAATAAATTACAAACATGTTTCATACATCATTAAAACATTTTAAATGTATTGAAATATAATTTACAAAAACTATATCTCTTTGAACATCAGGGCTTGAAATTCAAGTTTTCCCCAGAAGGGGAGCTTCCCAGCCAACATTTAAAAATACAGGGGAGTTGAATTGTTAGAAAG
The DNA here is from genome assembly GCA_963932465.1 of Maratus speciosus. Classification (NCBI taxonomy): domain Eukaryota; kingdom Metazoa; phylum Arthropoda; class Arachnida; order Araneae; family Salticidae; genus Maratus; species Maratus speciosus. The sequence goes on along the minus strand of OZ010790.1, from coordinate 311,805,525 downwards.
GAGGAAAAAAAAATCTTTAAACCCCGTTATTTTTTATGTGCCACTTAAAGAATTACATTTATACAGACATGACAAAATACCTTTGAAATAATTTAAATTAACAACTCAAGATAATTTATTATCAAAAATGTTTATTTTTATTAAAACAAAGGAACAGAATCAAGTTTTATATATACCATGTCTATTTTTTAACTTTCAACTAACGTTATGGGCAATTAACAATTGGGTTGCTAAATGAATTTCTTAATTTAGAATTTATTCCATTTTGTTTGCATGTTTTAGCCTCTTTCACAAGTTACACTTTTGACAAACAGCACAGACCAACTTTTATAACTTTAGAAATTATCGGAAATGCATGGTTATGCTCTGTTAAAAAATTTTAGAAAACTTTGCAAAATTTGATGTGCATTATTTTTTAACTTACTTGCATGAATAATGCATATCGGTGATTCTATTGTCAATATCCTACGGTGATTGTATGTCACTTCTGAACAAACTTGTTTTATTATATCCTTAATGAAATTATAGTCAAAACTGTAATCCCTGGTATTTTCGTTAAAATTGAACTATGGAATTTTAAATGCATCCAACATGTCCAAAAACACTGCAGTGTATATATTGTCATCATTTCTGTCCACAATTCCAATGATATCAGTTTCTGCCGACTGCAACTGTGTTTCAAAGACTAGCAACTCAACCTTAGGCCATAACTTATGTAAAAATGTTACTAATGTTTTAATTTTAATTCACTTTCATTCACTCCCATCAAGAATCTAACCAGTAGTCAACTTTCTTCATATCCACAAGTTTTAAATTTTCAACAACTTCTGCTCCATCAGTCAGTCCTTCCTTCAATCAAAAACTGTATCAACCTTTTCCTGTAATGTCTCTTAATTTTCTCAAGGAGCCGTTCTCTGCTCCAGAAGCTAATGTGTAGCTTGGCAATATTTCATTATTCAAATCTGTTTCATTGCAATTATAGATTGGGGGGGAGGGGAGAAGGCTGAGTAGTGGCATCTGGTAGGGTAAATAAGAAAGCTTCCCATTTATCTGAATATTCTTATGGAACCCCAGTCAACAAAAATGTTTTGGTCCCATGCTTTTCAGATAACCGGAGTTTTACGGTACTTGAATGATTAATAAATAAATGTTATGCTTATATTGAATTTTTTTCAATCTATTGAGTATGAATTAATAATATTAAATAAACTCCTTGTGAATCCTTCCTATTTATTTATTTACTTTTGTTAAGAAATACTTTATTTTTGTAAGATTTTAAGAAACATTTATTTCCTCAAAGTAATTTCTTTTGTTAAGGGGACATTCCAGTGAAACTGGTTTTCCCTTCTCAAATCATGAAATTCTATATTAACCCATGGGAAATTTTAGCAAGAACAAAAAACCATACATTAGTCATAAATTATAAAACACTTTTTAACACTATCATAATATTGTTACCAAATTAAATTTTTTTTTTCATTCACATCACACAGTTAAACATTTAAGGGGACCCTTCACTAACTTGAAAATGGCCATTCCGTAATGTTAAACCAATGGGCAGGGTTTTTTCTATTTGTTTAAATTTGAAAAGTTTTAAAAGATTCTTTTTGGATAAGATAAGCTCGATCTTTCATACGGCTGTTTTTTACTTTTTCGATTTCGGTTGCAGATTTTTTTGCATGGAATTGCAATGCATTGGAATTTTAAATCCATATCCAAAGTTTGAAAAGGAAATAGTCAATTGATTTCTTCTATTACACGATAAAAGGTTGATTTTAAAAGTCATGTCCTAATTTCTGTGAATTGCAAAAATGAACTAGTTTGTTATTTCTAAACATGTTTTTTTAAGTTCACCAATTTTTCTTTCTTCATCTGTGCCACAAGTGTAATCTCATTTTGTTTAGTGCTGACTATTGGCCAATTTGGCAGGGCTCAGTCTACGGTGGTCATTACTGCCCTTTTAGTTACTTCCTATTTTGGGCACAGGGAAAAAACATTGCAAAATACATAATCGGTCATAAAAAAAATATCGCCGATTTCGTCAATTATGGTGAAAATAAATAACAAAATTTGTCGACCGGTCGCAAGAACAAAACTGAAGTTCATGGGAAATCGGCAGCGGGAAAATATCACAAAATTCATCAATCGATCATGGAAAAATATCGTGAAATTTGCCAGTCCGTCACGAGTAAATATCGTGAAATTCCTCAGCCGGTCGCAGAGAAAAAACGCGAAATTTTTCAATCGGATGCAAAAAAACAATCGTTATTTTCATCAGTATGTCGCAAGAACAAACAGGGAAATTTGCCAATCGGTCACAGAATAAAATTGCTATATTTGTCAATTGATCTTGAGAAATTATGAAATTCACCGATCGGTCTCTAGAAAAAATCGTGGAATTCGTCAGTCGGTCGTGGAGAAAAAGCACAAAATTTTTCAGTCAGATGCAGAAAAACAACTATGAATTTTGTCAATCTGTCGTAAGAAGAACCTGTGAAATCTGCTAATTGATAGTAGAAAATATCATGAAATTTATCGGTCGGTCCCGAGACTTGATCGTTGTTTTACAAAGAAACATTTTCTGAAAATGATTTTTTGGAAACAGGAGTCGCCCGCCCACAAGAGGGCATGATAAATAGGACACAATAATAATCTTTAGGGCACGAATACTGCCATCCCGTCTCGAAATTCAAGCCCTGTATCTGCCATTCAAGCCCTGTAACGTATATTAATAATATTGCATAAAAATGTAACTTAAACATTAAAATATTATGTTTATTTGTACAATGAAATACTGATAATTGCTACTGGATTTGGATATGGAATTGTCTATATTGATAATTGCTAATAATTCATTAATTTGTACAATGAAATGCTTGTAATTTGTATAGTAAATTTTAACCAATTAATATGCATATAATTGTAGAGTATTTTCACAAAAAAATACTACATACTTTCATTTTATAATTTAAACATAAAATATCTACTAATATAATCATGATTAAAAAGTTATTTTCTCCAAACATAGGTTTAATTGATGCCCTTTTTCTGTTTTAATTATTTAATATTGTTTTTGCTCTAAGTCACGTTTAGTTTTATTTTAAGTTAAATTATTTTGATATTTATAAGTAAAAAGAAAATTACTTTTAATTTTAAATATTTATAAGGAAGTTACAAAAATAACTAGTTGGATTTGCCAATCCCAAAATTTTCTTCTATCTCATACATCTTAATATTTCAAAAAGTAGTTCCAAATGTTATCATACTTTAATATTATTAGTTCAATATTATACCAACTTTGATTTTGATCTAAAATTTCTGCTCCAGTCAATTAATCAGAATAAGTTAATCTCGATCATGATATTTATTAACACGTTCATGCCGGCGCGGTGGGTCACACTCGACTGACTCAGAGCTGGCAAGTCTCCGGCCTTTTGGATACCAGTATTTTAATACAGAAAATGTTGTTTTATTTAATTAGAACAATTGGGCAATTTAAAGGAACAACATTTTCTCTAAAATAACAGTGGTGTGCAAAAAGCCGGAGACTTGACAACTCTGAGACAGTCGAGTGTGACCCTCTGAGCCGGCATGAACGTGTTAAAATCAATAATTTTTTCGTTATTCTGTTGTACATCAGCTGTTTGTGAATAGCCAGCTTAGCAGGATGCGAAGTTCCCTTCACTTCATGAGCCGCCAATATACACCACAAAAAAACTGCGAAAAATTGAGAAAATTTTACAAAAATCTCTGTTACAGTGCCACTTTCTGGTGGAATATTTCCAAATGCAAGGAGAAACTGCTGGCCATAGCCAAAAGTATACACACAAAATTGGTTCAATTCTATGCTTAGCTTCATACACTTTTCAATGGTAAAATAATGAAAATAACACACAAATCCGTATTATAGCGCCCCCTTCCAGCAGAATATTTTCAAATTGAAGGAGCACCTGCTGGCCATAGCCAAAAACATACCCCCAAAAATTGGTTCAATTCTATGCATAACTTCATACACTTTTCGATGGTACAAGAATGAAAGTGCCACAAAAACCGCTATTATGGCGCCCCATTTTGGCAGAATATTTCCAATTTAAAGGAGAACCTGCTGGACATAGCCAAAAACAAATACAAAAAATTTTGTTCAATTATATGGATAACTTCATACACTTTTCGGTGGTATAATAATGAAAATGGCACAAAAATAGCGATTACGTGCCCCCCCCCTCCCTCCTTCCAGTGGAATGTTTACATATTGAAGGAGGCTGACCTCTAAAACATCTAAATCCGTCGAAAACCGGAAATCGAAAAAATTTCTATTAAAATACTTTCTTCTAAAAAATGGCCTGTTTAATTGTTAAACTTAAAAAAAGAAAGAAAATTAATAAAGTCATACTTTAATAAACAACTTCAAATTTTATTTTGCATTCTGAAAGTAAAGGTACAATTTTCTGAAAGAAGTAAACATAAATTCTTAAATTTATTATAAAGAGTTCAAATATCAATGTTAGGAAAGCTGGCAATTCTTTAAACTTTTGAGAATTACCTTTTACTCATGTATAGTGAACTTACTTTCATATTTTGCATTATAAACAAATTTGTTCGGCATTGTTTGGGGTCAAATTATTTCTGTTATCCTTATATATTCACTTCGCTGCGCTTTGCCGGATATCCGGCAGAGAAGTCGGATATCCGGTGATTGTATTTCGGATATTGGAAAATCAGCCGGATATCCGTTGCATCCCTAGAAAAAAACTATTTACAGAGAGATAACATATTGCACTCATTAAACAATGACAAAAAATGTGTAGAAAATATTTTTTACCATTAATTTTTTATAATTGAAAAGTGTTTTGGGTCATATAGAACCGAACAGAACAGCAGGGTTAAGTTAAACAGGCTAAATTTATACAGTTTCTTTCATTCACTTCAATCAGAAATCCGTTGAAGACAGGACAACAACATTTATATATATTTATTTTATTTTTTTTGTTGTTGAAAAAAATGGGATTCATAATAATACTTTTGAGAATTTTAGCAACATTTGCTACATAGGGTGCAGAAAATGTTTCTACTCCCAACATTTCCCCCAATCCACACGAAAATTTCCCCAAAATTTTACAGTATGTTACAGGTAAGTGCTGTATTACTGTACGTATAGGAAATTTATTTCTCAACTTATGCGCGAGTATATATGGACATTACAGAGGTGATTCTGATGAAAAAAAAATTTCCTAAAATTCACAGCAAATTTTCTGAGCAGAGTGGGGGAAATCCATTCCCAACACTATGTATTTTTCATGGGTCTTTTGACTTTTTTCGCGATCTTTCAACGAAATTTGTGGTTATTTCTCCTTCCTTTTGATGAAATTCGCAGTTGTTTTGCCATCATTTGATGAAATTTGCAGTTGTTTTGTGATCGTTTGGCGAAACTTGCAGTTCTTTCGTGATCTTTTGACGAAATGTGCAGTTTTTTGCGATCTTTTAACGAAATTTGGGATTCTTTCGTGATCTTTTGATGAAATTTGCAATTCTTTCGTGATCTTTTGATGAAATTTGCAATTATTTCGTGATCTTTTGACGAAATTTGCAGATTTTTTGCGATCTTTTAACAAAATTTGCAGTTATTTCGCCCCTTTTGACTAAATGTGCTGTTTCACAATCTTTTGACAAAATTTGTGTTTATTTCGCGATCTTTTGAGTAAATTTACGTTCATTTCGCAATCTTTTGATGAAATATGCATTTTTTTTTCACTTTTCTTTGACAAAATAGAAAGTTATTCATCTTGTTTTGATGAAAATCACGGTTATTTCGCCATGTTTTGACGAAAATTGCTGTTGTTTTGCGATCTTTTGACGAAATTCGAGGTTGTTTTGTGATCTTTTGACGAAATTCAAGGTTTTTTTTGTGATCTTTTGATGAAATTTGCGATTGTTTCGCAATCTTTTGGTGAAATGTGTATTTATTTTGCGATCTTTTGACAAAATTTGTGTTCATTTCACGATCTTTTGACGAAACCTGTGGTTATTTTGCGATCTTTTGAAGAAACCTGCTGTTCTTTTGCGATCTTTTGACAAAATTTGTGGTTCTTTTGCGATCTTCTGACGAAATGTGCAGTTATTTTGCGATCTTGTGACGAAATTCGTGTTTTTTCTGTAATTCTTCGCAAAAATTCGTGGTATTTTTATGTATGAATTTTCAGATGACCAATTTTTATTTTTTTAATTTTCAGAACCGAATGTTTTTAACTTTCGGAAAATTCGGAACATAATCACTCCTGATATAGGTACATATTATTCTGAGATCGATTTTGTGAAGGTCGCCATACAGATACTTTTATTTGTACTGAAATTGTTCTATCTCAGGGAATTATGGAATTAGTTGTTAAAATCGAAATCAATTGTATATGTTTCTGAAAAATTTCTCCTGATCCTAGATCGCCGGATTGGACATATTCTGCACCCCTGGCTACATATATTTTGCAGTCGTATAAAATGTTAAATCAGATTGTCTTAGAAGTTAATAGTGCCATCTTTAGGCATGCATTTAAAGCATTTGGATACATTTTAGATTACAGGCATGAAAATCTTCTTTTCAGCTAATTTCGTTTTTGGTCATTTCATCTGTGCTTAGAAATTCAGGTTCAGGGTTCCTACGCGACTGGAAAACAGGGAATTGTCAGGGAAAATGACAAGTGCTCTAAAAGTCAGGAAAAAAATTTCTAAAACCTGGAAAAGTCAGGGATTTTTTTTTTTTAATGCACTATCATGCGTCAACATTCTCCCGAGTTCAAGGTGTGTCCGCAAAAAAGTTCTGAATTTATGCTATATTCACATTTTTAACATAAAGATGTTTTAGTTATTCAAATTTGTCGCCAAATAGTCGGTACTTAAGTGAAAGAAATGTTGAGCCTTGTTAAGGTGGCTAGGATGAGATATCATGAATAATTATATAAGAAAAAGATGGAAAATTATGAAGCAAGACAAAGTAAGAAAAAAAAACAGATAAAAGAAAGCTGTAGCTGAAGTTAAAACGTTAAAAGACAAAAAATTGAAACTTTTACACAACAAACTGCTTCTAAATCAACACAAATAAATGACATAATAGTAGAAGTCTAAAAAAAGTTAAATGTTTAATATGTGTAAATTCAGTTATGTAAATAAAAAGGTACTTTGAATCCATCTGAGCTGTATTTTAGTTTTGCTTGTTTTATATTTTATATATATATATATTGTAAATGTCAAATGATACAGATTTTTAGTTTCAACTTTATACATTATTTTAATTTTCAGATGTAAGTTTAATCATTAAGATCTTGAATTGTAATACGTGCTTCTAAAAATTTCGTGAATTTTGGTCAGGGAATTGTAGGAAATATGGCATGCCGTATCTTCCCTCTGTTTGAATTCCCTTGTTTTGAATTGTTTGGCGATTTTTTGTTGGCGTGTTGGCGGTGTTTACGGATATGACAAACTCGATATGTAAACCCCGTGTGACACGTCGTGTTGTGGCAACCCCTGAGAAGCTTAGAATTTTGTGGATGTATTTTGATGTCCTGTTCTATCGTTGTCTTTTTATTTGTATATTAAATTTATTGGATGTATTTCATTGACTATAGTTTCTGTAGTTCGTTTAAACGCTGTTGCTGAAGTAATTAAGAAATATGAGGAAATTTTGGCAAGAAAGGGAGGTTTGTTTATAGCGTGTCGATGCGTATTAAGCCTATTTTGGAAAATGACGGCCATGTTATGAGAGATATTTCGTGCGCTGGAGGTTTCAAGAAAGCAGATGTCTGTTAAGGTATGTTGATAATTTTATATATATTTTGTTGCTTTAAGAGTTTTTTACATTTTGAGATTGCTACAAAACGAGAACTGCTGAATTTTGAGAATGCTATACTGCGGAAAATGCTGAATTCGGTGATGTTTTTTTTTTTGGTAAATGTGCGCAAAGCGCTCATACAACTATTGCTGATTGCCACTTTAGCGAGTTTCGTTTTTTAGGTATATTTTGCTGCTTTAAGAGTTTTTTACATTTTGAGATTGCTACAAAACGAGAAATGCTGAATTCGGCGGTGTTTTTTTCGGTGAATGTGCGCGAAGCGCTCATACAACGATTACTGATTGCCAGTTTAGCGAATTTTGTTTATTATTTACATTTTATTTTCGTTAAGCCAAACATGCATATAAACCGGTGCTTGGCGACATTTACTACTTGGCTGAAAAGGGGTTTTCACACCAAGAAGAATTCCAAGATGGCAGACGGGGGAACTTATGACATCTGTTCCGAAATATGGCCTGGAAAACCTGGAAAAGTCAGGGAATTTTGTTATTCAAATAGTGTATGAACCCTAAAGATTTCTTTAAAACTGGTTCTTTTGAAATATATTTAAATTGGCATTTATCATATATTTTTAAATTTGTTAAACATAAGCTTCAGATGAAAGTAACTGTTAAAATGTTTAATTTCATATTTTGTTTTTCCTTTTTTTTTTTTTTTCATTTTTATACCTTACATTAAATAATGTCAGTTGTGAAAACATGAAAAAATTTGAAAAAACCCAAAATGGGTTTTTTCAAGTGGGTCCACTTGGGCAAACCCTGGAGCCCGTCGATTTTAAATCCGAGCCTGAAACATTTTCTCTCATCAAAGCCCGAGCCTGATACCAAAAATATAGAATTAAAAAAACAGAAATAAATAAAAAAAGAAATTACATAGTATTTAAAAGGGAACAACTTGCGAATTCGCCCGAAGTCTGTCATCTTGTTTCTTTGTTGGTCATTTATAACCAGGGTTGTAAAAAACCCGGGTTTTTTGTTAAAAACCCAGCCCGGGTGGGTTTTATTAAAAAACCCGGGTTAAATGGGCAATTTTCCCCGGGTAAATTGGCTACTAAATTTTGGTACTTTGCAAAATTTATCCGTTAAAATTTTGAAAATTCTCAGAGGAATTAGGGAAAATTTAATTTTTTGCTTAGGAAAGCACAAGAAATTTGATTGCCGAAACAAGTGGCAATCCTGATCTCAAATACAATCTTTGTAAACAAACACTTCATAGTCTAATAGATGGGAATGACTTCATAGTCTTAATAAGGATCTCAATATTTTTCTCTGTTCTTAAAATACATTATATGACCTCTTAAATTTAAATAACAAACAAATTTTAAATTGCAAAACTATCAATTGTGTGTTATTTAATAATAAAATATAAATATGACTTAAAAAAAAACTTGCTCCTTTGAAATTATCATAAGATTAGCAAATGTTGATAAAAAATATCTTACAACAAAAATGTTTCTTATGTATATATACAGGGTGTCCACTCTCAACAGTGTCCAATGGCTAATTCCTAAACTGTTAGTCATACACATATTGTTTAAATATTACAAAAGTGTTTTCATTTGAGGCAAAGAAATATTTTAAAAGCGATTTGGGTCAATAAAAACATTTCTTAAAAAATTACAAAATTTAAGTGTTTATACAGCCTCCGGTGCTATAAGTTATATTTAGTAAAATTTTCCTATTACGCTGACAAGACAGACCAAAAAAAGTCCCATTCATATAACACTAAAATTGACTGAGTTATGAAACTTTAAAAATGCATGACTTATACCACTTTTCTGCATCTGAACACAAATGAGTTTGGCCATGCTTTGAGGGGTCATATCCTAAGTGCTTAAAGTATTCGAAGAACTTTTCATGTGTATCAGCACTTTGAAAAAAAAATAGTAAAGTGTTATGATTGAGTTAACTTTTATTAAGTTTCAGATTGGCTAAAATTATTGTATTTTAACATGTGTTTTATTTTATAAGGATTTGAGACTATTTCTTTTCATGATTTCTTTTAACAAATATTATGTTATTTTATTTAACTTCACCGATCGTATGTATGTTTTCCCAGTTCAAAATTTGTAGTCGAAATTTAACTCATTTTCAAGTTTCAAATATCCGATCGAGATTAAATTTTACATGTATACTGATGTAAATCTGATGACAATCTAATGTTATTATGATTTTCGGTGGTTACCATTCATATTTATTTTACAGGATATTGGATAACACAAAAAATTTCGGATAGATTACTGTCAAGAAGTTTAAGAAAAAGTTTTAGATTAGATAACACAAGATTGCGATGGTTGTGTTTTTAACTTTTATGTATTTTTTAGCACTGAATCTGAGAATTACCTTAATTTTTAACCATCATCTCAGGATGTTTTGCAAATCATAAATTGTGAAAGTTAAAAAATAACAAAAATCAAATACTATAAAATAGAGGAGACGGCGGAGTTTTTTAATTTTTGATAATTGATTTTTATGTACTTTTTAGCACTGAATCTGAAAATGACCTTCATTTTTAACCATCACGTTATAATTTTTTTGCAAATTGTAAATGTCAAAGTTAAAATATAGCAAAAATCTGATACTATAAAACAGATGTAAAACATTTATTTAGTTTTCCTTACGTGATGGTTAAAAATGAAGGTCATTTTCGGATTCAGCAGTAAAAAGTACATAAAATAATTTAATAAATATAATAAGTTTAGTAAATATAATACTCTTGAAGCTAACTGAAAAGCTTAAATTTACGTTTTAAATTAAAAGCTAAAACGTTTTAAAATTATAAGGTTCCCAATCTAAAAGTGCAAGTAAATTAGTACAAATATATTTTCTAAGATTCAAAGAAGTGAATAAATAAAACAAAATAACCATGAACAACAAATACATCATTTGTCCCTTTCCAGAAATCTTAAAAAACCCGGGCTTTTTAAGTGGGTTTTTTATAAAAAAACCCAGCCCGGGCGGGTACCCGGGCAGCTACCCACTACAACCATGTTTATAACCACTTTATATGCTTAATTTAACAACATAAACAACAATAGACATAAACAATATAACCACTTTATGCTTAATTTAACATTAATTCCGGGCGAATCCGCAAGTAGTAGTAGTACCTTTAAACGTTGTTCTGAATGTAATATTTCATTTTTTAACATTTTCTTACATGAAAATAACTATTTAAATACCTCCGGTGACCCGGAGATGAACAACTTTTGATGCTCCTTCTCCGCTCCTAGATAAAATACTGTGACTCCGGCTCGGCTCAGACTTCACGCTTTTCAGTTGCAGATTTTAATTTAGACATTTAATTTTTTGCTCACAAATTCTTTCTTCCTTTACCTTCATTAAAGATCTGACAAAATGCATTTTCTTCTCATCAAACTTGAAATGCTTGTTCAGAAAATGACATCTTTTAGCTTTTGCTTTTAAAATAAAAAGTTTTCTGTGATTTTAAACACAAACATCTTAAATTTCTTCTACACTTTTCAAACAACCAAAATTGTACAACTACACATGCAAACAACAAGCGGCCATATTTGTTTTCAAATAGTGTTGTCACTTAGCTCAAGTAGAAAGTAGAAGTAAAGTAGTGTTACCATGTTTTGACAAGTTTTCCATCGCTAATAAAAAAAACCCTCTAAAAAATGATATAATTAAAATGCTGAATAATGATGTAATTAAAAGAATATTAAAAACTAAAGGAGCTGGGGAAAATTTAGAGCTCCAGCGCCAGCTCTGGATCTCTGCAGCACATAATTAATTTTATGAAATTCTTATCAAAAGTTATCAAAGAATCTTATCAAAAGTTTATTATCAAATAAAAATATATGTTTCCTTGAAAGGATTCTCATATTTTTCTCCGACAACAAGCCAATCTGATGGCTACATTAACGAAGTGCGTTTAATAAACGAATGAATGAAATTTGTAGAAATTACTATTTATATAATGAAGAATCAAATGATGTTTTTCTATTTCCTATAAATTACTTCTTCAAAAGAATCTTACGTAAATCTCATGTCTTTGAAAACCAGCTTAAAACAAAAATTGGACACCGTTATCTGAAAGATCCGGTGCTTTTAAAGGAAAAGTGGAAACACTGCTCGACTGCTTTCAATCAGAATAACAATACATTCTAATTAGGCACAGTCACAGAACAGGCGAGACATCCCATTTGGCAACTTTTCTGACAAACGCCAATAACCCCACATACACCAACCTAAAATGCAGCAACCTGAAAACTAACGTGATTGGTCCACTTTCCTGATTGTTTTTTACTACGTCATCATCAGGGGCGTAGCTACAAATAATTTTTTTTGGTGTGTGTGTGTGGGGGGGGATTAAAAAATTTCCCAACTTGCAACAAATTGCTGCATTTTCCAACTAAAATTATATGTGCAGTGTTTGTTTAATGATACTTATACGTAAAAAAAAATTCTTTTCAAAGAAAAATACTGAAACTAAAAACCATAAAATTTATAATTATTGGTTCATTTAATATAAGCTTTTGTCTTCTGTTGTGTACGATTCATAATCGTACTTCATAACAAAATAGCCTCATGATACTTGAGAAAATTTTTGAGAAAGTAACAAATTTTTGGAGGAAATAAATTAGATAGACATTGTTGATGTACAAAATTAAGGAAATTCAGGTGTCTGGTAGGATGTATGATATTTTCGTAACACAGAAAAACACTATGACAAATTGAGTCTGGCTGCTTTTTGTATTTCATTTGAAAATTTAACTAGTTTACTGTTACAGAACTCAGAAAAGTAGTCAGCAAAACAATCAAGAATTATTTTTTTTTTTTACTTTTTATTTAAAAAAAAGAAAGTTTTTCAAAAATCTAGAATTTCTCAACTCTAAGCTTAAATTTCCCAAGTTCTCATATATTGGAGGGGGAGGCTCCCCCTCCCCCAATACCCCCCATTGCGACGCCTCTGGTCATCATCCTAGAATCATGGGAAATAACGCTTTTATAAATAACGACGTATTAGAAAACACAGGAAAGCTAATTTTTATGAGATTCAAAGTACCTGCCTATATCATTGAACAATTCATTTCTAATTTATGGAAGTATGAACGCTTCGCGTTCATAAAAAAAATATATATGTCACTGAATACAGCACCCTAGTTCTGCCGCAATCTGAAAAACGCAGGAAACTCGTTAAAGCGGCAGTTAGTAAGTGAAAGTGACGTATGAATGCTACACGTTCATTAACTGAAAAAAAAAAATCACTATATTCAGCAGTTCTAGCTGTGCAGTAATCTAAAAAATGCATGAAACTCGTAAGTGTCAATTAGTAACTGAACGTATGAATGCTACGCATTCATTAACCGAAAAAAAAAACATCACTGGATTCAGCAGTTCTAGCCATGCAGCAATCTCAAAATGTTCAAAACTCGTAAGGCCAGCATACATGAGAAATATACAATAAATGGCTAATATAAAACACTACAACAAAATATGCATAAAATTATTTAACATACCTTAACAAACATCTCCTTTCTTGAAACCCAACTCTAAAAAATGTTGAATTGTCATAATTTCGTAAATTTCCAGTCGTCGGTAAACTTCATTTAACTTTCAGCAAAAAAAAAAAAGAACAAATACTCACAATTTCAAACTAAATTACACAGGTACTTTAACTTTCAAATTTTACAACTGAAAACAGCAAAAAAAATTTAATAAATACATTAGACTTCCTCAAATCCGCACATCCTGGGACCAGAAGTTGTGCGGATTTCTGGTCATTGATTTGTTTACATTTTTGAAACATTAATTTGATTGGTAGTTAAACAAGAGAAATTATAATGAATGCTTACAATAAAGTGAAACATTAAAATAAGTAAAATATTAAAATAATTTATTAGTTTAAAAGTAAGTAATTATTAAAATAATTATGTAAAATAACAATTTAGAAAAAAATATTAAATTATTAGCGATGAAATCGATTCAGTTCGATTCCAAAAGTCCTATGCTGCCATCTAGTGGTGAAGCCATCGTAAGATCGATACATCATTATTCGTATTTAGCACTTTTCACTTTGGTAACTTTTTACATTGTTATTTAGAGTCTTGAATGCTTTTCTTATACTGCTTTGTATGTTTAGAAATAAATTTGTCTATAATTAAAAAAAAAATTCCACGAACAATAATTTAAAAATAGCGTTCCGGTTCGTGGATTTTTCCATTTAGAACCCTGGAATTTTTGATACAGATATGCTAATTTATATCAAAATCAAAAGTAATGTAAATTTATTTAGTAATAAATCAGCTGTAATAGCCAAAAGAGAATGATTAACAAAAAATTTAGTAAAAAAAACATTGCGGTAGTCGCTGATTTCGGTGCCATCTTGAATTTTGTTCCTGCAACTTAACTGTAGATTTCATTGTTATGGCCATGTTATGGCCATACTTTTTTTTACATCTGCTCTTTCATTTTCACCTAACACTTCATTTATAATGGCTGTTTCAGAATAATACAAGCCACCAGTCCATCAGAAGAAAATAACTCGGTTAAGCGGCACTCTACTGCAGTACAAAACATATTTCAATTTTAAGACTTAAAGCACACGTTTTATTTTATGTAAAATGACATCATTCGCATCCGCTTAAGAATTCCACATTTACGATCTACTCTTAAATATCTACAGTAAAGCATGCATAGCACATCACTATCGCGAAATAATGCACAAATGCAGCAAAAAGATGCCGTCATTCAAGAAAATCGAAAAATGACGGCTATCTAATGATTCATAGATACTTACAATTAAATCCTTCTATATATAAAAAAAGTTTTGATTTGGAAATGGACCAATGAAAATCTGCGTAGGTATTCCGGGAAGATCGGCATCCAATTTGAATGCTTAAGCATGGCCTTTCTTCGTTAACATTGAAAAATCTGTTCCATACGAAAATATGAAAATCGTTAGTATTATAGAGAAATGTTTGATAAACACGCTGATGCAGACAGTTTTCAAATCGAAGAGTTATTTTAAGAGATATTTAATGCCAAAGTTGGACAAAATCGTTCCATTAAAAAAGTTTTATAGGAGCAAAAACTGTACATAGGAATTTAATCATTTTTAGATCATTTTATGTGTCAGAATTTCCCGGTGTGCAGATTGCATTTAGTTTTTTAATTTGACTCATTTTTGAGGTTTTATTTCTATTTTAAATTCAAATTTTCAGCAGTTCGAGAGATATTTTTTAGATATTTTAGAAAATTGTATTAATTTAAACTGTTGCCAACTGTATAAACAGCGCAAACAATAATGTTTGCTTCAAATTAAAAATTTATTTTACACGTGACTATTATAAACAGAAAATATAAAAAGCAGGAACTCATTGAAAATTACGTCATAAAAACTATAATTACACGTGAATTTTAAAAGAGAAAGAATATTGTAAAATAATAAATTCATTAACATGCGTTAGAAGTCTTAAATAGGAGAATTTACATCATATTACACTTATTGCGTAAAATGCACAAAAAATAATATTGCAAAACAGTTTAAATTTAAAAATTGGGCACATAACATTTGAAGGAAGAGGGTTGTAATTTAAATGAATGATTATTTACTTAACGTTACTGTAGGACAGAAGAATATTTTTAAATAGTGTTTAGAATTTTTAAAAAAATTCTGGAAGGGAGAGGACATTTTGAAGGTAGATGGGTAGTTTAAATGGCTGATTATTTATTTATTGTTACTAGAGAGCAACAAATAGAACATTTTTTTTTAATAAGGAATTTTAAAGATTTTAAGCATGATATGCTGCTGAGGGGAGAGGAAAGGGGGAAGTGTAAATTTCAGAGGAATTGGGGTTGTAAGGTAGATGATTATTTACTTATTGTTGCTAGAGTGAAACAACTAGGATAAGAATGTTTTAAGATTCTTAATATTTAAAAATTTTTGTGCTGAGGAGGCAGGGTTGCAAAAAACCCAACCCGGTTGGGGTTTTTCGGGTTTTATTGTTTTTTTTTTTTTTTTAAGAAGTGAGGGCAGGGGGGAGTCCCTTATTTTTTAAAGTACAGTAGACTCCCTTAAATCCGCGTATTTTTTCAGATGTAAACAATGAAATTTACATTTAAGTTGCAGGAACAAAATTCAATATGGCGCCGAAATCAGCGACTACCGCAATGTTTTGATTACTAAATTTTTTGTTAATTAGGCTCTTTTGGTTAGTACAGCAGATTTATTACTAAATAAATTTACATTACTTTTGATTTTGATATAAATTAGCATATCTATATGATGACGTATCGGTCTTACGATCGCTTTACCACTAGATGGCAGCATAGGACTTTTGGAATCGATTTCATCGGTAATAACTTAATATTATAAATTTTCTTTTTACATAATTATTTTAATAATTACTTATGTTTAAACTAATAAATTATTTTAATAATTACTTACGTTTAAACTAATAAATTATTTTAATATTTTGCTTATTTTAATGTTTCACTTTATTGTAAGCATTAAATTATAATTTCCCTTGCTTAACTACCAATCGAATTAATGTTTCAAAAATGTAAACAAATGAATGACCAGAAATCCGCAAAATTCTAAAATCTGCACAACCTCTGGTCCCAAGCTTTGCGGATTTGAGGGAGTCTACTGTATATGTATTAAATTAAGAAATCTTATTATATTTTTATTGATTAACTTAATATACAAGTAATTTGAATTGAAATAACATAAATAAATTAGTGTAAAAGTCTGGAAAAAAGCTTTTACTTCTGACATCATATAATATGTAATAACCACATATTTAAAAGTTACTTTAATAGATTACTTTTTATCTGCATTCCTCACTAAGAACACATTTTTAAAACTAATCTTTTATTATTTATTAATCAAATGATGCTTAATAATATTTTCAAGATATCTATGGTTCATTGTAAGTTTATTCTTTGAACATAATACATAGCTGTTACTAAAAATATTTAAAGTACAAATGATTTCAATTACCTGCATAACTGATTGTAATTATTTAATTTGAATACAGCAGAGCGCCGATTATCCGAACGTTGGGACCAACCCTAGTTCGGATAAACGGACAGACAATTTAAGGAATGTTCCTGAGTATACTAAAACCTTCACACTTTATCCAGGCTTAAGACTGGTAGCTAGTTAGTGGTGCTGCCAGTGGTAGTTTAAAAATTGTTCTTTTTTGTCTTTTTAATTTTGTTTACTTTTTTATAATTTAAAATTTTCCTTTTCTCTTTTATCATTTTCTGAACTCCAGATATTATAATTTAAGCAAAAAAGCTTTCGAATGTTGCTTGCTTCAAAGAAGACATTCTTTTCAATGCTGCCAAATCTCGAAATCTTCTTAAATACTTTACTTGAATAGGATCACCACTCTTCGGCCGTTCGAGCCATTTCATAGCTGTTTCCAAACATTCAAAGTCTTCGTTATGTGATGGACCTGGGTCCTTTTTAGACCATTCGTTTTAATTTTCTTCAATTTCACCCCCTTTCCCCAAGTCTTTTATTCTCTTCTATTTCTAGTTGCGGCCCAACGATACACTAATCCGGGATTTGATTTCAAATGCTAAATCTGAAAGGGGGAAAAAAAATGAAAGAAATAGGATGTTTGGATAATTGGAAGTTCGGTTTAAAAAATGTTTTTGAGAGAAATAGGCTGTTCAGATAATTGGAAGTTCGGTTAAATTTTTTTTGTTGAGAGAAATAGGTTGTTCAGATAATTGGAAGTTCGGTTAATTGGTGTTTCGATAATCGACACTCTACTGTATTTTGAATTGAAGTTATAATATTTAGCTAATATTCAACACTGTTTATTTTTATCAACAAACATGCATCTATATGTAATAGGAAATGATATTTAATTCCCCCCCCCCCCCAACAAAAAAAAAACAGGTTTAAATAAACAAACAAAAACTGGTTTATTTGGGTTTTTTTGGAAACAGTGCCCCCCCCTTTTTTTTCTTCCTTTTTTGCCAACCCTGGCCAAAAGTGAATGAATGAAATTTGTATCCAGTTGGGAACTTACGAAGTTTTTTATTGTTAAATCTTGATAAAAGACCTTGTCATTTTTTATCTAATGCGAAAATGTTATGATAAACTCTGTATATTGATTGATTTTGGCTTCTTTTTTTCATAATATTAAGGCTTTTTAGGCTTTTTTTAAAAAGACTTAAAAGCACATTATTTCATTTTGACTTTGTCACATTTGGATTGGGCAGTACACCCACACATTAAGTTTTAATACAATAGTGTAACTCTTTAAACACAAAGGTTAAAAAACTAATATAAAAGTTACTGAATATTAAATAATAATATCATGGATTGTAAAACAAAACAATGAAACCCGCTTTGACGTGGGATTTTTGCAACCCTGTGAGGAGGAGAGCATAGAATGGAAGCGGATATTTCATGCTGTGGGGGGGGGGGGGGGGGGGGGGAGTAGCAGATTTCATTAAGTTATTTCTAGAAAATATATAGAAATCTCCCAAAAAGTTAAGGTAAACAGCAATGCATTTTGTCGTAAAAGAATTGAACACAGTGGTTAAAAAATAAGAACAGCAATTAATTGTAAAACATTAATTTTAAAACCTCAGTGCTAATTGTTCTCTATAATGTTAATTTGACAAAAATATCACATCAAGGACTTATGGGAGAGATTCGTGGAAATGGAGATATTCATAAATATTTACAAATTCGTTTAAATCATTTTAATATATTTCCATCATCAAACATTTCTGTGCAAATTAATTTATCTTAAAAAGAGAGAAACAACGTTTACAAAACACAAATGTAAGTAATTTTAAAAAGCTTATAGCTATTTCGAAG
This sequence comes from Maratus speciosus, assembly GCA_963932465.1. Taxonomy (NCBI): domain Eukaryota; kingdom Metazoa; phylum Arthropoda; class Arachnida; order Araneae; family Salticidae; genus Maratus; species Maratus speciosus. The sequence goes on along the minus strand of OZ010790.1, from coordinate 311,786,870 downwards.
CCTCTAAGGCCCCATCATCAGTGCTTATAAATTAAAGATAAAAATAAAACTATCGAATAAAAAAAGGGGGAAGAGAGACAGAAGGTGCACCTCATATCCTGACCGTCAACAGCGAAATGAAAATCACTATTGACAAACAGCCACAGAGTCGGTCTCGTGCGCACACAGGGAGACCAATCAAAAACTGCCCAGATGCTCCGGGAGAGTTCAAATAAAGTGGAGAAAAAAAGGAGGGGGAGGGAAGAGGACAAATAAAAAAAAAAATTAAACCATAACTTTGAAAAATTGGGCATGCTGGACAAATCGTTTACTAAGCTGTTTGAATTTTTCCATATGTGATAGGCTTCCCAAAAGTCAAGATCGTAAATTTATGAGCATTTTTGTATAATTGAGGCTTCGGAAAAATTAAAATGATGATTGTTGGACCAGCAGTGATTAGCAATAGCAGAACGCTTGATGTCACAATTTTTAACACAAGTTTTATGCTCCCCCAAACGGACTTTAAAGGGTCTTTTTGTTTGACCAATGTACATTTTATTGCATTTGCAAGATATCTTTTAAATACCCCAATGTGAAAAACTGTCAATTGGATGTTTCAGATTTGTGAACTGAATTTTGTTAAAAGGAGTATAAACTACCTTAAAATCAAATCTTAACAAGATTTTAGAAATTTGATGGCTTATTTTCGGAAAACATGGAAGTATAATTAAATTTTTTAAATTTTCATTGCCGACAGTGTTAACTTTGGGGTGAGAACATTTAAAATTACTTACATTTGTGTTTTGTAAACGTTGTTTCTCTCTTTTTAATATTTGACACAGGGTTGGTAAGTTTTTGCCATAGGTGGAAAAAACCTGGTTAAAACCGTTCCGGCAAAAATAGGTTTTTGCCAAAGTGGTGGCAAAAATAGGTTGTAAATTTAATTTTTTTCCCAGAAAAAGAGAAAAAAATATCTCATGAAAGAAAAAGAAAAGTTAATACTTTGTACAATAGCTTTTACAAAACCTATATACCTGCAGGCTTACTTTTCCATTGACCAACTACAAAGCAGGGTGCAATACTCTGGTATTTTGTTATCTGCCTTAACTTTTTGTCCCTTTCTTGGGGTGTAAGAGGAAGGAAAAAAAATTCTAATTTTCTAACAAGACATAACAGAGTTTTTTCAATATATAATTTTCACTTTAATTTCTTTATCTGTAACAGATTAGTTTCATCAGATAAATAATTATAAATTAGTACCAAAGACATAAATATTTACATATTTTTAAGACTCATTGCATAAAACAAAAGTAGCAAAGTTACATAAAACCTTTTGACTATTAAAAAAATATTTATGACTGACAAAATACTTTAATTAAGATAAAAAATTGAATATCTGATTTTTAATTTGGTTCTTAAAGTCTTAAGTATTAGACTAAATCCCACCTATTTTAAAAAGATTTAAAATATGTAAAAATGTTTAATTATATTTATTAATTAGCAAATTAAATAAAAATATTAAATGATATGTTATTAAATTTAATTGTTTATACCATTATTATCCTTATTAGCTTATAGATTAAAGACAAATAAGAATTTGCCATTTTTGCCCTGGTTTTTTCCAGTTTTTTCCACTTGGCCTGGCAAAAATGCCAACCCTTTGACACAAAGTGCAATCCTCTCCCCTTTTTATGTAATTTATCTTGTCTTAAAAAATAAATAAAAACACTTTGCAGAAAAACAATATTGAAGGAAAGACTTTCTTTGCCAAATATTTCAATCAAGAAAGATTTTTTGTTAGTGCAGGTAAAAAACAATTATTTTATGATGGCATAATCTACAATTTTGTGCATTTAAATGTAGAAGAATTGATAACTTGATAGATTTATTAAATATATATTTTTTATACAGGTATTTTTATTAACATTGTTTTCTGTTTACACATATGTGAAAATTTATTTTGTTTACATATTTTTAAATTGATTTCTGCAACATTAGTGTAAAAGAATGGGTGTTAAACATGGAAACTTTGTACACAATCCGGGCTATTATTTAGAGATATATTTTAATTTTTTTAAATACTGTTAAAGACTTTCCTCTTGATGTTGTTGCTCTTCATCTACTTTTCTAATCATGGACTGCCACTGCCATCCTATTCTAAAAGTACAAAATCATTGATTCTAATCTGTGCAGGGGCAGAAACTGATTAAAAAATTCAATTTTATGAAAATTACATACAAAATAAGGAGGCCAAGTGACATGGCCTTGTGGGTCCATGCTTTAGTCAAGCCCTGGTGATTTGCATTAAACAGGGGTGATTCTGTTCTGAACTTTCCAAAAATTTAAAGAGTTTGGTTCCAAAAAATTAAAAAAAATTGGTCATCAGTCTGAAAATTCGGACATACAAAATACTGAGAATTTTGATAAATCGTCGCCGAAAAAAATCAATTCCGTCATTTGTTTGCAGAAAAAATCACCAATTTTGTAAAAGGATTGCAGAAAAAATGTGAATTTTATCAAAGGATCGCAGAAAAGAATGCAAATTTTGTCAAAGAACCGTGGAAAAAAATGCAAGTTTTGTCAAAGGATTGCACTAAAAAGTGAATTTCGCCAAAAGGATCGTGGAAAAAATTCTAATTTCACCAAAAGTTTGTGGAAAAAGCACTAATTTCATCAAAGGGTCACAGGGAAAATGCATAATTAGTGCTGTGATGTGATCCCTCCCCCCCCTTTCCTTCCTCTGCTGTAACCTTTCAGAAATTTTTTTTGTGCTCAATTACTCCTGATTAAATGAAGCTTGTCAAGTCAGACGCTTAGCAAGTCATTAAAAAAATTATTTTAATGTATCAATAATAATAAATTTGGAAATCATGAAAATTATCATTCTATATTACATAGTAAATTATCTGACACGTATAAACCCTTCTCATGGCATTTAAAACTACAGGTTTCCCTTGATTAGTGCACTTAATTATTCTTGCAATGTTAACATACTAATCAAAACATACTATATTGAATGAAAAAAACTGCAATAGATCCACACTTAACTTGATCTCAAACTCCCGATATACATATATAAATAGACAATGTAATTAATGTACTACGACATTGTTTTTGGAGAACTATTAATTGATAGAAACTACATATTACAGTTTGATTTGCAATCTTAAGGAAAAAAATATTTAATTATCATGAACTTCCATTAACATAAGCATGTAAGCTAATTTAATTAGTAACAATCAAGAAACATTGAAAAGTCAGTTTTAATTTTGTATTATTACAATTCTTTTGGTTATTTATGTCAGCTTATTTACCGTCGGGTTAATTTTTAAAAAATTTACATAGTAATTTGATTTAAAATTTTTTTGTAATAAAGTCACATTACTTAAAACTTGCATACATTTTAATTTAAGTTGCTTATTGATTGACTATTGTAGAGTCTTTTCTTCCTTTTGGAAACACTAAATTTATTTTTTAATATTTGGTGCACTTGCATACTTTCACTGATTCTGGGTCTACATATCTATCAAATGCAGTCTGATGAATTTGAAAAGATTTAGAATTATTTTATTGTTATTTCTTTTTTCGGCACTTTCTGGAAATTTCATTTTCAAGAATTCAACATTTTACTAGAAAAAAAGTATTACCTGTTTCATGCTTTGTGCACTTATCAAAATTTTGCCTGCACTAAGAGAGGGATACCTGTATTTTATCACATCAAACTATCATTAGGGTCAGGTGGAGGAAAGTGGTGGTAAAATCAAGCTTTTTTTAGAAAAGGCCCTAAAATCAAACTATTAAATTTATTTTAATGAAACTTTTGATGCATTTTCTATACATTGGACTCATATAGATTAAACATGAAGCATAACCACTCAATTTTATTCGATTGTTTTCTGACAGTGATGCATTTAAAAGAGCATGTTTTGATACCACCACTTTACCACATGGTGGGGGAAAGTGGGGGTAGTTCCAAAATTAGTGTATATTTAAATAAAAATTTGTAAATATTGTTTTTTAAATAAAAATACACTGAAATAAATGTATCTTAATTATTTTTAAAGGTACAAATGCACAAAAAAAAAAAAAAAAATATTTTTCAGATATTATTTAATTAAAGAAATAATGTCCATGGCTATCAAAATTAGGTTCACTTAGTATGTAGCATATATTGCTGAACTCAATATAATCTTCACCACCAAATAGCAAGAAAAGTCTAATAGTTCCCCAATGGTGACTTATTCAAATGCTTTATGTGATATAATGTATTAATTTTTATCACTTGGGCGATTATTTTAGCTGATCGACTTTTTGACGGTATGCAATGAGCATAAGCAAGATAGTTTGTAAACATTAAATTTGTTTCCAGATTCTAAAACTAAAATAAGAATAGTTGTCATAATCTCAATATATGTCTCTAAAAAAGAATTAACAAAATATCTTAATTTAAAAGAGAAAATAGTTTTTTTTTCAATATACCTCATTTTACCCCATGGGCCCACTTTCCCTCACCTGACCCTATGTAAAAAATAACTTTTTAATTTAATTGTATTATCACATTAAGATTAAAATTTATAAATAAAGCCTATTTTTTTAGATTAATACTTTTATTACAGCCCATTTTTAAAAATTAATCACAACTACAGTCTAAAATTGAATCATCATACAACATTGAGCTAAGCCTAACTATACCACCACTTTCCCCCACTTCAGAAAAAAAATTGAAATAATAAAATAATTCTTACCTTGATGCATGAATCTGTTTTTAAGAAGTTCTACTGAAATGTATCAAAATATACTAATTTTTTCAAGTGAGAAAGGATCAAGAACAAAGTTTATCAATACCATGTGTTAAGAACAAACTGCACTTATATGTAAACAAGAAGATAAACAACAGTAAATTTGTTGCCAGATTTACAAATCTTAATAGAAATATTTGTCACAAACTTCAATTATGTATTAATTGAAAAAAAAAGTAAAAATATGTACATTTATTGTGAAAAAAGTGCATTTTTTTAGATTACCACCACTATCCCTGATCCCACCACTTTCCCCCACCTGAACCTATTCTGTATATTTATGAACGGTACCAGTTCATAAATATTTCTTGATTTTAAAGCAGAACTGATTGAGGTCTTTAAATCAAATACAAAGTTATTTTCAACATAATTTTTCATACATATAGTATTATGTATATTTGATAACATGTGTTTGCAGACAATGTAACAAAAGAAAATTTATGGGAATTACTAAATATTAAAATAATACTTCATGCTTATAATTTCATGGAAACTGCTTTTTCTTGCATGACTAATATGAATGTGAGACTGCCAGATTTTTATTTATGGCAGTGATGTTGTTACTGTTTTGGAATCCTTGGTTCTTGGAACCCAGACTCTTCCAAAGCACTGGGTCCTTTCTTTGCAAAAGTGAGTCCTCTTTTAAAAAATAAAGACAGATTCAGTGTATTTAATACAAAATATGCCTCTTTTGCGATTATCCATAAAATATTTTATTCCTTGCAAGTGCAAGAAAAAGTTGTAAAACCTAAAGGACTCAGCACAATTTTTTTAGTACATCTTTTCTCCAATTTTTTGCTTAAATGATGTGCAGTAGTGCATTTGCAATATTTCTAATATGTACAGGCAAAGTTCTTTAATCCGCACAAGTTGGGACCAAAGGTTGTGCAGATTATGGAATATTGCGGATTATGGAGTATTATGGATTATATGTCATTTTCGTATTTCTGGACACTATTTGAATTCCATATTCACTATAACATGAAAGGAAAAATATCAAACATAATAATTAATTCAATATGCTATCTCAAAAAATGCATTTTTCAAATTCTTTTATTAAAAAATTGATTATATTTACTTTTATATTTAACATTTTCAGATATTTCTTTTAAAAAATCATTTTTTCATCAAGAATTTGTAAATTTGTTTCATTGTTTACATTCATTAAGCAATGCGAATTATAGAAAATTGTGGATTATGGGAGTGCGGATTATGGATCCTTGACTGTACATTATAAATTGCCTTAAAAATATAGGTGCAGATCCACAGTTGCCATGTGGCAACTAAATTTTTTGCTGTGGCCTCTAACTTTACTGGCCTATACAGTAGACTCCCTTAAATCCACAAATGTCTAAAATCCATGTATCATTTCAGATGTAAACAGAAATTATCATATCTATAACAAAATTTCGCCATATTGTAGGTCCTGCACAATATTCGCAAGTGTAAACTGTAACCAAACTGGTTATTTTTCTTGCTTTCGCTTCCTTGTGTTTCCATTTTTATTTTTATTTTTTCAATATCATTACATATTTTAATATGTAATTCTGGTTAATATGACTGAACTCAAGCTCATGATGAAGAAATTATGAATTTATTTCCGAAAAAAAATCAAGATGGCGCTAATATCAGTAGCGATCATGATCTTTTTGCCCCAAGACTTTTTTTTAATTAATTAAGCTTTTTAGTTTATTAAATCTGGATAAGCATGACATAAAATTTTGTTACTTTAGTTACAATTCTGGGATAAATTATTTTCTTATCTAAGATAGAAATGTGGCGCAACAGTAACTTTTGCACAATACGTACAACTGTAACTGTTGATTGAAGCTGCATTGTTTATGGTTACTTTTTTGTGTTCATTTCTTCGGTATTCACAGGGGTCTGTCCAGATTTTTCTCACAGGGTCCTGTTTTTGTGAAATTCTGAAGTTTTTCTTATTTTTGTGAAAATTCTAGTCATAATTTTGTGAATTTTAAATTATTGATGTCTTCATGTTATAGCCATCATACATAAAAAGCTAAGTAATATGCTCTTTGGTGAGTTAAACTGCTTACTTACAGGCCAGATTTTATTTTTAAATGGCTAAATTTGGGAAAAGTTCAATTTGAAGGTGAAAAATTTCTGTGAAAGGTCTATTTAAGAGACAAATAATTTTGTGAAGGGTCCTGTTTTGGGATAAAATGTTTTGTGAAGTGTCCTGTTTGGGGATAAAAATTTTTGTGAAGGGTCCTGTTTTAAGATAGATTATTTTGTGAAGGGTCCTTTAAAAGACCTAAAATTTTCCTAAACATATCCCTGATTCAGTTTTGGTTTTAATCTGTAATGATTTTTATTTTTTTGTGATTTCATACGTAATTTTGCCTAATATAGCTGATTCCAATATTTCTAATTAAAAAAAAAGGAGGAAAAGAAAGCACATTAGTTTGACAAGTAGAGATAATAAGAAAAGCTTGATTCTGGTTCATCTACTCGTTTTTTTGGCACAATCGTATGGAATAAGCCATAGAACAGTGTGGGGCATAAAAAACAAAAATAATTTTTTTAAAATTTCTATATGAACAGTAACAACAATATTTGTATTGCAGAAAGAAAAACAATTTATTTTTAATATTTCAAAAATTTTGTAATTATTTTAATATTTTACTTTATTGTAAGCATTCAATATAATTTCCAATGCTTAACTACATTCAAATTACTGTTTAAAAAATTTAAACAAAACAGTGACCAGAAATCCACAAAATTCTAAAATCCACACAACCTCAGGTTCCAATCTGTGCGGATTTGAGGGAGTCTACTGTATTTTACTCCTGAAGAGTGTCCAAAACTCCTGAAATTTTACTAGTTTACACTTGATACAGTCTTTATACAATGTTGGCATCTACGATATAAGAACAATTTAAGCACACACACACAATTTTTTTTTTTTTTTTTTCTGATTCTTTAACATTTCAAGATTTATCATAGAAAACCATTTTGACAAAAGTAAAGAATAAAAATAGGTATACAAATGGTTATCATTTTTAAGATAAATAATCGAGATAATTAAGATAAAGTTCTTCCTACTAAATTTACATTGGAAGTAAGGATCATGTTTTTATTTTGAAAATCAATAATAATGAAAACATTCTATGGACTGCTATCTGTAACATTTCAACTTAGATGTATAATATCCTAACAGGAAGGCCTTAATTGGACAGAGATTTTGTAACTCATACAACTTGCACAAATGTTGCTCTTAAAAATAGGATATTGACATAGTGTTTTTTTTTTTTTAAGTTATCTCACAGGTTAATGAGACTGAGATTTTGTAATCTGAGATTACAAAACTTTATAAATAATAGTTAATTGTTTTAATATTTAAAAATACTGAACCTTTTATATCAATAAAGAATTTTTAAACTTTTTTCATATAATTTTTTATAAATATCAACATTATATAACCATTTTTCTTATAGATAATAGAACAGAACCAAATCTTGACGATCTAGCTCTGACTTTTAAGGATTTTGGCATAGTCCTTCAAGAAATTGAAGAATATGTGAACAATGTTGAACCTGTTCCATTTGCTCATAAAATTGCAGCTTTCCCTGTAAAACATCCATCTAATTTGCAGCATCCAAAACCAGAAAGTCGTGAAATTCTCTCACGACCTGAGCATATTCCTGAGTATTTGCCACTTATGCGCCCTGATCTTGAAGGTAAAAATCTAAAACTTATTGAACATATTATGTAAGTAAACTGTTATCTGCTGTAAGTGAATTTAGTAGACTGTGATTTCATAAATGTTTATAACACATAAACAAGCACTAAAATTTACATATTTAAAAAATTTATGTTTCATAAAATTAAGTAATATATATATATATATATTAATTAGAACAAGATACCTACCTACTACACTCATTTCTATGTTTGTTTTAAATGTTCATAATTTAATTATATACATGTCTAAGTAACTTTGTTGCAGTCTGGGTAGTTGGTTAAAAGAAATATTCACATTTAAGCTTACATGAAATGGTATTATTGAGACTGTTATTATAAAGACTTGCAACCTAGCCCTATAAAATATAATTCTTAACAGAAGCATGTTAAGATTCTAATGGACATATAGATGACATTTTTAAGCAGTCTCCCCAGTGAAAATGCTCTGGAGAGAACACTGCACTGGATAAAGATTTATATATAACACATAATTCTGTCTTTACATAATAAATTTTTTGTATGTTTTTGATTTATCTTGCACAGAAAAATAACGTAAAAAACTTTTTGCACAATCTGTTTCAATTTAATACTATTTAACCATTTTTTTCCTTATTAATTAGCCTTTTGTATTACAGGTTAGGCAAGCTTTCTATTAAAAAAAAAATTATTAAAAACTAACATTAAATGAGCAGCTTTCATGCTTGTAATTCACTTACTGTCTACACCAAAGATGTCCAGCTTTTTGACTTCCTCGGGCACATTTTGCTATGAAAAAATGAACTCTGGTCACACTTCAGGAGGAAAAAATGTTTTAGGCTGCATGTACATTATACAGTAGACTCCCTCAAATCCGCACATCTTGGGACTAGAGGTTGTATAGATTTCTGGTCGTGCTTTGTTTACATTTTCAAATAACAAGTTGAATGTAATATTGCAATCTAAATTATAATGAATGCTTACAATATAGTAAAATATTAAAATAATTAAGTAAAGTAGTAAATTAAGATAATTTAAAAAGGATTAAATTATTAAAAGTAAAGTTCAAGTAAATAATTAATAATGTATAATTAAATATGCATAATAAAAATGAGATACATTTATCTTGAATTATTCAATGAAACTTGTCTCATATACTAATTCACATCAAAATCATAAAACAAGGAAGTTTTGTTTCAGATTTAGCCAGACTTAATAACCAAAAAGCTTGATTAATACATAAATATATTTGGTAAAAAGATTGTGATTACCTGTGATATCAGCAATATCCTGAATTTTTTCAGAAATAAATTTATACTTCCTTCATGAAAAAGCATGAGTTTAGTCATATTAACGAGAAATACACATTAAAACAAATACAGAATGATATAAAAATAAAAAAGTTTGCAATTTTGTATCTGCATCTGAACTGAAAATTTCATTGTTTGCATCTGCAACCATGTGCAGATTTGAGGGAGTCTACTGTACTAATTTTAATGATATAATAGTTAGGGATGCACCAAATATTCGGTATTCGGCCTATTCGGCTATACTACTGAATATTCAGTTTGGCCGAATATCAAACTATTCGGTATGCCGAATAGCAAACTATTTGGCATGCTGAATATCGAAATATTTGGCCGAACTGAATGCTTAAAAAAAACTTTTTAAACATATTTTTTAAAACCTTATACAACTTCTACGTTTAACAGTCAACTTAAAAAGATATTCAGAATAATTAGAAACATAATCATATTTAAATAAAAGAGAATGTTTTTACATTATTTATTTGCTGTTTGTTAAGTATTATTTTAGAAAATTAACTAATTATGAGGATTTTCATAGAAATTAATTATGTACAAATGCAAGTTCCCAAACATTGATCAGTAAATAATCTGTTTCTTGCTAAGATTTTAAGAACAACGTTTACAATCTCTGAAAATGATCGCCCACTCCAGACACCGATCTAGGATGCATTTAAAAACTTCCTTGCTTAATCAAAGGGAGTAGAACAGTTATTCTTGCTAAGTTGTCACCATATAAAATTTGAATCGATTGTATTATTTATTAACTTTTACTTTAGTTAACTATCCTCTTCTTAAATAACTCAAAGCAGATTTTCTTTCAGCATAAAGTTTACTTGAAAAAAGCTCTTGTTTATTAGAATAAAAGTTTCTGTTTTAAATGTTATATAAAATTGTTTTAAAATTTAACATTTTAATGCCTTTAAACTTTGAAATATAAAAGTATTCAACAAGCTGAATATTCGGTATTCGGCCAAATAGTTACTATTCGGCAAGCCGAATATTCAGTATTCGGCTAGCCGAATATTCGGTATTTGGTTCGCCTGTTGGCTGAATATTCGGTATTCGGTTCGCCTGTTGGCTGAATATTCAGTATTCGACCAAAATCACTATTCGGTGCATCCCTAATAATAGTTGGCTTCTTTTCTAATAATATCATTAAAATTATTTAGCCGATAAGCCAGAATATTAACACTAGTCACATATTGTGTTAGATGAAACACATTGAACATTTGCATACCTTATTGGAATGGAAACTAAACTTCTATAATAAGTAATCAAAAGTACATTGTATCCAATTATATTCAACCATAGTTACCTAATTTCAGTAACTTTTATTTCAGCAACTTCAATACTTATTCTGAGCAACCAAGCAGACAAATTACCTTTTATCAAAAAATTTAACTGACAAGCCTTCCCCTTTTTGTCCTACGCTTATTGTGATTTGACAAAATGATAACTTTATAACTTCATCCTCTCTTACATGCTTTCCAGCTTATCATGCAGTTTAGGCACACATTGTTATAATCTGTTTATCTGATCAGTGTAATTCAGGGAAGGTATTGAACACATTGTTCCAACAATAAATTTATACTTGCATTTTTTTGAATTAAATTTTCAACAAAAAATATGCCAACAAATTTGAAAAACTGCATTAAAATATCAGTATTTTTAGGTTTCAATTCTCTGCTTGGTTGTATTTCCTACAGCACTGGGTCACATGTGAATCATGGGTTGGACTAGGGATGCAACAAAATCATTTAGCCTAATACTATGGCCCAAATCAATGTAAATTAATTTGCTATTCTGTCATCAAATAATGAATTCACTTTATTCTGAAAGCAAAATATTATAAACACTATGCACAATTCTTATGTATTTTTCAGTTATAATACAAGGTGTAACGCTCGAACAATACACACTCCATCATTTTTTCTCTCCTTTACTTTTTTTCTTTTCTTTCAAAAGAACTGACAAGCTGAGTAAATTAGACTTTACGAGAGAGAAGAATGTTTACAAAGTGGTTGCCGACAAGGCATTTGTGCTATGCCGTATTTTAAATTAACTGAGTTAATTTGTAAATAGTAACATGTAAATATGTTGTAATTATTAAACTTATTAATCGATGATAAGTTATCCAGTTTTATTTCGTAACATAAGATAGTTTCCACCCTGGATTCTGAATAATATGTTACAAAGGTAATATTTTCTTTTAAAAAACTCAAGCACATTTAATTTTCTCTGATATTTTAAACTTTATGAAAAATACTAAACTTTATTCATCTTAAAGTTTGCAGAAAGGAACTTTTTCTCAGTTAGATTTGACCAGAATCTTGGATGTAAACTTTTAAGATAAAATGTTTCCCAAGATTCATTTATTATGCCATGAAATTCTTGACCAAAATAGGAAAAGAACATATAATATTTAAATAAATATTTACATTCAAAATAAATCAGACCCAAAAGATTCAATGTGAAAGTATGTTAATGTTCAATCGAATAACATTTTAAACTAGAATGACATAAATTTCTATCATATGCAAATGTTGGAACCAAAATTATAGGAAATAGTATTAGGAAAGATTTGTTTTTAGAAGCAAGAAATATCTATCAGAAAAAAATAAAATAAAAACAAATAGAATACGAAGTAGGTAAATAGTAAAAAAAAGTGAAATGTTGGTGTAATTAAATGCTTGTGAAAATGTCTAATTAAAGTTTAATATTTCTTAATTAAAAAAGTCCATATTTTCAATTTATTATTAAATAAGAAAAATTAAAATCCCTAAAATAACATATGTTGAACTTTTTTATTTTCATACATATTTTAATGTGTGAGAAATATTTTGAAATATTGTCATATAATTGCATTCCGTTTATGTATGTTCTTTATAATTAAAAAAAGTCGTAAGATTTTTTTATTTTATAAAACACTTCACAAATATTAAATTATAAAATGCTTTCAATTAAAATTTCCATCATACATGATGAATATGAATTTTTAAATAAAAAAATGTTTAACATGTAAATATGGATGAGTTATAAGTAAAAATCTGCATTTAGTTTATTAAACCACCCAGAAAAGATCTAGTATTCAGTTCATCAATGTTTTGTATTTATTTGATCTTAGACTTTCTTTTAACATGTGTAAATCAAACAGTGGCTAATAATAGTGATGTAAACAAATATTAAATCAGTGAAGATTAAAAGAAAAGATGTTGCACAGTTTATTATTGTACAGTAGTATTGTACAAATCTATGAAAATAATAAAAACAATGAGAAAATCACATGCATGATACATTTTCCTGAACAAAAATGATTCATTTATGCACTAATTAAACATTGAACAATTCAAGGAAAACCAGATAGTAGGTGAAAAACAAGTATTATGACTAGAATAATACACCGAAAATAATACACGATTCTTAACAATATATACCACACTGTCCAAAAACTTAATCTTTTGCGTTGCTACTAGTAACTTTTTCTAACAGGAATTTTGAACCCTTATTATTCATAAAAATCATGGGAAATCAAGAAATTTGCTGTTTTTTTTTCCCATATATAAAAACAACTCCTTTTTGGTAAATATTCAACAAAGCCAATGTAAAGAAAGTGTGAACAGCTACAATAATTTAACATGTATTACAGCTATTTTAAAGCTTCAGAGAAGAAAAAAAGCACTTTCTTCAGTGCAAAAGGCAAAAAGATAAGAGTCAAGCGAGCTATTTCAGAAATAATATCAAGAAAAATTATAGTTAGTTCAACAGATATTATAAACTTCATTGGGTATATGAATTCCAAAATTGCAGTATTTTTTCCTTAAATAGTTATTTTCCGAGAATGAAAAACAACCTGGAAAACATTCCCTCTGTCCTGTCAAAATCCTGTCAATCGTACCTGTCAAAAGCTAGAAATGTTTTTTTTTTGCACTTGCAGCTGGTATTATTTCTAAAGCATTTTAAATAAAAACTGAAGAAGGAAAACTGAAAAATTTCATTTGTGGCCAATGGAAACAGTTTTATAAGTGGTTATTTTTTAAATTTAGTGGCCTCTTTTTTTTTATTTAAAAGTGCTAAACTATATACTTTTGTTAAAATTTCTATTAGTATTAATCTACAATTATATTCCCAACCCAAATAAAATGCCACTATTAACATATTTCAATCATCATTGACTGAATGCAGTAAAATTTTTCTTTCTCCTTGTAGGAAAGTGGCTACTGTCAAACAGTTTTTCAATAGCTACTTTTTTCATTTATTAGGCTGGTGGCCGACACTAATTTTGCCCTTCAACAAAAACTCCAAATTGTTAACAGTGGATAAGGTACAGTCGTGGAAAAAAAAAAGTAAACACCTCCTACTAACTCCTCAACAAATTATCGTAGACGAAAGTGACTGGTACCGAAATATTGGAAATAAAGTCCACTTTTAAATGATGCATTTAAATTTTTCTTAGGGGCCATCTACATGTTAAAACGAACCCTATGTTATGAATTATGAAATTAATATTCGAAAAAATTATGAATTGCAACCTACAATTTTTTTGATGGATTTAGATTTATCAAGTCCTGCTTTATGGAAATCTAAAATTTCACATTTTTCTTCCAATTAGTTTTCAAGTTATGCTTACAAAAACGGTAAAATGATGATTTAAGGGGAAATCCATGATAGAAGTGAGTAGCTATTTTGAAATTTATTCTGCTGTCCTGTAATCTAAAAGGCTTTATTGACTCCTTGAGTGGTGCTTCAGGTGCTTTGATCAAGAAGGGAGCTCTCTCGGTTAACAATCGAGTACGAAACTTCAATTTAGATACAGCCCTTAAAATACGCTCGTTTTAAAATAATTAATTTCTCGGAAACTTATCGTATGAATAGCATAAAAATTTGTTTTTAGGCTAAGTGAAGGGTGTAGATTTTATTTATGGTGTCAGAATTGTTTACTTCTATTGAAAAAAATAAAGTTATGGTTCGTTTTAATATGTAGATGGCCCCCTAAGCAAATTTTGTATACATCATTTAAAAGTAGACTTTATTTCCAATCGTTCGGTACCAGTAACTTTCTTCTACGATAATTTGTTGAGGAGTTAGTAGGAGGTGTTTACTTTTTTTTTCCACGACTGTACATTATACCAGAGGTGTACAATGCGACGCCTGCAAGTGCTATGTCCGCCCTTTGAAGGTTTTCTTGGCAGCCTTTCTCATGTTTTTGTTGCTAGCTTTCCTTAAAAATAAAAATCTAATTTAAAGGTTTCTTTCTTTAAAATCAATAATATTTTCTTATTATAGGAACGATTAAGGGTCCTTCCCTTACAAAAACTTTTAAGCTAAGTCCCCTTTCAGAATAATGTACCTCTATAAATTTACTAAGATTTATGTCTTTTTTTTTTTTTTTTGAAAATTAGTTTTACATTATTTCTTGAATCTGAGGATCCTTATGTCTACCACTGTGAGATATATATGTATCGAATAAATCACAGTGATTTTTTTTTTCTTTTTTTAAAAAATATCTACAACTATTTCCGTATTGTGATCTTAGCTTTTTTTTTAATTTGACAATTTGTTATTAAAGAAAGCAAAGATTATTATTCAAAATCAGTAGTAGCTATAAAAAAAAAAAAAAAAAAAAAAAAGAGATGAAGAGGTAACACTGATAAGAAGTATGTATAATCGCTACCTCCAATTATAGTAAGATAAGATTGTTGCATATTTTGAGTCATATCAATAATGGCGTCCTTTGTTGTTTGCAACATGCTGGAGTGCACCCCTTCTTACTGAAAGGTTGGACAGGTCTGCATTATACAAATTTTGTTAACAGGGTTCCCAGCGTCATGGAAAATCTGGAAAGCCATGGAATTTCAAAGTAGTCAGTGAAAGTCAAGGAAATTTCCAAATATATAGGAAAAGTCAGGAAATTTACAAATATTTTCTAAAAAGTCTTGGAGAAAAAATGAAAAAGACGCGAAATTCATCGAAAAAATGAAAAATGATGCAAAATTCATCAAATAGCCTTGGGAAAAAAATTGCTAATTTTGACAAAGGACTGCAAGTAGCAAATTTTGTTATATGCCCATTTGGTCAGGGAAAGTCATGGAATTTTTTTAGATTTGGTCATGGAAAGTCAGGGAATTTGCCAGTCATGTTTTGCTGGGAACCCTGGTTAAGCTTCGAAAAAATCTTAATTAAAAGTTATTTGTAATCATAATGAATTGCGATTTAAAATTTTCTGCTAATTATTGTTGTTTTAACATACTAAATGTCATGAAGATCTCAACTTTTTTATGGAATTTTACTCTAAACCTACAAAAAATGTTATGATTTTGACAAAAATGATATGACAAAATATTTTATGAAGACCCCCAAAAATATGTGAAATTCACATTTGTAAATTGTATATTTTAAGTAATTTTGTAACATGTACGTCAAATGATAATTTTATTTTATTGAAATTTACAGAAGAAGATGCATTGTTTAATCAGCAAAATGCTGTTGATGGTGTGAAAAAAACTGCTACAGATTCTAATGCTGGTGGTGATTCACCTTCTCCATTTAGCAGTCCAAAGCATGGTACCAAAAGACCTGGTGATTGGGCTCCTGACACTCCTAGTAAAAAACCTAGGTATACCTTATTTGCCCAGTATTTTAGAATAATTTAAATATTAATGAGAAAACTTGTCTTAGGTAGTAAGGTTCTATGGGAAAATGCTGGTATTGATGTACTTTTTTTGCAGAAACTACGGAAGCGATTCCAATAAATATTATTAGCCATATTTTGAACGTTTCATTTTTCTGGAAAATCAATCAGTCGTTTTAGTAGGATTAATTAAAAAAAAACCCCTAGAATTATAGATTTCAGTCCTATTTTGTGCCCAATGATCAGTTTATAGTTCAACTACTACTAAAACTAAAAGAGAGAGAGAGAGAAAAAAAAAAATCGTTTCAGTAGTTTCCAAGAAAAAGGTGCTTCACTAGCAGCTGATTTCATAATATTTTGCAAGTGTTGCTGCCCTTAACTTTCATATATATATTTTTTCTTTTTTTAAAATTTGTCTAATGGTTCTTTTAGTGTGTGAGATATTAAATATATCAATATATCTGGTTAATAGATACTTTTCCTTTTCTAATACATTTATTGTTACTTTTATAATCAAATCATATGTGTGAGAATAAATATGTTCAGAAACATGCAAACTTTGTCATAAAAACTCATAGAGAATATAAGAATTTGTACAAAGATAATTTATTCCTGCTGTATTTAATGCAAAACGTACTATGAAGCTCTTTCAAAATAGATCCCTCCATTAAGTCAAAAGGACAAAAAAAAAAAAAAAAAAAAAAAAAAAAAAACAGAATTAGTCAATATGCTAGCTGTTATATTCTGAAAGGAGAGCATTTAAAAACATAATTTTTATGTAAATACTAAATATAGTATCATTATTGTATAATGATTCCATACTAATGTCATTGCATACAATAAAATGTTGAGTTTTCCACACACAGTTTTTCCATTTCATGATTCCACAAGATAATTGATGTTCTAAAATCCAAGTTACCTTTTCTGTTTGTTTTTAATTGTACTGTCACTTACTGTACCTGTTGATTTTTCAAAATGTGTCAAAAAGTAAGTTTATGAATCAATATATGATAAATTATTTATAAATTTGTAGTTGCTATAAAAAAAAAAAAATAATTTATAAAGAATTGCAAGACTTTCGGCATTTATTATTGTCTGTGATATTCTTATCATTTTCAAAGTTTTAAACTATTCTAACTTGATTTCATCATTAGCTTTGATATAGTTTTTAAAATAAATTTTAGTTGACAAACTGTTCGTAAAGTGGAGCTAACTGCAATGTGTGAAATGATGTATAAATAAAACAGTTTAGTGGAAAGTTTTTTTTTAAATTGTTTTTCTTTACCAATTAAGTGAAATTCTTTATTTCTGAAATAAAATGTACTTTGCATCTTTATGACTTTAGATGTGTTCTGTCATTGAATAAGGTAGCAAAAAAGTAGAACTTGCATATAACTAACTTCTTTATACAGTAGATATATAGCTATAGTTTGTAATTACAGGGTCTTATTTAAGGCATTGATCAGAAGCAAAGTACTTTAACTTTTCCTTAGCTGTCTCATCAAATGTAAGAGACTCCTCTGTAAAGATCAAACAGTAATATTAGTAAAAAAAATGCTCAGGAGCAATTTTCCAACTGCTTTCTACAGCTTTTTTCAATATGTTTTCTTGATGCCACATTAAGTTTGCTAGAAGCATATACCTCTAACGTTTCCCTTTTTAATCTTTTTGACACTTCAATAGCTTCACTAATGCACAATTATCTCTCTGAGCCTTGAAATATGCAACTATGATGGGTTTGAGTCAAACTTTTTGGAAGTAGCATCACTCAGCTTTACAAGGAATTGTTAAACATGTTTTAAACATTATTGTAAATGCAATGATGTTTTAAATTTGTTTAAACACCTGTTTTAACCAAACTCTGTTTAAACTGTTACATAAAGTGGAACTAACTGCAATGAGTGAAATGATGTATAAATAAAACAGTTTAGTGGAGAGTCTGTTTTTTTTTCAAGTTGTTTTTCTTTATCAATTAATGGAATTCTTTATTTTGATCTAATAGTCTAAGAGCTAGCAACGTCAAAAAACACGTCATTTTATCAAGGCTCATTTTTCTATATGTTCTTCCTTTTTATGGTGTAGTACGTTTGCAACCAGTTTGGCAGTTGAAAGACGTTGCGTTTACCAGTGGCAGAAGGGGTTATGCAGGTCAAAAAACTTCAAAATTGTCATTTTATCAAGGCTCATTTTTTATATGTTCTTCCCTTTTATGGTATAGTACGTTTGCAACCGGTCTGGCAGTCCAGAGACGTTGCGTTTACCTGCGGCAGAAGGGGTTATGCAGGTCAAAAAACTTCAAAATTACGTCATTTTATCAAGGCTCATTTTTTTATAAATTCTTCTCTTTTAAGGTGTAGTATGTTTGCAACCGGTTTGGCAGTCGGGAGACGTTGCATTTACCTGTGGCAGAAGGGGTTATGCAGGTCAAAAAACTTCAAAATAACGTCATTTTAGCAGGATTTTTGTTTGTAACATTTGTTTATACTAAATACTAACTATTTGTGATATTAATCCATTATTGCCACACGTTACCAGTGTCACTAAGACCCTGCTAGATCCACATTTATAGATAACATAATTACTCTTTGGCTATCAGACAATCTATAATTAATTTGCAAGACATAATTTTGGTTGCAAAGTTAGGGCCAGACGGCATTAAATATGGCAACCGAAGTGCCTGTTTCAAGAGGGGTTTATAGTTTAAAAATTATAAGTCACCTTTACGTCATTTTATCAAGCTTAAAAATTACAAGATATTACTCTTTTGTTAACAGATAACCTATAATTAATTTGCCAGACACAAATTCGGTTGCAAAGTTAATGCCAGACGGCTTTAAATATGGCAACGAAAGGTGCCTGTTTTAAGAGTGGTTTATAGTTTAAAAAATTATAAGTCATCTTTACGTCATTTTATCAAGCATAAAAATTACAAGATATTACTCTTTGGCTAGCAGACAACCTATAATTAATTTGCCAGATACAAGTTCGGTTGCAAAGTTAATGCCAGATGGCTTTAAATATGGCAACGAAAGTGCCTCTTTCAAGAGTGGTTTATAGTTTAAAAATTATAAGTCATCTTTACCGCATTTTATCAAGCTTAAAAATTACAATATATTACTCTTTGGCTAGCAGACAACCTATAATTAATTTGCCAGACACAAATTCTGTTGCAAAGTTAATGCCAGACGGCTTTAAATATGGCAACGAAAGTGCCACTTTCAAGAGTGTTTTATAGTTTAAAAATTATAAGTTATCTTTACGTTATTTTATCAAGCTTAAAAATTACAAGATATTACTCTTTAGCTAGCAGACAACCTATAATTAATTTGCCAGACACAAATTCAGTTGCAAAGTTAATGATGGCAACGAAAGTGCCTGTTTAAAGAGTGGTTTATAGTTTAAAAATTATAAGTCATCTTTACGTCATTTTATCAAGCTTAAAAATTACAAGATATTACTCCTGATTTTATCAATGGAATAATAAATTTATATCAAATATTGGAGCTAAAGGAGAATGGAAGAATAACATCTGCTCAACAGCTGTTGTAATAAAATGTATAAGGTAAAAATAACTAATTGGTATAAAAATTTTAAGCACAGCAAGAGATCCTCACTGAGAAGTAATAGTGCTGCTGTTTAATATTTTGAGGATTTCAGATATAACTGGCTATTCATATATTTACTCTGTATGTGTATATGAATGGTTGTAACCCATTTTCATAATTTTTCTTGATTAACATACACATACATAATATAAGTTACGATTTAGGTAATTAATAGTATTTTTTCTTAGTACAAATGCAAAAATAGCTGCCAATAATATTTGTTAGTTTTGTTATTTGTGCTACTAACTCATGAAATTACTTATTTTCAGTTTTTAATAATTCTGTAATTAATTACTGTTTCTTCTAGGCCGGGTGCCACAACTTGCCCCTTTTGAAATTGACAAAATGCACCCTGCATTTTTAAAAAATAGTGAAATTTACTTGTAGTTGTAGCCAGAGATTTTTTGTAAAAAACTTCTCCATACGCAGTACAGTAGAACCTCAATTAACTGAGCTTCGATTAATCGAGGTTTCTGTTAACCGAGTCGATAACGAAGTCTGATTTTTTTTTTTTTTTTTTTTTTTTTTTAATGAGCCTTGAAAGAGACCACCCTTTGTGGGTAACTGTCCATGCTACAGGCTTTCTATTGCCTCCAAAAGTACTCAAATTCCAAGAAACATTGCACCCTGAGAAGTGAACAGCGAACAATTTTTTGTTTCCAGTGACAGTGGCCGTGTGGCCCTATTGAACACCAGGTGCAACGTGTTATCGGAAGAAGAACCTTCTCCACTTGGTTCTTACAATAGACATTTGGGTTTCATGACATTCTGTTGCCCTTTCTTTCCCAAATCCCTTGTTTTGTTGTGAACTTTTCCTTTAATCGTTTCACGTCTGAACATCATGCTAATAGTAAGTCGTTAATTTTTACATTGCAGAACCAAAAAAAAAAAAAAAAGAAAAAACAAGATGACTCTTTCAAGATCTTTAAATTCAAAACAATTTTCGTACTTTTTTTTTCTGATGAATTCGGTTAGAATCAACAAAAATACTTCCAAGTAAATATTTTCATGCCTAACAAACACTGTTTAGAGACAAATAAGATTAATTACTGGAGAACAGGAATTCTGCTTTTTCAGAATTTAGTGTCTCCCCCAGCATTTCCATTACTTCATTTTCTTCTGATGGACTGATGGCTTCTATTATTATCAAACAGCCATTATAAATGAAGTGTTAGGTGAAGATGAAAGAGCAGCCGTAAAAAGTTAGAACTCTGATTTTCTGGTCAGAATGGGGGGGAAAAAAGGGCCATAATTTTTTTTTACGTCTGTTCTTTCATCACCTGAAACTTCATTTATAATGGCTGTTTTATAATAATAGTAGCCACCAGTCCATCGGAAGAAAATAACTCGGTTAAGCGGGACTCTACTGCAGTACAAAACATATTTCGATTTTAAAACTTAAAGCACACGTTTTATTTTATGTAAAATGACGTCATTTCTATCCGCTTAAGAATTCCACATTTACAATCTACTCTTAAGCATCTACAATAAAGCATGCATAGCACATCACTATCGCGAAATAATGCACAGATGCAGCAAAAAGATTCCGTCATTCAAGAAAATAAAAAAAAAGGCTATATAATGATTCATAGATACTTACAATTAAATATAGCATATAATAGCTCCATAGTTTTAACAGAAATTATTCGTTTATATTTTTTTCAAAATAGCACGTATTTTAATTACATTTTCTTTTGGTTGTTACGAGAAAATGGCAACAAAAATATATAATTACTATTTTAAAGCTAATTTTCCTTTACTTTCTATAGAAATGAAGTACTTCCGTTGCCAATATTAAGCAAATGGCTCCAAAAACTACAAAAAAATTAATATTTCAAAAATAAATGGAGATGCAGTTTTCAAACAAAATGCATTTAAAAGAACTTTTTTTTTCCAATACGATGGTATAAAAATTTTAAATGTGCGATGCTTAGAAGTAAAAAAATTGCTAAAGAGTATTTAATCTTAATGCTTTGTTTTATGGCTAGCTTCTGTAAGGTAACGTTATTTTTTGGACACAAAATAAGTTGGGAGAAAGAAACAGCATACCGTACCGGAGGCTAAAAAATGTTGTTGTTTCGATGGGTAAAAAGCTTGAGGCTATTAACCCTCTAAGTGTTTGGGGCGTAATATTCCGTTCACTAAGCTCCAGGTTTCACAGCAATACAAGCAATATTTAAGATAATATAATTCTATAGATTTAATGAATTTTAAATATATTGAAGAATGATTAATACTCTCAAGGATTACATTCATATTTGTAATTGAGTTTATTTTTTAATGTTGAAAGAATCATATTTTCTTAGCATTTAAAACAAAATGCAAAGAAAACAACATTACAATTTGACCCTTTTGCAAGACGCTCGGAGGGTTAAAAGAATTAATAATGGTTAAATTAAAAAAAACTGCCCTGGAATGTGGAGTTGGTGAAATGACAGTAGGTGATTAATTATAGACGCAAATCTCAAATAGAGACTTTTTGTTCAAATATGGATTCATCAAAGGTCTTAGAAGGACGATCGACATTAAACAAGCCAAAAGTAAAACATAACTTTATATATGTTTATTTTATCATTTAAGAAACGTTTTATTGTTTTAAACAATGATGCTTAAATGAGATCATCTGGCATTAGAATACTAAGAGATGTTAAATTCGCGAACACAGTGAGTTTTTATACACAATTTCTATTAACTGAGATTTCTGATATCCGAGGTACTAGCGGTCCCAATTAGCTCAGATAATCGAGGTTGCATTGCATTTCTAAACACATGTGGTCAAGACCTTACAAAAATGATAAAAATTTATTTCTTAAGAAATAACAGGATATTATTAAAACATGTTATTTAATTCTAATTTCAATTTGTAATTTATAAAATTATTAAAAATTAAGGAATTTTTATTTATCATATTCAAAAATTATATACTTTTTCCCTCATTGTTACTAAACACATTACTAATATATTTCCTTATTAAATAGTGCCCTTTTTTTGGAACTAGCATCCTGCCCCTTTTCCTTTTAGAATGAATACTAAATTATAAATATGTGTATAATATACCTAATTAGAGAATTGTTTAATAATTATTAATTTTAAGTAGTGTTAACAATTTAATATTAAATACAATTACTGATAATTTTAATAAATGTAAATATCACTACTATTTAATATAGTTTTGTATAATTATTGCAAAATATTAATGTGTATAACTTTATTGTATTCTACTAACTAATGAAACTATTAATTTGCTGTTTTTATGATTTCTGTAATTACTAATTACATTGATTACATAGATTAAGTGTGAAAACATAGATTATGTTAGCAATTAGAGGTTTGATTGCTTTGGAAACCTAAAACTCTTGGTATCTATTCAATATTTTAACGCTGGGGGGGAAAAAATCATAAAAATCAGATTTAAATAAAAAAAATCTGATTCTTTTATTTATTTATTTTTTTAAATCATGATTTTTTTACACCCTATTTTTAATACATTAAAGACTTTTTTATGCCTATTACATAAAATTTATGAGCAAAGTAAACATAAATCAAAACTTAAAAGTGTCATTTGACACCGGTAGAAATAGTGTTAGTCTTTTCTGAAGGTAAGACCTTATCATCTTTATGCATTTCCAAAACTTCAAAAATTTTCTGTTTCTTCTTACTTTGCAGTATCAAAGAAAATAATCAGTCATCTAAAAATCTTCCTTCTAAAATGTCTGCTTAAGCTCAGTCATCAAATACATGTTGTAGTATTTAGATAATTTGTTCCCCCAATTTTTTAAAATTTTATTTATGAAATTAGATTTGGTAGCAAAATTAAATTCCAGAAATCTTTATCTAATCTACTAAGTTCTTTAATGAAACTGCAATTCATATTTTATTGACTAGAAACCTAACAGTTCATCAACATCTACACTAACTTAATTCAGTGATTTTGTTCTCCTCATATGCTAGAAAGTATGTTTATATTTTATTTCGCCAAAAATGTTCTTAATGAAATGAATTAGTAGTTAAATTTGAGAATAATTCTGTAACCTCTGCTGCTCTTTCAGAACCTCTGTTACCTAGTAACAGGTTACATTCAGAAAGAAAAAATATATCCTGAGAACACACTTTTTTAGTTTATCCATCAGTCTAATTATTTGACAGCCGTACCAATTCTGAACTAATTTTATTTGTAACTATTCCAAAATCCCAATATAAAGGTGATGAGTAATTGGTAACAAATGTTACAGAGAAAAAAGACTCTCCTGAGAAAAATGTAAATCAGTCTACTGTATCTGATATCCTTCTACTTATATATATAAAATACAAACAGAAGTTTTGTTCCGGCTTTCTATAATTCAAGTTCTGTTGCATGGATTTTGACGGAACTTGCACTGTTATATAGATATTCTTTCAGGGAAGGTTTTTTTAGTATATACAGTGAAACTTGGATATTTCGAACTTGTTTAATTCGAAATTCTGGCTAATTCGAATTTTTTGCTTGGTCCCTAGAATTCTGTATTAAAATAATGTTAAAAAAATGTGGATATTTCGAATTTTAATTTGGATAATTCGAATTTTTCGTAGGATTGCCTTTCGAATTTTGCAGTAAATATTAATCCTGAGACTTTTTTCAGCTAAGGTTCAAAATAGTAAAACAGTTTATTTTAATTGTCTTTCTATTTGGCAAAATTCCAAGACTTAGCCGCACCCTTTCGTCTGGGGAATCTATTTCACTGCGCATTGAAAGGATCACAGCTTAGGTGTTGCAATCGCAGATTTTCGCCAACCCTTCCCCTCCCCCCCCTTTTTTTTTCTCCAGAAGCGCAGCTACATTTCTTTCTATCTTAGAGTCACGTGCACTTTCACGTGAGTGAATGATTTAACGCGGGTGTAAGTTTTTGTGTGTGTGCTTTTAAGTATTGTTTTTATGTTCTCTTACTATGGCGTTGTCAAAAGCTAAAACTCCTTATAAGTCATTAACATTAGCTCAAAAGGTAGCGGTGATTAATGAAGTGGAAAAAGGCTTTAAAAAGAAATCGGAAATTGCCAAAGGAATTTGGAATTTCACCCAACACATTATCGACATATTTGAAGAACAAAGATAAAATTTTGAATAGCGAAAATGGCGCAGGAAAAAATAGGAAAAGAACGAGAGGACCTGATAACCCAGTTGTGCACGGTTGTGTTCTTAAATGGTTTAAACAAGCGCGAGATAAGAACATACCAATTAGTGGCCCTATTATGAGAGCCAAAGCTGAACAGTTTGCCGCTGCATTAGGCATTCAAAATTTCAAAGCCAGCACAGGTTGGCTGAATGGTTTCAAAGATAGAAACGATATTTCTTTCAAAGCAGTGTGTGGTGAAAGTGGTGCAGTGAATATTCAAGCAGCTGATGAGTGGAAAAAACATTTAAGAGAAATTATTCAGAAGAAGGAACCAAAAAATATTTTTAACGTCGACGAGACTGGACTTTTTTTATAAGTGTACTCCAAATAAAATTCTTGCTTTCAAAGGAGAAACATGCAGTGGTGGAAAACTAAGTAAAGAGCGAGTAACGTTGCTTGTTGGAGCAAATATGGATGGGTCCGAAAAGTTGCCACTATTAATGATTGGCAAATCGGCTAATCCACGTTGCTTTAAAAATGTTAAGTCTAAGCCTGTCTCCTACGATTCAAATACAAAGGCATGGATGACGTCCGAAATTTTTCAAAAATGGCTTTTAAATATAAACAAGAAATTTGAAAAACAAAAACGACAGATTGTCCTTTTTATTGACAATTGTTCGGCTCACAACAGCATTCCCAAAATGAAAAATGTGGAAGTCATTTTTTTCCCGGCCAACATGACATCTGTGGTTCAGCCAATGGACCAAGGAATCATCAAAAACCTTAAACATTTCTATAGGCGTCTGTTGGTTGAAAGCATCCTCATCGGAGATTTTGACATTAAGAATCTCAATGTTCTTCATGCTTCAAGAATGTGTAGGCAGGCATGGGACAAGGTCAGTGAGATAACGATTATGAAATGCTTTCATAAGGCGGGATTTGTAAAGAAAGAAACAGAAGGAGTAAATGTAGTGGAAAACTTTGACGAAATTGATCCTGAACTTACTGTCGATAATTGGGAAGATGTAAAATCGGATCCATCAATCTTGTATGAAGACTACGTCAACGTGGACCAAAATGTGACTGTGTGTGACGAGGTAACTGATGCTGACATTGTTGCTCAACTGGCGGAAAACAACCAAGCTGAGGACGGGCTATCTGAGGATGAACAGGATAATGAAATACAAGAGAAGCCCTTACC
Organism: Maratus speciosus; assembly: GCA_963932465.1. Lineage (NCBI taxonomy): Eukaryota > Metazoa > Arthropoda > Arachnida > Araneae > Salticidae > Maratus > Maratus speciosus. Next base: position 311,760,580 of record OZ010790.1, on the reverse strand, counting down.
TAGTTGCTTAGAAGCTATTATACATATACAAGAACTTCGACGCTTTTTTGAAGGTCAGTCCAATGTAAAAGATTCTATTTTTGTGTCAATTGATAAGTTGGAATCATATGCTATGACTCAAGGATTGCATTCGAAAAAGCAATCAAAAATATCTGATTTTATTCTTAAAAGTAATGAATAATTAAGCTAAATGTTTGATTTAATGAAAAAAAATGTAGCAGTATCCTTGGATAAAGTTTATGTGTTAAATATTTCATTGTGGAGTTAATCTTTTTTTATTTATCTCTTCTTTTTGAGCGAATATATTTAATTTGAATTTTTGGATATTTCGAACTTTTCTTTTGGTCCCTTAAACTTCAAATTATCCAAGTTCGACTGTAACACATTGTTCTGTGTGGATTAGTTATAGAATTATGGCGGAAAGATCTGTTATTTTGGGAGAAAAGGTTACTATTATTTTTCTGGCAATTTTTTTCATTGATACATGAATTGAAAAGGCTATACATCTCGGGGGGGGGGGGGGAGTTACTAATTTTATTTAAAATTAAAAAGGAAAAAAAGAGAGACAGTTTTGACGAATGATAATATTATAAAACAAAAATATTTAATTTAAACAAAAATATTTAATTTAAACAAAAATATTTAATTTAAACAAAAAAAGGAATGTTCGTAATGCTTAAAAAATTATTCAATATGAAAGATTGCAGTTTTAAACAGCATTTGGCTTTTTATCTTTCATGTCAGGTTAAGAAAAATGCATCGGTAAACTTGATAAGATAATCCGTGAGTGACAATTTTGTTTTTTATTTTTTTTTTTAATTTTTTTTTTTAATTTACTTTTTAGTTTTATCTAGCTCATCCATCATGAGGCTTGCAGATGTAATTATAAAATTGATGATACTTGTGGGTTACATGTTGTATGCTTATTTATGATTTTGATTTTATTGTCAAACAATTTGATTTTAAGCCAAAAAACCATAATTGGTCCATGGCATTGGTCTGAGCGACGTTCACAATACTAGTGATTTTTCAAGTGGATGGCAGCCTTTTGCTATCTGATTCCACTATATATACAGCTCATATTCAAAAGATTAGAATAATTACTCTTTTTTTACAAATTGAAAATATAGTTTGGTAATTTAATGTCTTTTAATGCAAATATGCAAGCAACATTTTTATTAAGAACTTATTGTTGATTAAACTTATTTATTATCTTAAAATTAATATCATTTTTTGAAAAGATTAATTGAAAAAAAATTATTTTGAAAAGTCAAAATATGAGAATATTTATTCAAGTGGTTCAAAATATTAGAATATTTCACATTAATTCTCCTCTGATTATCACTTATTCATAACTGGTGGCATCAATCATTAAATACAGATGATTTTATTTAAAATCAGTATTCTTTTTGGTTTGTTTGTTTTTTTCATCTTAAAATGGGTCGTGTGAGTGATATTACTGAATTTATCAAATTTCGTATGGTTGATTATTATCGGCAAGGTAAAATTCAATGGTATATAGCAAATTATTTACATTGTTCGCAATCAAGCATTAGTAAAATACTAACACAATATTCAAAAAATGGAAAATTTCAAAATAATCGCCGAAATGGCAGCCGAAAACCAAAAACATCTGCTAGAGGTGACAGGAAACTGAAGCATATAGTTAAGAAAAACCGTTTTAAAAGTGTGCGATTCTTGCACTGAAAATGGAAAGAAGAAGGAGTTGAAGTTTCTACATTGACAGCATTAAGACGTCTCTATAAATTTAAGTTTGAATCTCGTGTACCTAAAACAAAATCTCTCATGACTGCAAAACAAAAGCGTATGAGATTGAATTGGTGTAAATCAAGACATTTATGAAGTGAAGAAGATTGGAAAAATATATTATTTAGTGATGAAAGTATGTTTTGTGTTTCATATGGTAATCAAGGTATTCGAGTTTGGAGAATGAAGCAAAAAGCATTTAATAAAAAGTGCCTTAAAATTTGCTGCTAGTGTCATGGTTTGTGGTTACATGAGTGTAGAAGGACCTGGAAAGTTATGCATCCTCTACGAAAAGGTTAACTCTCAGATATAATAAGAAATTTTGGAATATTATGGGTCAGAAGATTTATTTGAAGATGATTTCATCTTTCAACAAGATTTAGCGTCATCACATACCTTGGTGTCAACTGAGAATTTGTTCCGCCAACACAACATTAAGTTCTTTCTTGGCTACAAACTCACCAAACCTTAATCGCATCGAAAACTTATGGTGCATAATAAAGAAAAAACTCCAAGAAAATCCTCCTTTAAGTAAAAGTGAGTTAGTGGCACGTAGTCTATTTGGGCTAATACTGATAGAAATGTTTGTAAACACCTTGTATATAGTATGCAAGATCAATTGTACGCTGTTATGAAAGCTAAAGGGGGTGCTACAAAACATTAACTATGTTTACTTCATATTCATAAGGTAATATTGTTGCGTAAAATAAAATATTCTAATATTTTGAACCAATCTAAATTTTATTCTAATATTTTGATGTGTTTCAGAAAACTGTATACCTAATTTATTGTACTGTATTTTATATTTTGTAAATGTTAAAAACTTATCTAAACATTCCAGATTTAATTTATAAGAAATTTAATTACATTTATTTAGTATCAAAAATAAATAAATTAAAAATATTTTTTCTTATTACTTTTTCACAATTATTCTAATATTTTGAATATGAGCTGTATAACATAAATGGAAATTTCGTGCCGGCTTCTTATAACTTGTGTTCTGCTGAACTTGCACTGTTAGATAGGTAATTTTTCTGCGAGTTCTGTAATCTGGTGACCCCAATTATCAAAAATTTACCTTTTTAAAAGCTCTAATAAACTGTTTTTTGTAGGATTTGCATTGTTAGTTTGGTAATTTTTCAAAGACAGTTTAAGCATATAAAATATTGTTCTACATTGCTTACTTATATACCAGTGAAGGAAAATTTGGTAATTTTCCCATATAAGGCCCTTGGTGAGATGAAGAAAATGGACTTGGCGAAAGAAGTAAAGTTACAATGCGTATTTTTTGTTCAATAATTATAGAATTTATTTACTATAAAACAAATAATAAAGTAAATTTTCTATATCTGTTTTTATATAAAAACAGAATTTAATTGCATATAAGTAACAATAATAATATATTTAATTAAAAAATTTATTATATGAATACATATGTAAAAAAGCATAAAAGTTCATCATATTTGTTTTTATAACTGTTCATATCATTTGTCCACAAATCTCATTTTTTGAACCTTAACCACTTCACCGTTTGCCCCGAGATAAGTTGGGGGTAAAAGCACTGTTTCCCCATACCTGTCGAAGGTAAAGGGGTTAAATTGCACCATGCTTTAGGGGGGAAAAAAAAAAGGCCAATATATTGGAAAAGTACAGAAAATTCTGTAATCAGGTGATCCCGTTTATGACCGATCTCAAATGAGAGCTTTGCTATTTGACTAACTATCATCGATTTGGGGAGAAATATTCGTAAATGGGTTTAATCAAACAATTCCTGACTGATATTTGTCATCAAACTTGACTTTTCATTAATATAGGCGTCGGAGTGGCCTCTTTTTTGACTATCACAATTTCCTTACAAAATTTTTCACTGTAGATTTCTCTTACAAATATCATAGAAACCAGCTACGTGAGGAGGTGTTTTTTCGGTACTTTTAAATTACCTGGGTGCAAATCTCGCAAATAGCATTTTTTTTCTCGGCAGTAGCATATTTTATTTTTCACATGTGTAAATTAGAAAAGTCCTTCCGGCCAGTGCCGGGAGGAAGAGGTAGCTTTCATAATCCTTATTTAAAAAAAGCCAACTTATATCATGCAAACACACGAAGCTCAATTTAGTAGAAACCGAATATAGGAGATTCAATACTAATTTTTATCAATATAATGAATGAGAATTTCGCGAAATTAGTCAGCTTTATCCAAGCTGCTTTTCTTTAAAGTAACTTATATTTGGCTGCCAAATTCGGCAATTTCTTAAAGTGCCTGTCATTTTAAGACAACATGGTGGATGAGGCTAAGCAGTGAACTTGGTCGAGACCTTAGTAATTGCTGTGCACATGCTCACTCACATCGGAATCGGTTAATATATAGGAGTGCTGTTGCATGCAAAAAATCAGATTTTTCAAAATGTCACCCACAATAGAAATTGAAACTGCTATATCTGAGCCATTTTTTAAGGTAAAGACAAACAAAAAATGCTCCTGAATCCTTATATCAAGATCAAATACTTAAGAAAGAAACCTTTTTCAATTTCTAATTTTTTTGCACCTCACTTTAAATATATATATATTTTTTAATTTAATGGCCGCCATTTTGAAACAAGATGGCTGATGAATCTGGCCAGCGAACTTGGTCGAGGTGTTGATGTATACTATCCAGATGCCTTCTTACATCGAAATAGGCGAATACGTGTGTAATCGCGTGACAAATACAAGATCGTTTCAAAATGTTAGCCATGCTAGAAATTCAAAGTGCTATAAATCAACCATTTTTTAAGATATCAACAAAAGAACAAATTTTCAGAAACAAAAACTGCTCCGGAATCTTTGTATCAAGGCCAAACACATAAAAAAAATCTTTTTCATTTTCCAATTTTTTAATACCTCATTTTGAATTTTAAATTTAATTTTTTTAAATGGCAACCCTTTTGAAACAAGATGGCGAATGAAGCTGGCCAACGAACTCGGTCGAGACATTGGTATGTACTATGTACAGACCAAGTTACATCCAAATAGGTTCATAAATACGCCTGTTATCGCGTGACAAAAATCAGGTCGTTTTAAAATGTCAGCCACAAGAGAAATTCAAAATGCTATTACTCAGCCATTTTTTTTAAGATATAGACGAAAGAAAAACTGTTCCGGAATCTTTGTATTAAGGTCAAACACATATAAAAAAAATCTTTTCATTTTCCAATTTCTTGGTATCTCATTTAAATTTTTTTATTTTTTAATTTTTTTAAATGGCCGCCATTTTGAAACAAGATGGCGGATGAAGCTGGCCAACGAACTCGGTCGAGATATTTGTATGTACTATGTACACACCAAGGTACATCCAAGTCGGTTCATAAATACGCCTGTTATTACGTGAGAAAAATCAGGACGTTTCAAAATGTCATCCACGCTAGAAATTCAAAATGCTATAACTCAGCCATTTCTTAAGATATAGACGAAACAAAAACTGCTCCCGAATCTTTTTATCAAGGTCAAACACATAAGAAGAAAATATTTTTTCAATTTTCAATTTTTGTACCACATTTCAAATTGAAATTTTTCTTAAAAATTTAAATGGCCGGCATTTTTAAACAAGATGGCGGGTGGAGCTGGCCAACGAACCCGGTCGAGACACTGGTATGTACTATGTATAAACGAAGTTACATCCAAATCGGTTCATAAATACGCCTTTTATCGCGTGACAAAATTCAGGACGTTTCAAAATGTCAGCCACGCTAGAAATTCAAAATGCTATAACTCAGCCATTTTTTAAGATATAGACGAAACAAAAACTGCTCCGGAATCTTTGTATAAAGGCCAAATACATAAGAAAAAAATATTTTTCCATTTTTAATTTTTTGGTACCACATTTCAAGTTTAAAATTTTTTTAAAAATTTTAAATGGCCGCCATTTTGAAACAAAACGGCGGATGAAGCTGGCCAACGAACTCGGTCGAGACATTGGTATGTACTATGTACACACCGAATTACATCCAAATCGGTTCATAATTACGGGAGTTACAGTGTGACATAGGTCATATATATATATATATATATATATATATATATATATATATCAATTTTGAACGGAGGGTGGTTTCGGGGTCTGGGGGTCATGATCGATGAAAATATACCAAAATTTTTTGAAATCGCTTTCCTCCGAACGGCTGCAATAGGTAGCTTTTTTGTAAAGAAAGCTACCTAAAAAATACATTAAGTAGAATATTTTTGTTTATAGTACTTGTTATTTTTATTTTTTTGAATTTTTTATGAAATGGGTGAAAGGCGACTATTTTAAAGGTATGTAATGTGTGCATTTTACATGTATATATTTTAAATTAAGAGAGTGAAAGTTTTATATTTTAAATGAATGGAGATGGGATCAATATTTGGTTGTTTATCAGATACGACTGGCTAACATAAAAGTACCGTTTTTCCTTGAGATTTTTGAAGCAATCTATCACTGGAATAATTAAAAAAAATTATTGGTTACCAAAAAAAGATGACTTTTAATAATAACAGAAATATTGCTAATATATTATAATAATATTTTGCAGGTCAAAGAAAAATACTGCTACAGTGACAAACATATATACATCTAACTATAACCATTGATTAAAAATTCAGGAAAATTGTAAAGTAGGTTTAGTTTGTAAAATATGCATTAAGACAATAAATTACGTATTTGAGTCTACAGAAAATTGAAGTATTTGGTACCAATAGATTGCTTAATCCAGTCTAGAAACAATTGGCATATGTTACCGGTCGTGGTTTGATGCATAATTAACTTATAAAAAGTTCAGTTGATTCTTTGCTGTTAAACCAGGCCTATTACATAATCAAATTTTAAAGAAGCGTAATTTGGAACAATTTTTTTGGAGACATTTTGCAACTTTTATGTTATACCAACACTATACCACAATGTTTGCTATTACGCCATTAGTTTCAAAACTGAAGCTGCAAAGATTTTTTGGTATTTTTCGAATATAGGGACCTTGGCGAAATAGGGAAAATAGCCTTGGCGGAGAAAGAAATTTGGCAATATATTTTCTGGCAACCTGTTCACTGTTTCATATACACAAACATTTCCTTTCAATTTTTTTTACAATTTATTTAACATAATAACGCCAATTATCTAATTATATAGAAACCAGAATATGTATACAAAAACATTAATCTACCCTATATATATAAAATCCTAAACAAATATATGAAATGACTGAATTGAAATGAATTTATGTAATGATTCTATGAAACGACTGATTAAACAGCTGATTATATTTCACGGTAATTTCTCCTAAAATATGGAATACTTTGCGATGAAATTAACACCAAAAATCAGTATTGATCCACACATCTCAAAACTGGTATTAGAATTTTTAAATTCGAATTAGTTTTCGAAATATTAATTTTTTTCTAATTTTAAATACTTTTTTCTAATGATGGCAACTCAAATTTCAATCATAACAGATATTTTTTTTTCAGATTTCAGAAAAGGTTATAATTTTAAATTAATTTGGCGACCAGTTTGGCCTCCCATAAATCTCCCTAAGAAAAATGCTTTTTTTTGTATTTCGTTATCATTTTATTTAATACAAAACTTTCCTTTAAAACTGAAGCATTTAAAATTTTAAAATTAGTGGCTTTCACTTCTTTCTTTTTCTTTTTGAGCAAAGCGAAAAAAAAAAAAAAAAATAGTCTCAGATGTCATAAACGTACCGGGGTACCTAATTGGCGCCAAAATGGTGTTATTTTGCCTGACATGGTAACCTGGCTATTGCTGCTTATTCATTAATAAATGTTTATTTACATTTATTTTCTTCTTATTTAAAAAAAAAAGTTACAAATTGCTTTGTTCTATAATTATTAATTTTTTTTATTTATTGCTATTTCATTTTAAAAATAATAGAAAATAATTTAAAACAATAGAAAATAATTTAAAATAAATAATGTCACTGGTATTCGAAAACGAGATTTTCACCAAATTGTCGTAAAGAAAATCACGCCAAACCCAGCGCTTATATGGCATCTGTGTTAAATATTAAGTAATGCAAGAAATCATGACATTTAATTTCAAATTCAAAACAAATGACCAATATCGCCAAATTATATAAATCGCCAAACCACTCGCCAAATTATACAAGTTGACGTAACTTTTATTTTAAATAACGAAAGAACAAATAAATTAGTATAAAAATACAAATACAAATAAAGCGTCAAAATAAAAATCACTTGATGGCGTAAACACATGTAACTTCCTTACAGTCAAGTGAATGTGACATTTACGATCAACTATTATTGGCATTTAATCTTATATAGTCTGGTGATAGATTTTTGGTCATAGGGTACCAAGTAGTACTGCTTTAAATTACCACTCGAAAAATAAAAAAGTCCTTCCGACCAGTGCCGGGAGGAATAGGTATCTTTCATATTCCTTATTTTTTAAAAGCCAGCTTATATTATTCAAACACACGGAGGTCAAATTAGTGGAACCCGATTATAGAAGATTAAATACCAATTTTTGTCAATATTGAATATGAATGAGAATTTCGCAAAATTAGTCAGCGTTATCAAAGCTGGTTTTATTAAAGTGATCTATATTTTGTAGCCAAATTCGGTGATATCCCGAATTATATTATAATTATATTAACCCAAATTGTCGGTGATAGCCCGCCCTTTTAAAAGAACATAATGGGTGCAACAAAGCTCACCAATGAACTTGGTCGAGACCTTAGTAATTCCTGTTCACATGCTCACTCATATCTAAATCCGTTGATACATACGAGTGCTGTTGCAGGCAAAAAATCAGATCTTTCAAAATGTCACACACATTTGAAATTCAAACTGCTATATCTCAGCCTTTTTTTTAGATAAAGGCAAAACAAAAAATGATCCGGAACCTTTGTAACAAGCTGAAACACATCAGAAGAAAATCTTTTTCAATTTCTAATTTTTTTGTACCTCATTTTAAATTAATTTTTTTTTTAATTGCCACCATTTTGAAACAAGATGCCGGATGAAGTTAGCAAACGAACTCGGCCGAGAGATTGCTATGTACTATGCATATGCACATGCCTTGTCACATCCTAATCGGTTCATAAATATGCGTGTTATCGCGTGACAAAAATCAGATCGTTTCAAAATGTCAGCCATGCTAGAAATTCAAAGTGCTATAACTCAGCCATCTTTTAAGATATAGAAGAAACAAAAAATGCTCCGAAATCTTTGTATCAAGGTCAAACACATAAGGAAAAATCTTTTTCAATTTCTATTTTTTTTTTTTTTTTTTTTTTTTTTGTACCTCATTTTAAATTAACATTTAAAAAAAAATTAATGGCCGCCATTTTGAAACAAGATGGCGGATGATGTTGGCCAACGTACTCGGTCGAGGCATTGGTATGTACTATGTACACACTAAGTTATATCCAAATCCGTTCATAATTACGCGTGTTATCGCGTGACAAAAATCAGATTGTTTCAAAATGTCAGCCATGCTAGAAATTCAAAGTGCTATAACTCAGCCATTTTTTAAGACATAGACGAAAGAGAAATGCTCCGGAATCTTTGTATCAAGCTCAAACACACAAGGAAAAATTCTTTTTCAATTTCTAATTATTTTGTACCTCACTTTTAAATTAAAATTTTTTTTTACATTTTTAAATGGCTGCCATTTTGAAACAAGATGGCGGATGAGGCTGGCCAACGAACTCGGTCGTGACATTGCTATGTACTGTGCACATTCCTTGTCACATCCCAATCGGTTCATAAATACGTGTATTATTGCGTGACAAAAATCAGATCACTTCAAAATGTCAGCCATGCTAGAAATTCAAAGTGCCAAAAAAAACTCAGCCATTTTTTTAAATATAGACGAAACTAAAAATCCTCCAGAATCTTTGTATCAAGCCCAAACACACAAGAAAAAAATATTTTTCAAAGTCTAATTTCTTTGTGCCTCATTTTAAATAAAAAAAAAAAAATTTAAATGGCCGCCATTTTGAAACAAGATGGCGAATGAGGCTGGCCAATGAACTCGGTCAAGACATTGCTATGTACTATGCACATTCCTTGTCACATCCAAATCGGTTCATAAATACGTGCATTATCGCATGACAAAAATCAGATCGCTTCAAAATGTCAGCCATGCTAGAAATTCAAAGTGCTATAACTCAGCCTTTTTTAAAGATATAAACAAAACTAAAAATGCTCCAAAATCTTTGTATCAAGACCAAACACATAAGAAAAAAATCTTTTTCAATGTCTAATTTTTTTGTGCCTCATTTTAAATTTGAAATTTTTTCAAAATTTTTAAACGGCCGCCATTTTGAAACAAGATGGCAGATGAAGCTGGCCAACGAACTCGGTCGAGACATTCGTATGTACTATGTACACATGAAATTTTATCCAAATCAGTTCATAAATACGAGAGTTACAGTATGACAAAGATCATATATATATATATATATATAGATAGATATAGCCATAATATAATTACAAAACATCATCTAATCCTTGCAAACTATTTTTTATATATATATATATATGTGTATATATATATATATATCAATTTTTAACAGATGGTGGTTTCGGGCTCTGGGGGTCATGATCGGTGAAAATATACCAAAATTTTTCGAAATCTTTTTCCTCCGAACGGCTGCAATAGGTAGCTTTTTGTAATGAAAGCTACCTAAAAATGCTAACTTACGAGTTTAAAAAAAAAAAAAAATGGTACGTTTCCGTTATACGGACACCATTGTCGCCAAGCGTAATAGTTGGCGCAAAATGAAAATCACGTGAATTGAAACATTTGAAAAATAAAAGAAAAAACACCGTCGATAGTAAAGTGAGCCTTTTAAAAATATAACATTTGGAAACTACAGATTTTTACGAACTATTTTACTAAATCACAAATATATACTTAAAATAAGTTAACAAATAACTGTTATACAATAAAGTATAGCAAATAATAGCAAGTCAAAATGTTTCGCATGGTTTACAATAAAAATCCGGTACTACTTAGTTATCCTGTCGACCAATTTCGCCAAATTATATAAATCGCCAAATTATACAAATTGACATAATTTTTATTTTAAATAACGAAAGAACAAATAAATTAGTATAACATTAATAAAAATACAAATAAAACGTCAAAATAAAAATCACTTGATGACGTAAACACGTGTAACTTGCTTAAAGTCAAGTGAATGTGGCATTTACGATAAACCATTATTGGCATTTAATCTTATAGTTTGGCGATAGATTTTTGGTCGACGGGATAACTAAGTAGTACCAAAAATCCTTTTCATGATCAGGGTTGAATAATTGGTGTATTAGCATACATTTTGGCATGGTGTCTGTATAACGGAAAAGTACCAAAAAAGCTATTGGCGAGATTTGAACCCGGCTAACATAAAAGTACCAAGAATTCTTTGGGATCATGGCAACTTTTATGTAGTTTTATTCGAAAAAGTAACTTGATTCTTTAATCAAAATGGAAAACTTTCTTATGAAAAGAGAAGGAACTGTTGATGATAGTCACATGAGTTAGGCTATTATTAGCCATTTGGAAAAATGGTTATTGTTTTCGTCAGGATGAGAAATCCAAAGCATATCTGAAGGTTTTCATTGGTTTAATCTGCAATTTATTCGTTTTCTGATTGGTCTATACAGTAATCTGTATTTCCCTTTAATTTCAACAACGATGGATACTTTCTGTTGCCACTATGACAAAAAGGTAATAAAAACTACAAAAAAAATTAATAACTCAGAAACAAATTGCATTTAAAAGTACATTTTTTTCTCTATCCGACGGTGTAAAAAATAATATTGTCGGATGTTTAGAAGTTTAAGAATGAAATTTCATTTAAAATTGGCCGTCAGATTTCTTGGAAATGTGACGATGGAAAAGCCTTTTCCCGAACAGCCAATGAAATGCTTGGATATTTACGTAAGTTTCAGGTGGATAATACTTAAGTTTCATGAAATCTGACGGGTCGCAGGCGATATTTTTGGCTTGCAATTTTTATGTGTAATAACACTATTAATGTTTAATTCATGGCGTACGTAATGTATGATCAACTCTGCGCGATTTTTTATGTCTTAAATTTTAATCTTCGAAAAAATCATTTTCCAAATGGTCGTTGTAATTTGATAAATTGCTTTTTTATAGAAATTGTTTTCAATTCTAAAAACAGCGCAAAGAATAATATTTCCTAACGATTACAAATTTATTTACACATGGCTATTAAAAACAGAAAAAAACTTTAAAATTACTATTAAATGAGTTACGTGTCTAAGCAGGAAAATATTGAAAATTATGTCTTGAAAATTGTATTTACCGTGAATATTAAAAGAGAAAGGAAACTTTAAAATAATAAATGTATTAATATGTGTTTAACCCTTTCAGGGACAAGGTACTTCTATTCGTAAAATGTTGACATCAGTGAATGGCACCGTAATTTACAAACAAATTTCGAAATACGAAAATGCTTTTAACTTACTAAATAAAAGAAAAATTTTCATTCCAATATTCTGGTGCCAATGTGGCATTTAAGAATTAAAATTAAGTGATCCAAAAATTAACCACCGTCCTTGAAGGGGATAAAACAGTAAATTGTAGCAATTGTAGTAAATTGTATTATATCAATCGTTTTATAACACTGTTAAAAAATACCGGTCGGCAAAGACTCTGTTAACTTAATTCACTTTATTTTACCTTCTTTTCAAATGTTTAACGGATCTTCTTTAATCACACGCGAAAACAACCATTGGATGTCTTAACAGCAATTGATTCGGCCTTAAATTTTCGCAATCAAAGGGAATTGAATGGAAACCAATTTGCAGGGAGATCGCTATAGGTTTTTTTCATTATAATTCAATCTTCTCTAATCTTTTAAAAAATGATCAAATTAGCGTGATTTTAGATTCTGCGGTGTCTGAACGGGGATTGGCGAGCATAGCTTGCAGGGGGCAGAGCCCCCTAGTAATATATAAAATTCAAAATACATATATAAACAAACAAAATAGTTCATCAACTTTGTTTTCATAACTGTTTATATTATTTGGCAACAAATCTCACTTTCTGATGCCTGAATTGCGCCAAACTTTTTTTTAAAACACCAAGGTCCCTGTAGTGGAAAAATACCAATTTTTTATTGCAAACAGTGCCAAACATTGTAACTTGCTATTTATTGAACGCGTATATCTTTTGGCTTTAATTATTATTTAGTCGTAACCATGCATTTTTTCATTTACCATTTTTTGAATTGAAAATATCTTTTATCATTAAATAAAATTAAGTTTTAACTTCATTTTTTGCTAATTCAAAAGTAGAAATGTTTACTGCATTTCTTAGAGACACAATTTCATGTGGGTAGTTTAAATTGCTATTCAAAAAAAATTTTTTTTTTTTGTGTAATATTTATTTGTGCTTTTGTTTTCATTATATATTTATATTCATTTAATAAAATAGTTATCGAAACTCTGTAATTTTGAATTGTTATATTTTTTAAATGATAATTTTTGTGCCACAGTGTTATTATTATTATTATTTTTTTTTCAAATGCTTCGTTTGGTATTAACTATTATGCTTGGTGACAATGGTGTTAAAATACCGGAAAAGTACTAAACTTTTAGATTGCAGCATGGAGGCTATAATATATAACATGGACACTGGCAGTACACAATAAAGAAACAGGTTTTTAATTTCAAGCTGGCACTGAGACGGCAAAATACATTTTTTAAAAATAATTTTAAAAAAGAGATGAGGAAAATTGTGTGATCTCTCACCATATTGGCTCATTTTAAAGAGAATGCTCCTATACAAAATGAAATATTGCATATTGTACTATCATTCTTTACCAAATCTTCCTGTGAGTGATAAACTGAAGGAGTTAGGCCTTAACAGCTGAAATTTTGTCTGCACATTAGAAAATATAATAGCACAGAGGTGTTCATATCGATTCAGCACTGCAGAAAGACATTCCAGTTAAAAGTCCATGTTGCTTTAAATCACAAGGTCAAATTCACTGATACATATTGTTTGATTCAAGGTTCGTTTGGAAAAACAGACCAGCGTAGCGGGCAAAGCCTGCTAGTAACAAATATTTCAAAATGGTTATTGTGACATCCTTCTCATTTATGAACTTCATTTTTGTTCTATGATACACTCTTTTGACAAGAACAGGAAGAAATATATATATAAGAGATTACACAAACTAAAGGCATCCACTTTTTAGCATAAAATATAACAAAGATTAGTTTATGTAATATTTTATTTATAATAGTGTTTGCTATTATAATAAAATGCCTACCCATGAGAATGACAGTGTTTTAATATATGTTTTAAATGTTATGTCAAATATATTTTATGGAAATAGACCTATATGTATCACAGTGAGTAAAATTGTCTTTAAAGTATGAAATAATGTCTGAAATTTTGTTATATAAACAGAAAATTATAAAACAAGAATATTAATAAATAAAAGTTTTAGATTTTTGTTATTTAAGACTTGGAAAATAAATGCTATTTATATGACATCGCAATGTTTTGATGAGAAAATATGAAACTTACAGATTATTAAAAGAGCATATTCTTATTGCTTAATTTAACAAATATTTATAAATGATAGAAATTCGATTAAGAGAATATTATTATTGTTTAATTTAATAAATATTAATAAATGATAGAAATTTGATTTAAATAGGAGATTTTATTTTAAATATTTTATTTTATTTATTGAAAAGTAAATTTAAGATTTTAGGTAGAAGTTTTGAAGATTAAATATGATAGATTAAATTCTGAGATTATTAATTATTAATATTTTAATTCATTAAAATGGGAAATGTTGCGTTATATTATTTATGACACAGCATGTATTATAAGTGGTAAAAGTTCAAGCATTGAAGAAGGTAATTTTGAGCGGTGGTTAAGTGATTTGCCATCTATTGAAAAATTATAAGTTAGTAAATCTTTAAGTCTTAAAAAAAAAAAAAAATCACATTTTATTTTATTATTCTTCATGTTATTTAACCATTTAAAGATTAATATCACTTTAGCATTTATTTCAAATTTAATTTTTATTTGAATTTCATTTATGCCCCTCTCTCGTTTTAGTGTCATTTTTTATCAGTCCCTTGCATCGATGTATAAGTGAGAGATTACTGTATTTACAAATCCTGGTATTTCTCAAGCATAATTTGATAATGATATGAAATATTATTTCAATTATATTAGTTTTTTAATATGATTTGTTTTTCTCTTCCTTTTTAACTTTTATTCTATAAACAATGTTTATCTTCTAGCCAAAATAAAAAAAAGTTTCTGATACTGGTTTCAAATTTGTTTTTGCCTGAATTTTTGTTTGCGATAATTCATATATCTGCCTACCTCATTTTTAAAAATCATATCCCATATCATTCTTCAGCTAGTGTTAATTCTTTTTGGTCTGCTAATTTTTTTTTCTGTTGGTAGTTGTGGCACTGTTTTGATTAGTCAGTGGCATTGCCAGAATTTGTTTCTAGTGAGAAGGGGGGAAGGGTTATTTATAGATAGTTCAGTAGTCTCTGCTTATTAGAATCACCGATTAATCGAATCAGTCTTTTTATAAATTAAATCATAATACTTTTTTCCCCTATTTATTAGAATAAGCAATTATGTTAGGCATGATACATTTGAACAGCATTTACTATCTTAGAAAGTATAAAATGAACTAATAAAATTTCATAAAATTAATGATGCATTTATGCAAATTGTTCCAACTGAGATGCAACAAACTTGGGCCGGAAGAATATACTACAGCAAATATTTTTTGTTTTATTAACCAGGTTTGCAATCCATTTGATTTATTTCAAGCCAAACACAAATCCTTGTTCCTAACTTTAACAATAATAAATCTATTTTAATGAAATTTTAAATGGACTAACCTTGCTTTGTATCAAATGTAATGATATCATGAAAATTGATGGAAGTTATCATCTGCATCCAAGCAGATGGCTAGGTGCTCAAATTTCAGAATGTAGTGCAAATTCCATTCGATGTCACTGATCGAATTACTGTGGATTTCCAGCCTTTTTTGTGGTGCCTGTAACAAGGTTAGTTGAAGTATGTACCCTATATTTTTGTTTGAATAAAAAGGAGTTGTGACCCTGGTTTCCTATGCAAAACTGTTAATTGTAAGTTGCTATACCTGTCTTACAGTTTATTCCATCTTTTTTTTTATACAACCTGTGTGTCACTAATATTTTATTTTATTTTTTCTAAGGGAAAAAATGAAGTATTTGTGATTCTATGATTGCAGATTTAGTGGCACACGCACTATTATATTTTATGACTGTACAGTGCACAAAGCCATTTTTGTGTTGTGTTTATGATTTGAGTATCTTTTTTTAATGTCTTGTAAGTCTCCATTGGGACCATAAAATGTTTAAGTTTAAAACAAGATTCTGTTATAGACAGCTTCTATTTATCACAGGTTGTAGTGTATTTAGAGCAATCCCCCTCCCCCCCCCCCTCCTGCTTTAATAAGTATAACAGTAAAAATTCCATTCTTGTACATCCAAAATTTTAATCATCCATATAGGGCTTATTTGGATAATGCAAACACTACCCTTTTTCAAAACAAGTGACCAGTTTTCACAGGCATTTATTATGCATCTCCATCTTTAATTGCAATAAACACTGTTTTAATGAACCCTATTTGTTTAATATAATTTGATTCAATAAAGCAGTGGATTCCATTTAAGGTAAAAATACTAATACTGATTTTGGTTTTGATTGATTCATAAAAGTGGCTGATATGATTTAACCATCGATTCATATAATTGGGAATAACTGTATTGTATCTTTTTTTAACTTTAGAAGGAGTTTTAATCCTGTAAACCTCCGTTTTGCTGCACAACTGGATTAGTTAATTAGATTAGTAGATAATTAAATTCAAGTGTAGTAGCACTTTGTTTGTTTGTATGTTCTTGAATTTAATTTTCTATATTGAGATTTTGTCTTTCTAACAGGTTTTATAGTGAGGAAGAAGGTCGACCTATGAGAGAAGTTACTAGTGTATTTATGACTGCAGCTGGATTTATATCTCCTGTTCATGAAGGAAAAACAGCAGAGCCATCTTTACCATGTTTGGTTGATTCTCCTCCCCCAACTCCAGAGTTTCCATCCCCATCACATTCTTCTGTATCTTCAAAAAAAGACACCAAGAGTAAGGATGTAAAAAAAGATAAAAGTTCAAAACCTAAAAAAGATAAAGAAAGTAAGAAAGAAATCAAAAAAGTTAAATCCTCTAAGAAGGAAAAAGAAAATAAAGAAAACTCCGTTTCTAAGCATGAAAAGGCTATGACATTATCCTCTTCATCTAGTGTAAAAAAGGAACACAGTTCTCATAAATCAAGTAAATCAGAAAAAAGTTCTAAATTTGATGATGCTCGCCAAAAAGTCAAAAGTAGTGATAAAGCTAAAATTAAGGCTCGTAAAGAAGAACTGCATAAAATGAAAGAAAGTTTTAAACTGATCAAATTGAAATCAAAAATGAAGCATACTGGAGGTTCATCTTCCGGTTTGAAATCTTCAAAACTCTCCAGCTCTAAGAAATTCAAATCAGGTAAAGTACCTAAACCTTACAAAAACTTTAAAAATGATAAGGTTAAACTAGCACAATCTTCTCCTATAAAAAGTCCTCCTGTTCCTCCTCTACCTAAGGAGCCACCCATTGAAATTAAAACACCTGTTTTTGAACCTGTAATTGAAAAGCCACCTAAAGAAGAGCTATTGGACTCTGAAGAGTTGAGTTTTAGAGAGGAATCACCTGAATCTAGATTAGTTATTGATGATTCTCTTGAAACTCAAGCGAGACAAGAAAGGGAATCTCGTTTAGAAGTGATAGATGAATGCATTGAAGCAGTTATTCGCCGAGGTGAAGAAGAATCTGAAGTTGAAGCTGAAAAAACGCACAAAGAAATGGATGAAACCATTAATGAAGTTGCTAGAGGACCACCAATTAAAAAATTAGAGCCAAAAGACATTTATGACTTTACAGATACTTCAAATGATTCTTCTCTTTCTTCGAGTGATATCGCACCTCCTCATTCACCTATACACATGCCTCCTAAAAAGGAGAAAAAGACTCCAGAAAATAAAAAATCTTCTGACAGTCCTAAAAAGAACAAAAACAAGGATAAGCAGAAAAAGAAAGGGGGAAAAGAGCCAAAAGCTAAGTCTCCTAGCCCTTATTCACCGCCTAAAAGTCAAAAGCAATTTGTTTTGAAAGTAGATGACAGAACACCATCACCTCCGCCAACATTGAAAGATGATCTTTTAAGTAGTGATGCATCAACACCCTCATCTTCACCTCCTCATAATACATTTTTGGAGCATTCGCCTCAACGGCAAGGACATTTACCTCCACCATCCCTGCTCTCTCATATGTCATCACCTTTGTCATCGTCATTTATTCCAATGCCTCCTGGTTCAGGTGCTGGTTACTCTACAAATCCATTTACTCCAATGCGGAATCTTCCATGCCACATGCAATCTCATTTTCCTACTCCACCTTTATTTGTGACGCCAACGAAAACAGAATCAAGTGCTTCATTTCAAAATATGCAGCCATTAAATCTTGCAAAATCTGGCCCATCTTCATTAAAGAGTTCTCCTGATAAGGTTTTTGAGCCAGTTGTGAAAACAGAGACTGCAGATCTGGTTAAAAAGGCTACCAATATTATTGAAAAGGTTTGTGATAGAATTTGCATTACATTTTTGTTAAAAGTTATTTACTATTTTGATGTTTTTAAGATAAAGTTGAATCCTGTTTTAGCTCCAGGTGAAAAAATAAGAAAATTTTATTTTTCTTTCTTTACTTTTTGAAAATATTAAATGGATTCAAGTACAGCACAGTCTCTATACAGACATCATAAATCCGGAATCCTCTAAGGTCCAGAATGTATAACATATGCCTGTTTGTGTTCCGGGGATTTGATAAAACGTGACCCGGAAATTCCACAGTTACACAGGCGTGATATTCTTCTGCGATTTTCCGATTTTTTACCATTTCTCGCATTGAGCATTTGTTCCGAAATTTAAAAAAAAAATCGGTCGTCAGTCCGAAAATTCGGACGTAAAATATCACAAATTTAGACAAGTTGTCGCCGAAAAAACAATTCAGTCTATCGTTCGCAGAAAAAAATAGCCAATTTTGCAAAATATAGCGGAAAAACGCAATTTTGTCAAACGTTCGTGGGAAAAACCCGCAAATTTCGTTATAGAATCGCGAAAAAAGCGCTGATTTCGTCAAAGAGTTGCGAAAAATGACAACTTTAGTCAAAGGATCACGGAAAAAACAAGAATTTTGTCGAAATATCGCGAAAAAACGCGGATTTAGTCCAAGGATCACAAAAAAAAAAAAACTCGGAATTTTGTCAAAAGATCGCGAAAAATAAACGAATTTCGTCAAAGAATGAAGAAAACACGCGAATTATGTCAAAGGATAGCGGAAAAAACACTAATTTCGACAAAAGATCGAAAAAAAAGTGAATTTTATGTCAAAGAATAGCGTAAAAAAGACGAATTCTGTCAAAGGATCGTGGAAAAAACTCTAATTCTGTCAAAGGATCGCGAAAAAAACGCGAAATCTGTGAAACAATCGTGAATTCTGTCAAAGAACTGCAAAAAAACACAAATTTCGTAAAAGAAGTAGGAATAAACGCCTATTCTCAAAAAAGATCGCAGAAACAACGGGAATTTTGCCAAAAGATCGCGAAAGAAACTGGAATTTCGTTAAAAGATCGTGGAAGAAACCCGATTTGCGTCAAAGGATTGCCGAAAAAAAAAAAACCCGATTTGCATCCAAAGATCGCAGAAAAAACATGCATTTCGTCAAAAGATCGCAGAAAATACGGGAATTCCGTCAAATCGCAGAAAAAACGCAAATTTTGTCAAAGGATCGCAGAAAAAACTAAAGTTTGTCAAACGATCGCGGAAAAAACGCGAATTTTGCCAAAAGATTGCGGAAAAAACGGGAATGTCATTAAAAGATCGCCGAAAAAACGGGATTTTCGTCAAAATATTGCCGAGAAAACGCGAATTTCGTCTAAAGATCGCCGAAAAAATGGGAATATATGATCTAAAAAGCGCAGAAAAATGGGAAATTCGTCAAAAGTTCGTGGAAGAAACTAGAATTTCGTCAAAAAGTCGCGGAAGAAAAGTCAAAAGGTCGTGACTCTATGAAAGTTCAGCCTTTTTTTTTTTTCAGGGGATTTTATCAAGTGTTACAAACAGCCATGCAACACGTTAATTCTACGAATAATTTTACCCATCCGTACTTTTGTTCACTTTACGTGGCAGAACTAATCAATTTGCTCAGCTTTTTTCAACTACACATGAAAAATTATGTTACTTTAGATTTATGATATAGTTAATTAGGCTCTCAAATCCTCAAAAAAAAAAAAAAAAAAAAAAAAAAGAATAAATTCTATCATAATGTTTTTTTTATATGTAATTACCCCAGCAAATCTAGATCTAGCAGGATTTCACTAGTCATCGCAGGTACACAGACACATGCACAGCCAAAGCTAAACTTTATTTTATTAGTATAGATACTACATAATATGTTAAAATTTAGTTCATTTATGAAGCACACAGTTGAATTCCATAAGCAATAGAATTTATGCACACCAAGTAATATGCAAAAAAATTAGTTAAATTTGTAAGCTGCATATCACTACTGAGAATACACTTCCAGTAGTTATTGCTCATGAACATTACTGTAACTGTGTTCTTTTGTGTGTTTCTCTGAATGATAAATGCTATGCATACCATAATCTACAGTAAGCATCTTGTAGTGCACCTCAGTGATGTATATTAATTTGTTTGAAATAAATAATCATTAAAACTGCAAAAAATTTTTCTTCCATAGACCATAAGTAATGTAATTTTTTTGTGTCTTCCTGTAAACAAGCTATAAATGCTACATGCTTCATTTTCAATAGTGAACATATCATAGTTAAACTGAATAACATATATCAATTACTCAATTACATGACAATCAGAGTATTATGAGAGTTAGAGCAAGGGCAGACAGATGACCAGACAAATTTACGCATAAACACTTTTCAACTATTCTGGAAAGAATAAACAGGAATTACGGCTTGCTCAAGGCAGTGGGGTCCCCAACATTTGGTTCATTTGGAAAGATTTTTGTTTAAATATATAAAATCATTCAACACTGATTTTAGGTATATGGTTATTATAATGGGCCCTGGCAATGCTGAGTGTGTCAGCTCGTAATGAATAAACAGCAACAAATGACTAAATTTGTCTTTCCCCACAATTCTTAGGACAGAATATTATTTTCAATTTTGAGTACCATATAACTTTAATTGTGCATGAATTTGTATTTGCTATGTCTCTTTGAAAAGTTGAATTCTGGAAATATCTTAGTTAAATTTAAATATCGAATGAGGAAAATTTTTATTTGAAAAAATAAATATAATGTGCATGCATATTTTGCTGCAAATTGGAAGGAACTGTGAATTTCGAGATTATAAAAATATTCTATTTTATTTATTAGTTATAAAAATATTTTATATTATTTATTAGTTTCTTATCATGAATTTTAAATAGGACAAAAATTCTCTAATGTACATTTATATTTAACTTTTCATAATATTTGAACAGTGATAGTTAGTTGATATTTATGTAAAATACAGTAGAAGGTCTTTGTAATGCATTCTATATAATATAATTCTCCCTATAAAGCACAAGCTTCTGAAATGTAAACAATGAATTTTACGCTTACGAAGAGCCTGCAATCCATATTGTATGAATATTGCTACTCTCTAGAGGACTAAATTTCAAACATTATTTCATCTTTATCACCATAATTCTGATTTTTTTAATGAAAAAATTACATAAAAATTTTTTGGAAATAAGTAATACAGTCAAACCTTGCTATAGTGAACACGGCTTATAATGAACCCCCGAATATAATGAACGAAATGTTAGGTCTCGTGCCGGCCATGCAATACACGTATAATGTTGTTTTTATCTAAAACAATGAGGAGGTTGGATATAATGAACTTTTTTCTGTCTTTGACTGATTTTGTTTTCATTTTTTTGTAATAATTTTGAAATTGCTACTTCAAATAAATACATGTATCGATTTTTAAAACTACCCTTAGACTAGATTGTAGCAATATTGTTTGCCTCTTTTATCTCCCTTTACCCTCCCTAAACAAAGACCATCCCCAGCAGATGTACCTCTAAGGGGTTAGTGGGTGCAATATCCATTCCCGGAAATTCAGATATTATGCAAAATATTATAATCTGCACAATTTTCAGTCCTTCTGTCTCCAATATAAAGATCTACTATATATTGATATGCCCAGATCTATTTGAACTTGTTTACAAAGTAAGTTTTAATGATGTACGAAATGATCTACTATATACTACAAAATTGTATGTAATGCAAAACAATGCGTTTTTAGGTTTGCATTATAATGATCTTTTACTGTATATTTTGATTTATTGTTTTAATTTTTCTGCTTCATTAGTCGAAGCTTAAAAAAGAAAAGGTTAAGAAGAAAGGAAAGAAAGAGGCTGATAAAGTTAAAGAGAAGAAAGAGAAAGAAGAGAAAGAGAAAGAAAAAGTAAAGCCTAAAGAGAAAGTCAAAGCTAAAGCTGAGAAACCTGTAAAAGTGGACAAGCGAAAATCTAAACCTGAAAAGAGAAAGTCAAAGGAAGACAAAGTAAACTACATTTTGTATTTTTTTAAGTGCTGAATGTTTGTATATTTTATTTTTAGTTTATGTGGAAAAGTAAATATTTTTGTTTCTCATCTTTTGTACTTTTACTCAGAATTAGGCAAAATTCTATCTGATTAATAATTGAAACAAGTGACTGTATTTTTAGCCATAATTTTTAAATTAGCTCCAGTTATATTCTTTGACTAATTAGTAATTTATTCATAAATCGCTTTTTTTTTTAATCAGTCAGGTTTAATTATTCAAAATAAAATCTGCAGAAGCAGTGCTTATTTAATTGAAAATGATTGAGAAGTCAATATTCATTCAATAAAAGGATTTGATTTTCAGTTCATCTGTTGCTCTTGCTCAGAGTTGGGCAGTATCGAAAATACATGTATTTGAAGTACATTTTCAAAATACATTTGTATTTTGTATTTTAAACCAATGAGATCAAAGTATTATTGTAATGTATTTTCTGATGTTTTCACAATGTATTTTGTATTTCAAAAATACTCAAAATACATTTTTTCCAAATTTCAAACTGCCATTTTTAAACCGCACAGAGAAAAGCTGCGATTCATTAAAAGGAAATACATGATTATCTGTTTTGATTAGTTTTCAAATTCTGTTCTGGAAGTTGATATAAACACACTTTTCGACTATTGCTGAGATAAGGAGGTTGATGAATATAATGTTTTGATACAGCAAACGTATTCTTGCTGATTAGTTACAAAAGTAACTTTTATATATCTTAATATTGCTGTGGGAATTACAAGAAAAAAAACATGTATTGTGATAGACGGAAGGATCTTTCAAAGTTGTGCAGGTTACTGACAGTTGCGCGTTGACCACACATATAAGGAGCTCAATTTTTTTTTTCTGGTCTAGTAGTTTTATTTAAAAATATCGAAAAAGGATTTCTTAAAAATTCGCATGTTTCATTCATTAATATAAATTTTGTTAGACAGTAACTGCAAGAAAATTGCTACAATGAACATTTAAAGGAACAATTTGACTATGAAAAAATGAAATTTATGACTTTGCAAATTTTGCATTCGAATTATTCCTACTTTTTATGAATATTTTATAAGTGCTTTCTTTTTACGAATGTAAGAGCTTTCATATTTTTTCTGCTCTGTATTAAAAGTTTCAAGACTTTCATAGTAAGTACAAAGGATTTCTTATTTCTTTGCGCTTATAATGGTTTTGATATTTTACCTGAGTGTTTTAACTTTAAAGTTACTTTATACAAAGAATTCGTATTTTTGTTAATAATAATAATTCAACTTGTGTTAAAAATTATCTAATTTTTTTATTTATATTTTTGCATTCAGTAATACATATTTTAAATTTCGTATGCATTATTTCTAAAATGCACCATAATCGAAAAGTTCTCCCCCAAATATTTTATTAGTGGAAGGCCTGAAAAATCTTGCGTAGTTGGGAGCTCTTATTAAACGCACGCGATTATATAAAAATAAAAAAATACATTTAAACACATTTCAACTATTTTATTCAGTGTCATTGTACATATAAGATTATTATAAAATATGTTCTTTTGTAGACATATACTTAGAAAGACAGATTGAAAAGACTGATACTAGACTAATTTGTTTTTACATTCTTCTAATAAATCGGAAGAAAGTATTGGAATCGAGAAAATTTTCGACTTTCGTTTTTTGCTTGAGTTACACATTTCAGGATGTCTTGAATGTGATTTAATTATTTTTGGGAAGTGTGTGTATGTCTGTAAGTCTGTGTGAAACACAATTTTTGTGGCCCTTCAATCTCAACAACTAGTACATGGAGTTTAATAATAATCAAACTTCAGATTAAGATAGACCTAGGTATAGCTTAGCTTTGGGTTTATATTGCCCAACAGGTAGCACTGCTATGCTTAATTATTTTATTCCATGATAGCTATATTGTAAGAACCAATATACAAAATTTCATTTAACTGCATATAGGTCTGAACAGAAATATTTGCCGATTAACTTTTGGTGTATGGGGCATTCTCACAATCTTTTGACTTTTGGGGAAAAATATCTGACAAAATTAAACTTGCTAAAATAACATTTTAAACTTATAGACGAATGCCTTAATGATTCAAAATAAAGAAAAAGTGGTCAGCAGCGAAATTTTTTTTATTTAACTGAGGTTTAAGTTAAACTTGCAAGTTTAATTTTCCTTGCCATTTTACCCCTATAACTTTTTATTTTCTTCTAAATTTTTACTTTTAATGAATTTGCATAGCACCCACAGGACATTCAAATAAGAAATAATAACAATGTAGTACTTTTAATACAGAATTTTTGTATAACATTGTCTTAAAGGGGTGTTAAAGAAGGGGCGGTAAGGTAAAAAAAGGGGATGGTATTGGAAAAAAGGGACAGTAAGGATGGAATGGTAAGGAAAATTACCACCTATTTTTAGAAAAATCATGTTATAAGACTAAGTGATAGCCACAATGTTCATTGATTTTTAGAAACAGTTGTTAACATTGGATTAAATTAAATTATTTTTTAAATTCACCTCGAAAAGGGCAGGAATAAACCTTGGGGACAGTGAGACTACAAATAAAGCCACAATGCTTGAAATTGATATTTAAATGCTGATTTAAATTCTACAGTAAATTTCTTGCCAAAGAATTTTAGACATTATTTCTCTAGCATACTTCTGCATGAGAAAAAACTTGAAAAAAACTCTGTGGCTGCATCTGAAATTTTTTCTGTATAATTATAGAAGAGGGATGGTAAGGAATCTAAAACCCGGGGACAGAGTTTAAAAAATAATAACAACCCTAAAAATGTGTGCAGGTTAATTTTTAGCTACATATTTATATAAAACAATAGTTTGTTTCAGCAAAAAATTACATTGAATTCTTTTTATTGAAACAATGTTATCCAGACAGCTCCAAACTTAAAAATCAGTATCAGGGACACGGGACAGTATAGGAGTTTTCCAGGTGTTTGGGCCCCCCAACATCATCCAAAACTTATTTATCTCGTTAATATTGTTGTGCAATCATGCAATGGGATGTTCCCCAGTATATGAAATAAAAAAAAACACAAAAAAGTGTATTAAAATAAAAATTATTATTCAGGGACATCAAAGTTAAAAGATTGTGAGAATGCCCCGTATATCGCTCAACAGGTGGTGCTGCTATGCTGGGTTTTTCATGATTTCTGCGATAACAATATCCAAAAAACTAATGGACAAAATTTAACCCAATTTGATATTATTTTAGATCTTGAAATAAATTAATGCTGGTAAAATTTGGGTGCATCGTTCAAGAGGTGGCGTTGTTATGCTGTATTTTTATGATTACCGTAACATGTATGTAAAATTCTTGTTTTTTGTTTGTTTTTTCTTCCATGTCAAAACGATCATATTTGTAAATCAAATTTAAATGAAATAAGTACCACGTAGATTAAAGGTACATTTTTAAAATAAATTTTCTGGTTCGTAGAGCTGATTTAAAAAAAATCTGAAGTTGGCAGGTATGTCGTGAGAGCTATATCTCAAGAACTAGAGCACGGAATTTCATCAAACTTCATCATATTCAGTTAGTATGGTGACATTTTTGTGTATATCGTCCTACAGATGGGGTTTTTTTCTGTGCTGTGTTTTTTAGGATTTTCGATATTTTTATATCTCTGCACCTATTAAATAGAATTGAACCAAACTTTGTATTGAAAATCAATACTGCCTCAATTTTTACTTAGAACACTCTGTTGCGGGCAGTGCTATCCTATGCCTCGTGAAAGAGATTCCTCATCGGATCCACAATCTAGAGGTCTGCATGGGTCGGAATTTCCAGGGCTGGGTTGCACAAAAACAATCTTGGCCCAGCCCGGCCGGATGAAAAAAATTAAAAGTTCGGCCCGTACCCGACCCGTTTATATTTTCACGGCCATGTCTATACAAAAATCAGTGAAAACAGGCCCAGCCCTTGGAAAAATCAATTAAATGATACCTGACTCCAATTTCTGCAAAAAAATCAGATTTTTCTAAACAT
Source organism: Maratus speciosus (assembly GCA_963932465.1). Classification (NCBI taxonomy): domain Eukaryota; kingdom Metazoa; phylum Arthropoda; class Arachnida; order Araneae; family Salticidae; genus Maratus; species Maratus speciosus. The sequence continues at coordinate 311,734,063 of OZ010790.1, read as the reverse complement.
ACAATTAAGATTCTTTTAAAGAATACTGCTTATATATTTATGAGATAATTTTACAGTATATTTTAAAATTACTATGTGTTCGCAAGACAGAAAATACACAATAGCAACATTAATGATTACTTAGAGTCTTAGACGTTTCAACATTCAAATAAAGATTCATTAAAAATTAATGTAGTTTAGAATAAAAGAAAAAAGGAGGGTTAAAAACAGAATAATTTTTGAAGCTGTATAATAAAAAGCAGATTTGTGAAACTTTTTTTCTGCCATTTAATAAGGTTTTTCTCAAATCCAAAGGAGCTTTCTGATACATTTCTGAATTAATTTCTTTTCGGAAACGCATAAGATTGGCAGGTGTTCTTATTCAGAAACTATGTAATCGAATAACGTTATCATTTTTTGATAAAAGCAATATATCTTTGAGAAAATACTGTCAAATTTAAAGCTTTGAATCGAATTTCCGGAAACTATAGCACAGGAAGGGAGAAAAACCTGCAGTCATGTGACAAGAATCTCTTGTATCTCAATAAGTAATTTATTTATAAAAAAAAAGGAAAAACGCTATTCGATTCTAAATCCCTTCAATAGTCAGGCCTGTCAATTTTAAGTCTTTACAGTAAAAAATTAATCAGAAAATGTGTCAGGAAATTTCTCATTGTTGAGCAGTGAATTTGAGAACCACCTTGAGGTATATTTCTAAAGATTCCATTAAGAGAAGTTCATTATCGCTATTAATATTTTAACAAAATATATTGCCTTCCCTACGCAACACATCCTGAGAACAAAAGTCCAGTTCCGTCCCTGCTCGACTATGTAGAAAAATGCAATCCTGATCTCGGCCCGCCCCGAGTCTGCTGAAAAAATTAAGCCATGGCTTAGACACCATGTAACTGTCCGATGTTGATCTCTACCCTGGACATGTTACATTTCTGTACTGATGTTGTCAAACTAGTATCGGCTCATGATGCACATTTATATTTATTACTTATTCTCGCGAAAGTCACATTCATTGAAAATGGCTCATATAATGTTATCGGTTTCTATTAAAGTTTTATAGCGGGCCGGTAGGCTCGCTTAATTTCTTTTATCGGCCTGGCCCGTTGAAAAAATTGTTCTAATTCTGCTGACCCAGTTCGGCCAGTATGAAAATTCCCAGGCCAGGTACAAACCTCAGGCCAAGCCCGGGCCCATGCAGACCTCTACCACAATCAATTCATGCAGTTATTTCTACTGAGTAATTACCTTTAAAGGGTTAATTTTGTTTCTTTATTTGGAAATTTATAATATCTAAAAATTTAATCAGTTTTGCAAACCAGCTTTGCATTTGCATAGATGCCAATATCTCCGGAAATTCCGGAGTTTCTCCGGAAATGTAGGATAAAATACGGAAGTACGGTAATAAGATAGAAAATACGGAAATTTGAGGCAAAAAAATCGCGAATTTCTTCGATCGATCCCGGCAAAAAATCTCGAATTCGGTTAGTCATTCGCGGTAAAAAATTGCTGTTTTTGTCAATGAGTCGCAGCAAAAAATCGTTGTTTTCGTCAATGAGTCGCGGCAAAAAATCGCTGTTTTCGTCAATGAGTCGCGGCAAAAAATCGCTGTTTTCGTCAATGAGTCGCGGCAAAAAATCGCTGTTTTCGTCAATGAGTCGCGGCAAAAAATCGCTGTTTTCGTCAATGAGTCGCGGCAAAAAATCGCTGTTTTCGTCAATGAGTCGCGGCAAAAAATCGCTGTTTTCGTCAGTAAGTCGCGGCAAAAAATCGCTGTTTTCGTCAGTAAGTCGCGGCAAAAAATCGCTGTTTTCGTCAGTCAGTCGCGGCAAAACATCGCGATTTTCGTCCGTCAATCGCGGCAAAACATCGCTGTTTTCGTCTGTCAGTCGTGGCAAAAAACGCGTATTTCGTCCTCGAGTTGCGGCAAAACATCGCGATTTTCGTCAGTCAGTCGCGGCAAAACATCGCGATTTTTCTCCGTCAATCGCGGCAAAACATCGCTGTTTTCGTCTGTCAGTCGTGGCAAAACAACGCGTATTTCGTCCTCGAGTTGCGGCAAAAAATCGCTGTTTTCGTCAGTCAGTCGCGGCAAAACATCGCGATTTTTGTCCGTCAATCGCGGCAAAACATTTGCTGTTTTCGTCTGTCAGTCGTGGCAAAACAACGCGTATTTCGTCCTCGAGTTGCGGCAAAACATCGCGATTTTCGTCCTCGAGTTGCGGCAAAACATCGCGATTTTCGTCCTCGAGTCGCGGCAAAACATCGCGATTTTCGTCCTCGAGTCGCGGCAAAAATAGCGATTTTCGTCCTCGAGCCGCGGCAAAAATAGCGATTTTCGTCCTCGAGCCGCGGCAAAAATCACGATTTTCGTCTGCAAGTCGCGACAAAACATCGCGATTTTTGTCCGTCAATCGCGGCAAAACATCGCGATTTTTGTCCGTCAATCGCGGCAAAACATCGCGATTTTCGTCTGCAAGTCGCGGCAAAACATCGCGATTTTCGTCTGCAAGTCGCGGCAAAACATCGCGATTTTCGTCTGCAAGTCGCGACAAAACATCGCGATTTTCGTCTGCTAGTCGCTGCAAAACATCGCGATTTTCGTTTGTCAGTCGTGGCGAAAAATTCGCGATTTTCATCAGTCAATCTCGACGGAAAATCGCGAATTTTGTTAACTGGTCGCAGGATTTCACAATCACATCAATCACGGATTTTTTGCTCTGTAGAGATAAAAAAAAAATTCCGTTTATATAAATTTATTATAAAAAATTATTAATACATTAAAAGTAAAAGTAAATTAAGTAACCTTTATTTAAATTATGTTTGTGTTGATAAATGCAAAAGCTGCAAGAGGACTGAAAATATTTGTAAAAAATATAGTTCGTAAAAGATTTTGTGCAACTCCTGAAATGACTCCTGAAACGCGAACATTTTACTCCTGAAGAGTGTCCAAAACTCCTGAAATTTAACTGGTTTACTCCTGATACAGTCTTTACAACGTTGGCGTCTATGCATTTGACTAGAGCAATTTAATGCACAATCTTTTTTTTTCTTTCTTTTTTAATGTACTTTGTATTTTAAATGTATTTTCAAAATACATGTATTTTGTATTTTGATTTTTTTTAATTTGGAAGGTATTTTGTATTTTAAGTTGAAAAAACAATGTATTTTGTATCAAAAATGGTTTTTCAATGTATTTTGCCCAACTCTGCTCTGGCTCTAAAGTGTGCTTGAACATTCATGAAATTTATATATGCTATTGAGGTTCACAAAAGTATTTTGGTGCTTTTGATCCTAATTTTTTAATTCTTTGTGTTTTGGTTCTCCAACATCTATAATCCTTTACATAATATTTGTTCAGAGTTTGGAAACATAACTAAAAAAAAAAGCTTAGATTCATAATCTGTTGCAATAATAAATATATTGTGTTCCATTTTCTAAACAGTACTATAAAAATGTTTTTATTATGCTATTGTTGTTTACAGCAGGTAGGAGGTTGAACTTGAATATTTGTTAAATTTAGCTAAGTGCAACATATTTTTCACTATCAGCATTCATTGCCTACAATGTCTACTCTGCTTTCTTGAGCAGTATTTATATCATTCTTGTGCTTAAGTAAAATGCAAATGTTTTAAATTTCTGCAATTTTCAAAATAATTTACATTTTTTTTTTTTTTTTAATAACTATAGGCTTGTCTTTGATCTGATTTTTCCACACCATGCATATACACAAAATTTAAATATATTAAAAGTACTTCTCAACAGCACAAATACTTCAAATTACACGTTCTGAATATTTTAGCACCGATACTCTTGTATGTACTGAAACTTGAATGTACCGATTTCACATCAGAAATGAAAGTGAATCAGTGTTCATCAGTGAATGAAAACTATTTTTCAGTTATATAGGATATTGAGAAGTGGAATCTCATTTGTGGCCATGTTGAAATGAGAATAGACATGTCTTGCTGGCCCTGCTTGTTTATCCTACCAGTCACCAATAAAAATTAAACATCTTTTATTAAATTTATAGCAGCATTGGGAATATGTTAAATTCGGAATCGTTACTGTATGCAAATGGAGGATGATGCCTAATTTAGAGTGTTAAGGATAAATAAATGAAAACAAAATGGCATTATATGTACATTACAAAATAACCAATGAAAGAATGGCAAGATGTATCTAAAAATTAAGATTTTGATGATTTTACGTCCCCCGAATCTACGTTTTTTTCATCAGGTCCCAGTTTTTCCATATAATTGTAATGTTAATTTAACCCGGATCATAAGTTTGTTATTTATGGAATTTACCACATTTTAAGTTTTCTCTGGAAAGTAAAAAAAAGAAAAAGGGTCATTCCATGTCAAATCAACGAGAAAAATGTAATTTTTGGACCTCGACATCTCAGATTTCTATAATTTTTCGTTTATAGTTTATATCCATGGAGTATATGAAAAATCTAATTTTTTAATTTTTTTTTTTACGGAATTTTAAAAATGGCCAAAAGTACCAAATTTAACCAAATTCTCCATCACAAAATCTTCTATAATTCTTTAACAAATTGGGCTAGAGAGTTAATCTTATTTGAAAGCTCTTTTTATGGGCTTTAATATGATATGCAACACTATTTTGAATAAAATACTTTTTTTGACAAATTTTCAAAATTTTTGAATTTAAATTTTTCAAAAACACCATTTTTGATTTTTTTCAAAAAAATATATGTTAATCTTTGACTTTTTAGCTACAAGTATGCAAAATTTCAAGATGGAGAAATGATGGGATTTCGAGATATTAATTTTTGAATAAGAATGGTTTATTGAAACTTTTCAGGGTTAACTGATACCTTATACCTGGAAATAAAGAGTTCTATATTTCTACTCTTTTTATAAGTAATTACTTGAAAGAATATAAGTTGAAACTGGTGTGAAACAATAAGAACTAAAAGATTTTCTTAAAACACCATTAAACAATTTTAAAGTAAAAAATTAATGGTGTTTTAATAAGATTTTCCAGTTCTTATTTACTTGAAATTCTAATATATTTGGATGTCTTACTTAATTCCAGTTTTACTTTTTCGTTACTTTCTTGTATCTTTACAAGAAGAAAGTATTGGATTCGTGAAAAGTTTCGACTTCCGGTTTTCGATGGATTTATACATTTTAGAATGCCCAGAACACAATTTGATGGTTTTTAGAAAATGTCTGTCTGTGAGTCTGTCTGTCACTCTGTGAGTCTGTATGTGACAAAAAATTTGTGTGCGCTCTATCTCAAGAACTAATACACAGAATTTCACAAAACTTCATATTTAGTTAGACCTTGATATAAACTGGAGCTGATTAGTTTTTGGTGAAAATCGCCCAACAGGTGGCGCTGCTATGCGGCATTTTTCACAATTTATGCAATAGCTATATCTCAAGAACTACTGCATGGATTTTTATAAAACTTCAGATTCAGTTAGTCCAGGATATAGTTTGGTGCTGATTACTTTTTTGTGAAAATCGCCCAACAGGTGGCACTGCTATGCTGCATTATTCATGATTATCGCAGTAGCTCTAACTCAAGAAAAAATGCACGAATTTTCATCAAACTTCAGATTTAGTTAGTCCCTGATATAAATTAGTGCTGTTTAATTTTTGGTGTAAATCGCTCAACAGGTGGCGCTGCTGTGCTGCATTTTCACGATTTCCGCTCGCTACGCTCACCAACCGCCTGCATAATTGCTTCTCTATTCCGTTCAGTATCGCAAAGCAATCCCTATTTTCTAGCCAACCCCATACGTAATTGTTTTGTGTTTCCATTCTGATTTTCTATGCATTCAATTTTTAGATTCCATTTGGTAAAAACACGCTCCTCCCCAACTCCTGACAATTTTATTTTCATGTCTCCGAGCACATAATCATTAGAGCTTACAGAGTTTTATAATTATAAGAATTATTAAATATAAAATTATTAAAAAAAAGGTAAAATTTATAATTTATTTGAATAATTACAAATTAAATAAATTTATAATTAAATAAAATTGTAAATTAATAGAAAATTTAAAATATTGTAAATTTAAAAAATATGTTAAGTTTAAAAAGCAACAAATTTATTAAAATTATTTGAAATTTTTTTTCTTATCTTTGTAATGAAGTTGATAATTTGTAGTAACAGTGAATAATCTTATCATATAAATCTCCTCTCCTCTGAAATTTTCACTTCGCTGCTAACATATATGTGTAAAATTATGTATACATATTAAATATTTTCTTCTACCTTTTTTTATAGTAATAATAATTAAATAATCTATATACCCTCCCTCATAAAAAATAGCTGAAGGTTATCAAAATGCGGATGCCCCCCCCCCCTCCCCCGTTAGTTAATGGAAATTATGTTCTTGCTGTAAAAATCCCTTTTGCCATCAACCCCTTAAAAAACAGAAGTCTATTGAAATGCAGAAGATTCTTCCCTTTCCTCACCTATCTTATCTAAATTCTCTACTTTCTTGGTTTTCGCCAACCACAGTTCCTGCTAAGAGTAGTCAGAAAGCTCTGACCTATCAGATGCATTTCGAGGTATCTACGCAGATTTTCATTGGTTCATTTCAAAATCGTTTGGCACATTCCCAAATCATTACTTATATATATATATATATATATATATATAGAAGGATAACTATTTAATAAACAAGCTTCATTTTACTTTAATAAAAGGCTTTAACAAAGCAGTCTTGAATTAGTACTATTAATGATGTCAGACGATAAGAAAGACTGGGCATTATTTTCTGTTAAATGCTGCAATCCCTATAAAGGTTGGTTGTATTGGGTTTTATGGCACAAAATCCCTTTAGGGACATGCTGCACCAAACAAAGAATAATAATAAAAAAAATGAGTTTAAGAAAAAGACAATTAAATGAGTTAAAATGGAAATAGAAAAACTATCTGGATGGGATACCCCACCCAGATAGCTTTTCTATTTCTGAGGTCAATCCCTATAAAGAAACAATTCATTCAAAATCAGGCAAACTTAGGAATGTAACAACTTGGTAGTGCAGTTTAAGATTTAACATTCAAAAAGGCATGAAAATATGTGATGGCTGTAGAATTAAACTATCAAAAGATAGAAGTGCCAAGTCAAAACACACTTCACTCACTTGAAAACACGCGCTTGGTAATGTGTGTTGGGCATGTTGTTTTCGAATTTCTCGTTTAAATTTGAATATTTTTAAACAATTTTTTTGTATAGGGTAGCTGAGGTCAGTCTTTAATAGGAAAATTTTGTACTTTTTCGATTTTGGTTACAGATTTTTTTAATAAAGGTACTGTCACTTTCAAAACCAGTGCGAAAGGAAAAGTACCTATTTATTAAAAAAACTGCAACCAAAATCGAAAAATTAGCCATGAGAGATCGACCTCAGCTATCCTATGCAAAAAAATCATTTAAAAATATTCAAATTTAAATGAGAAATTCGAAAATAACCTGCCCATAGGTTTAACTTTACTGAGCAGGTGCTTTCAAGTGAATGAAGAGTTCCCTTAAGGGAAAATTATATAATTATATTTTGAGAAATATGCTTTAGAAAATTTCCATGCCTTAGAACTAAATTTGCTTAGCATCAAACTCTGAAATTTTTAATGTAAAAGAAGTGTGAATTATATGTGGAAAGAAATTGTACAATTGTTAATTTTCCCCTGATACTTGAAAATTTTCATGTATAACTCATATTTAAAAATTAATAGTTCAAAACCCCATCATTTCTCCATCTTGAAATTTGGTGTACTTGTAGCCAAAAAGTCAAAGATTAACATATATTTTTTTGAAAAAAATTAAAGATGGTGTTTTTGAAAAATTTAAATTCAAAAATTTTGAAAATTTGTCAAAAAATTTATTTTACACAAAATAGTTAGTGTTGGATATCATATTAAAGCCCATAAAAAAAAGCTTTCAAATGAGATATAACTTAACTCTCTAGCCCAATTTGTTAAAGAATTGTAGAGGGTTTTGTGATTGAGTTTGGTTAAATTTGGTACTTTTGGCAATTTTTAAAATTCTGTAAAAAATAAAAAAAAAAATCCGCTATGGAAAAAAAATTAGTATTTTCATACACCTCTTGGATACAAACTATAAACCAAAAATTATGGAAATCTGAGATGTTGAGGTCCAGACCCCACGTTGATTTGACATGGAATGACCCAAAAATGTTCTAAAATAAGCAATAATTTTTCCTTTTGTGCTTTTTTAAAGCAATTCACGTTGTTGAAAGTTATGTAATCTATGAAAACAGAAACGCATTCTACAGACTCCTGTCTTCTGAAACTGGTTTCCCTCCCTTCCCCCCTACTCTTTTGAACACTTGCTGTTGTGGACTGCTCCCTTCCCTGACACTTCCTTCCTTCCCCCGGACAGCTGATTGGAGAGCAAAGTGCAGAAATAGCACACTTTATTAGTGTAGTAATGAGATGGGTAGGAGAAGAGATACTCCAGTTACCAATCAGATGGGGTGGCTCATTTCTTTCATCGGGGAGGGAAATGGGTCCTTACCCATCTTCACGTTTTCAGATTAAGTTGCTGTTTAGCACAGGATGGTTGCATTTCTAACCTTTTTGTGCCTAAATGACAAGTAAAAAACACAAACTTTTCTGTTGCTGAGAAAGCCGAAATTGTTAAACAATTTGAGGAATTTCACGGAACCAAAGTAGCGTTCGCTCAATCGCAAGGAATTCCTGTGACAACCCTGCAATCCATACTACAGAAAAAAGAATGCATTGAAAAAAACATTGAGGAAGTGGGAGAAAAAAATTGCCAAGAAATGGAGAACAGAACATTGAAAAAATTGCCATACGACGAGCTGGAAAGTATCTTATTAAAGTGGCTTAAAGAAGCTTGTGCCGCGAATGTACCTGTAAATGGCATGATACTAACAGAAAAAGCTCTAGAAATCGTTGATAGGCTTGGTGGCTTGAAAGACCTCACAGCTTCAAATGGCTGGATTGACCGGATGATAAAAAGACATAATCTTGTGCATAGATCGCTTTCGGGAGAATCATCAAGTGTAAATGAAGCTCCAATAGAAGATTGGGAGAAAAATCTACCAAATTTGACCAAAGGATACAAATACAAGCCGAACGACATATTCAATGCATATGAAACCAGACTTTTCTTAATCTCCTACTGGATAAAAGTTATGTTGCTAAAGGAAACTCCTGCCATGGAGGGAAGATGTCTAAATTGTTTTACTGTGCTGTAATTCTGATGAAAGTGAGAAACTGATGTCTCTTGTTGTTGGAAAGTCGCACAACCGACGATTCTTCAAAAACGCAAGAAGTTATCCGACAAAGTACGAAGCAAACAAAAATGCGTGGATAACCAAACCCCTTTTCGAAGACTTTTTGTGCAAACTAGGGTGTCAACGATTTTAATCAGTTGATTTAAATCGTGATTTTAATCAACTGATTTTTTAAAAAAAATCATTGATTAAAATAAAAATTTTTCTAAATGTTTAAAATGTCCAAAAAAGTATTAAAATCTAAGATTAACGTAATTTGAAAGTTTCTAAAGGCATTTTAACTTATGAATAATAAAAAAAAAGAGCTCTAAATAATTGTTTCTAAGCTTATTTCCTGAGTATTGTAAAAAATTAAAAACAGTAAGTTTGTAAAAAGCATTGCTTCTAGCCAACATAACAGTTTAATTTAAAAATATTTAAATCTAATATAATTATATAAAATAAACATAGCAAGTGTAATAAATTTCTGCAAGTAAAAGAATAAATAGCCAGTATCTTAGTTTCATGTTCTATTTTTGTAATAATAATTCGAGCAATCTCGAATTAAAGAAGAATAAAAGAGTGATGTCTGCTCAACTGCAAAATTGTAAATGAATGCATAAGAGAAAAAGAGCCAAATGGTATAAAAATGTTAAGCACAGCAAGAGCTTCTTCGATATAGATTGAATTAAATATTTTTTCTTTTACTTCGTAACTCATATATACAGTACAGGACCTCAAATCCGGAATCCTAAAATCCGGAAGACCCAAAATCCGGAATGAATAAAGAAATCTGAAATTCCGCGATGAGATGGAATAAATAATTCCGGAAAACACCCATAGATTGCACTATGCGCACGGTTCCAACTAAGCAAGACTAACTGAATAAGTTTGTTGCAATGTTTTTATATTATAGTTTTAATCTAAATACTATTTGCTGGCAGAGTTAGAAAAGTTAGTGTGTGCACACATTTTAAATTTATTTTAAAAAGAAACCTTGTTCTTCATTTAATAAAAAATACAAAAAGTACAAATAAATAACCAGAAGGAAAAACTATTTTTAAAAGATGCATAGAATATATTTACAATATTTATCTGTAAAGATGTTTTGCTATCTCCTCCCCCCCCCCTCCTTCAAATGTTCAACAAATTTCATTTTTCGAAAAAATTCTGTTTGTAATCACCGTACCAAAAATATTTTTTCTTTAACTCAAAGGGGAAAAAAATATCTATGCATGGTTTCTTTCTGCATGACAAAACATACTATCCATCCAAAGCTGATGATCTCATTCTGATAACGTTGACTTCCCACTTCACAGAGTTAAATAAACAAAACAAACCGCAGATAGATATCTCATTTTTCTTTGCAGTTACTCTATAGTAGCCTTTTTTTTAGAGGTATATTATATTTTAATAAAAATTTGTTACACAGGCTAATTTACTATTATTGCAGCTTGCTGAAAATTTTAAAGAAATTAGTCAATTAGCAACAGAGATAATTATTTTTTTAATAGATGAAAAAATTTGGTTTTGCTCTTTTTTTCTGTTTGCTTGCAACTCAATAATTTCTTTCTCGTGCATTCAAACTTAATAACGCATTTACGAAGTCCTTTTTATACGAAAAGAATAGAGTTTGAATATATTTCCTCTTGCTTTTGTTTATTTTTAAACTTTTTTAGAACATTTTATTTTAAAAATTTAAATGTTTCTCTCTTTATTTTCACAGAGTCTAATACTGCAATTCGCGATATAGATTCCTAGACCTTGCTAGGCTCTCACGAGCGACGCATTTTCATTTTCTAAAAGATGTTTTAATGTTGCTAATTATGTGCAGGATTTAAAAAAAATTCTTATTCTTATTTTAAATTCTTTTTTTGTAATTTGTTTTCGTCTGTTTACTTAAACTAAGCCCTACACGGCAATTGATATAGATTCCTAGGCCTAACTCGGCTCTCGTGAACAACGATGCATTTTCTAAAAGATATTTTAATATTCCTAAGAAAATATGATGTATTAAAAAAAAAAAAATCTTATCCTTATTTTCAATTACTTTTTGTAATTTGCATTTTTGACTGTTTATTTACTCTAAGCCAAACATGGCAATTCGACTGCTTCGCAGCATGTAAAATTTTGCCACGGGCATCTACTATATCTGTTTATTTATTGTTTTGGTTAAGGACCTGAAATCCGGAAAATTCCGAAATCCGGAACGATCGTGGTCCCGGCCAGTCCGGATTTGAGGTCCCATACTGTACTAAATAAAAAAATTAATTAGGGATTGAAAAGGCAGCAAAACTTTTCTTAAAAGGAAAAAAAAAAAATTGAACCATTGAAAGCTAATAATCCCGACTGAGATGTAATAATGCTGTTATTTAAATATTTTGAGGATTTCAGATAGTTAAATATTTTGAGGATTTCAGATATAACTGGCTATCCTTATATTTATTCGGTATGTGTATGAATGGGTTTGACTCATTTTCATAGTTTTTTTAGTTACCATACACATACATGTGTGTAAGTTTAGATTTTGGTGATTAACAGTAATTTTTCTAAGTAGAAATGCAAAACGAGTTGCAAATAATATTTGTTAGTTTTGTTATTTGTGCTACTAACTAATGAAATTACTTATTTGCATTTTTTATTAATTCTGTAATTACTTACTGTTTCTTCTACACCATTTTTTTTCACCCTGCCCCTTTTGAAATTGGCAAAATGCACCCTGCTTAAAAAAAAAAAAAAAAAGTTAAATTCACCTGTAGTTGTGCCAGAGATTTCTTGTAAAAAACTTCCTCATTCAATAATACTCTTAAATTCATGTGCCAGATCTTACAGAAATAATAGAACTTTATTTCTTTAGAAAAAGCAGGATATTATTAAAACATGCTGTTATTTAATTGTATTTTTCAATTTGTGATTCATAAAATTAAAAATTAAGGAACCTTTATTTATCATAGTAAAAATTCTTTTTTTCTTTTCTTATATCATTACTAAAGACATTACTAATATATTTCCTCATGAAATAGTGCCCTTTTTTGGAACTAGCATCCTGTGCCTTTTTCTTTCGAAAATGAATTGCATTATTAATCATCATTTTTATAATTAAAGCTTAAAAATGTACATGTTCCTAATTAGAGAGTTAATTGTTTAATAATTATTAATTTAAAGTAGTGTTAACTATTTAATATTAAATGCAGTTATTAATAAGTTTAATAAATGTTAAATATCATTAGTATTTAATAAAGTTTTACATAATTATTACAATATTAATGTATATAACATTATTGTATGATACTAATTAATGAAACTACTAATTTGCAGTTTTTATAATTTCTGTAATTAATAAAATTATAATTTAGTATATAAAGTAATATATAAAGTTTAAAAAAATAGATTATGTTTGCAATTAGTGGCTTAACTGTTTTGGAAACCTAAAACTCTTGGTAGCTATTCAGTATTTGAACGCTGCAAAAAAAATCATAAAAATCCGATTTAAATAAAAAAAATCTGATTTAAATTAAAAAAAATCTAATTTTTTTGATTAAAAAAAAAAAATCATGATTTTTTTACACCCTAGTGCAAACTAAACTAAAAAATGGAGTTGCAGAATTGTAAAATAATTTTGTTCATTGATCAATGCAGTGCACATCCGGTTTTGCAGCTGTCTAATGTGCATGTCGAATTTTTCACGGCACAAGCAAATTGCAGCCTTGTGATCTCGGCATTATTCAATCTTTCAAGGTTTTTTGTAGAAAGCAACTTGTCCGGAAAGCTGTAGCTGAAATAGAAAGTGGAAACCTAAATGACACTTGCAAATTAAAGTTAAGTGTTCTAGAGGCTATGCATTTTATTTCTGCGTCGTGGAGAAACGTTACACAGAGTGCATTTCCCATTGTTTTGAAGAAAGCAGATTCGTAGCATCTAATGAACCAAGAACAGATGAAGAATCAGCTGCGGTAGACTCGGAGAATGACAACGAAACTGTTATCACATCCCGGAAAACATAGCAACATGCGAAGCTGAAAGAGCTACTGCTCCATCCGTAGCCGACGTTATGGACTTTTCGTCCATCAATGTAGATGACGAAGAAGAAGAAACAGAAGCACAGCCCGTCCCTTCTTTCAATATTGCATTGAAGAGCTTACAAATAGTGAAAGATTATTTTCTTTCTCATAAAGACCAGGAAAAAAACTTGCAAAGTATTTCAATCCTGGAAAATGCTGCATTAGCTTTGAACTCAATGAATAAAAAACAATCCACTATTACGGACTATTTTCAATCTAAATGCCAGGATTTGCAACTAAATGTATTAAAATGATCTTAAAATGGTATGTATAATAATGTTCTTTTCGTAAAATATAGATTGTAATACTTTTTGAAAGAGTCATCTTTACTACCTTTAGTTTTTTTTCAACGATTTTTTGCTTTCTATGTATTTTCCGTATTCTACATTTTTCCCATATTTTACGTTTTTTTTACTCAGTCCCTTGAGAAACGTAAATTGGGGTTTCACTATAGATATAAAACAAAAATAATTAAAAAAATTAGTAATGATTAGCAAGTGTGCTATTAGTGAAATTTAATTGCATTGATTATATTGTTTATATTTCTAGTTTTCTTATTTTTTTTATGTATATTTAGAATTGTTGAAACATTTACTGATGTTGAAAATTTTTCTTAGTCTTAATTTTTGTTTTCCTAGGTAAAAGAAGACAGTGCTGTGCCAAAAATCACAATGAAACTTACTAGTGGTACAGGTTCTACAAAAATGTATGATTTTTATATTAGTTTTTATTTTAAATTGTGGATAAAACTTATAACAATTAATTAAATGGTAATTAATGATAAGTACATAACTCCATGTGTAATATTTTTTATCACTTTTTTTTCTCTTGCGCTGTATTATTTATATGTATGTTTCTTGGGAGAAAGTTTCTTCCCCCTGTAAAGTGAAGTGTAAACTTTTTTTTTACTATTAGAAGCTCATGTAAAAGTAAAGCGTTTTTCAAACATTATTTTTTGTTCACGTAATTAATGTCTTCAAGACTATGCTGTCTAGTTTGGTAAAGTAAAATCTTTTGATAAATTTTCCATTCTCAAAATATCTTTGTTTCTTCTAGGAAAATTTTGCATTTCTATAAGATTTTCCATGATTAGTTTTGCATCATGAAAATTTATGAGTACCTAGTTCTAAATTGAATCCTCTTTCTTTTATGGCAATTTCTTTGATATAAAATCACAATTTTAAATTATTTTCTCAGGTTTTAAAAAGAAAGATATGTAGTTGTTTTCAAACATATCAAAATGACTTATTTTCTAGACCAGGAATCATAAATGCACGGCAATATGAGCCAAGGGGAATTAAATGTGAATGTTATTGTTTATCAATATTTTGCCATGTAACACATTGTTGACTGCCAGTGTTGCCTATTTAGCATGTACTTTTATTCAAAATATCTACTGGAATTTTTTAACAGTAAATTTTATTTAACAACAGACATTTTGTGATTAAATAAAGCAGAGATTATTACTTAAAATTTCTGGTAGATGTTGTGAATAAAAAGACACGCTAAGTTAGTGACAAGTATACTCGCCACCAGTCAGCAAAGTGTTAATGTCCTATTATGTTTAAAAATAAAGTATTGAAAAGTTCTTTGCTTTGTATTTTATTAAAGTTTTTAAGGCTATCGAAATTATGATAATTTATCCCCCAAAATTATGTAAAACATTTTAAAATGTAAAACAGTAAAAAAAGCATTCTTTTGTAAATTGTTCAATAATAAGTATTATCCTCTCATTTTATCACCTTTCTAGAAAGAACTCTTAAAATCATTTATTTAATTTAACCATGTTAAAGCATTGCGTTAGTAATAAATAATACACCACAAGTTCATTTTGCTGAAAACGGCAGAAAAAGTATAGCTAAGTTTAGCACAAATCCTGTCCAAGATTCTTATAAGATCAGCTGATTTTTGTTTATATTTATATCCAGACCAGATAGCTACTCATGCTTGTTTCTCATGATCGAAGTTCGAGAAACAATCGTATTTTCAAATTAATGATATTTTTTGATAGATTGTAGTACAGTGGACTCTCTCTATTCTGAACACGCATGGGACCGACCAAAAATGTTCAGATTATGGGGGTGTTCATTATAGAGGGAGACTGGGAAATGCATTACTACTATTACTATGATTGAGTTTATAGACTGTATAGCCATGCCAGTTACCGAGATGGACGTGCTGAATTTAGATTTCGCGACTAGTGTAATGTTAAACTAAATTCAGTCGAACCTGTAATCTACAGTCTCTTTTTTTATTAAAAAAGTTTTACATAACATACATATATACAATATATTTCTTAAAAACAAAAGCGATACATTATTTAACAAAATGAGTAATTTTAGTTTGTTTTTGCATTGTGTATGCTTGTGCAGTGTACATGTTAGCCAGTTATTTAAAAAGTGGAAATACTTCCGGATGATGTTCGGCTGCATAGTTCAATAGGTCTTGAATCCCTTGGCCATATTGCTTTAAGGTAATCGTACTTCTTGTTTCATCTGTCTCTTCTGCTTTTGCTTCTTCTTCACTATCACTTCCTCTTCAACGATGTTGTTGTCGCTAAGTGGAAAGCTTCCGTCGGCTTTGAGATAAGCTCCAGGTTCAATTTCAGTATGGACCATTTTGGAGAATTGACCCCAAGTCACTCACAGTTGTTGCTTCTTATTCCTTTATTATTAATTGTTCGTTCTCACATTGGAAACCAGCTTTGGAAGGCATAGGGGGTTATTTTATTCCAAGATGTTTATATCCAATGGACATCATCCATGATGTTGACTTTCTTCGTTAGTTAGGTTGCCTTCAGAAAATGGATTCGGTAGTGAGCTATTTAAAGGTCTTGATTACTCCTTTCTCCGGTGGTTGGATTATAGAAGTACAGTTCGGTGCTCAAGAACTTCAGGCTCACGTTGCTCAGCTGCATGTTTGTGTGTGATCTGCCATTATCCACAAAAAGAATAATTTTTCTTCTTTCTCTCTTCATCATCTCGTTAATGACCTCCAACCATTGTGAGAAAATTGTGAATGCCATCATGGCTTTTCCATTTCATTTATAGTGCACAGGAGATGATGCGATTTTCACATTTTAGAAACATCGTGGTTTCTCACTTTTTCCAGTCACAAGTGGTTTGAATTTCTCACAAGTAAAACTGGCCCAGAGCATGACGGCATGTCTTTCTTTTGACTTTCCATTTTCCGCCAACACCTTTCTCGCTTGTTTCTGTTAGGGTTTTATTTTTTACCCTAAAAAACAGGCCGATTTCGTCGGCATTGAACATGTCAGCAGCGTCAAAATCCTTCAGAAGATTTGTTTCCTTTCCTTCACAGTGTCGATATTTACGTCTGCAGCTTCACCACTGATTATTTTGAATTCTATGTTATGACGACTTTTGAAGTGAATCAACCATCCTTTTTATGCCTTGAGTTTCGTGATTTTCTCCTTTTCTTTAAAATTCAGAGCAATCTGCTTCAGCAAGGATCTTGTACAAGAAAATTCTTCCTTCTGATTTGGCAAAAAACTTCCAGATGCGATTGTTTATGTTCTTGTTTCCCATTTTCTTTTTGAAAATTCTACAATTTGAGGAAAGTTCATTTGATTCGTTCAAAATTTTCTTTCTCTTTCTTGCTCATGGCGTTGCTTGCTCTACTGAAATTACAAAAACTCGCATGCAATTTTCCTTTGACTTGCGTTTGATTTTAATTTTTGAACAACTTTGTATTTTTCCTGAAGCTTCAGCTCTTTCCGTTTTTTCGTTTTTCTACTCATTTCTAATACTATAGCTGCGTAAGTGCAATGTTTCTTTCCCTGCATCTGTAGAGAAACGGCGAACAAAAATTTACCATTGCCGAGCAAAAGGAAGAAAGAAACAGAATCGATAATCCTGCCCAAACAGGTGTGCAGAAAAGAAACCATAGTCCCTTTTTAACCACTAACTCTAATATCTGTTAACTCTTATCTGTCACTGGTGTGTGGTCTTTCTGTTGCGTAATCTTTCTATTTTTATCTCTTTCTATTTTTATCTCAGCTCGAGAGAGAGGGACTTACGTGACATGGTTTTTACATTATTTTTTCTTGTATCCCTTTGCATAAAAATTGATTGTTTTGTTCATTTCATTTATCTAATTAACATGATTTACTTTTTGTGAAATGGCAACAGTTTTATATCTTAACTTTTTTGTTTGTTAAAAATATAAGAATGTTCTAATTAGTTTAGATGTAGAACACTTAAAGACGTACCTGTTTGAAAAAAAAATTCTTTCAATTTATTCATTTTTTATAACATATGTTTTGTTAACTGAATTATTCAAACAAATTGCAGCATCGAGTAGATGCATAAAATCTAGCAATGATTTTGTCTGTTTTTTTTTAAAATCGAGTTTATTGACATTTTTTATTCTTCTGCAACAATTTTTGGAATTTCCATGATGGAGGAATTCCTCGAATTCTGATTGCAAACACATGTTCAGTTTACAGAGAGACGGAATAGAATGAGGATCAAAAGTAGCGTTCATAATAGTGGGGTGTTCACATTAGAGAGTGTTCAGAATACAGAGAGTTCATGTTATGTTAAGTCTATGGAGTTTTGCCAGGACCATCAGAATGTGTTCATAATACCGGGGTGTTCACATTAGAGAGTGTTCAGATAGAGAGAGCCCACTGTACTTTACAGTTACAGTAGTGAATTATTGTTGGATACGAATAACTTTTTAGATTTTTTAAGTTGGTTATTTATTTACTTTTTCATTTAATATATTAATGAAGATGGTTATTTATTTACCTTTTCATTTAATATACTAATGAAGATTTTTATTCGTATGCATGTTGTAAAATTAAAATTTTTAGATCTACTGATAAAGCCTATGTACACTACTGTCTTCATAATCAGGTTAGTGGAGATTGGTGAGGCCATGTAACCCAGATAGTGAAGGTAAAAGTTCCCAATTAAGGAGAATTACAGACTTACTGAGCTAAAATTCCATAAATGAGTATGTAGCCAAGCTTGGCATACAACAATAGTGATGTTGGCAACAATGTGGTGGTAGTGATTTCAAATGTAGCAACACTATGAGAACAGTTATCTATCAAGAAATATTTGCATATTTAAAATATATAGAAATATATGCAGAATGTTTATTAAAGTATTTAAATTCATCAAATCAATTATTTTTATCAAAATAAGGGTACTTTTATATGTTAGCCAGTGCAAATTTCACCAATAGCATTTCCCCCCCCCCCCCCCCCCACAAAAAGCAAATTTTATTTTTCATGTATAAATTAGAAACAACGATTTGCACAAAACAACTCAAATAAACAACAATAAAACACAGCAATGTTTATTGCCTGCCCCTCTTCCCCATATTACACAGTAAACTGCTAAATCACAGGTCTGCAAAAAAATAAATTATTCAGCTGCGTGGGATAATTTTGGTTAATTTTATGTTTTTTAAGGTGCTGAATCTAAACATTATCCCCCATTTTACATTACAGTATTGTTGCAAAACATGGGGCATTTACATTAGAATAGTATTTTATTGAATACAAAATATTGAGGAAATTCTCAACAATAAAAGTAATTGATATTTCATACATATTTATGATTATAAAGTTATGATTGTATTTAGAATGGCTGAAAATGATTTTTTCCCCTTTATACCAGTGGGGCTATTTGAATTCAATAAATTATGATTCACAGAATACTTGTAGAAATCAGAATATGTACGTAAGATGTATACAAATTAAACAGCAGTTAACAAAGGAATATGAGAAAATCTTGAAATCAGTTTAAATATGTATATTTTTCTTATTTGGCTGAATTGACATTTTGCTACTCTGGAATCAAATATACATTATTTTATCCTATATTATTATGAGCAAATATTACAATGTAAATTTTATTTTGCCTTTCTAAAATTTAATTATAGCGCATTCATCATTGGCAAATGTAAAAATGTATAAAACATATTTAGCTATTTTTAAAAATCACCTATTCATCAAAAAGAAAAACTTGGAAAAAGAAAAAAATATAATTGATCATTTATAATCAGGTCACTACCATTGTCTACGAGAAACAAACAGTTTACCACGTTTGGCGCTTTGGTTCAAAAGCGACTAGTCTTTATTTAATTAAAAGTACTGAATAATTTTTAATCTTTGAAAGTTTAGTCAGTCTAACAATTTTTCTGATTAACTTGAAATTTAATTTTGTTTATTCATATAAATAAATGCATTTATTTGTTTTATTTGCTTATATTTATTAGTTTATAAATATTATTGATTATTGATTAGTTATTACAATTTATTATTAGTTTCAATAAGCAAAGCTTATTTTAATGGTAATTTATGTGTTGTTATTAATATATTTTAAATAATAAAATTTTAATGATTTTCAATATGTCTATAAATTATCTCGATCATAAAAGTATGAATTATAAGTAATGTAATTTTGTTAGCATTTAATTAATGATATATGTTTATTTGCCTTATATATTCTTTAAGTATAATATTTCTAATACAGTCGGACCTCTATTTAACGAACCTCTATTTTGCGAATTTCTCTGTTTTACGAACTTTTCCTTGGAACCAAAAACATTGTGCGAATTTCTTCGTAAAATAACCTCCAAATAGCGAAGTGCATTCTCTATTTAACGAATTTTTTTCTTATGATCAATTTATTTTTCTTCCCATTTCTCAAAATATTTCTGGACATTGCAAACTTATTCTTTCTTTGAACACATTTTATGATGTTCAATGACATTGAACTGATTTTACCAGGTGCTTTCTTTGAGAATTCGGTAAGTACGGAGGACGAAGATGATAATCCCTTAGACTAACTTAAAAAAATGTGGATACAGTGTGAAAAAAAGAAGAAATTAACCATGATGTGCTGATTGATGATTATATTTCACGTAACTCTGAAATTGAGACCTCGGAAACACTATCCGAATTGGATATTTTCGACAGTGTGAAAAATAAAAACAATACAGCAATGAATTGTGATGAAGACGAATATGATGATGATGGAAATGATCATTATGCTGGAATTAACAAAACTTCGTATCATGAAATGCTAAAATCATTTGAAACAATCCGACGCGGATTATAGACAAAAGAAAATAGCATGAAGGGGTTTTTGGTGCATTGCAAAGATGCGAGACATATTATGAGAGACAGCACTTTTTTAAATAAAAAACTCGGGCAAAATTAACAGAGTTTTTCAGATATTAAATTTAAGGAAGCATATGTTAATGTATGGTTAAAATTATTTGTTATAATAATAATAAATACGACAATGTCATTAAAATTCCTTAATTTTAATGTAAAACTGTTTACTTTAAACAGAAAATACAGTGCATTCCCGGACAATGTTTTGTTTTCTTTGCAGATTTCAAAGATTTAAACACATAGAAAAAATGAATTGATCATGGATATTGGTGGGTAAAATAAATAAAACAAATCGATATAATTTCTTTAAAAAAATTTGATTAATTACTTTTAGTAACAATATTAGTGTTTATGAATTTAAAATCTGTTTTGTGTAGTTTAAAGTATTTTAAAAGGTGAATCTCTATTTAACGAATTTTCCATATAACGAACTTTTTTTCCGGGATCTAGCGACTTCGTTAAATAGAGGTTCGACTGTAATTTTCTGAAAATGATTTGTGTTTGATTGGATCTTAGAAATATCAATTAATACATAAGTAAGAATAATTTGTGCCTTATGTTTTCTAAATGCATAGATATATATTTACCTATTTAATAATTTAAGGTGGTAAGCCTTATTAAAATATAATCATTTTAGTTTTCTTTATTTTTCATTATTAACATTATGTATGATTCAATGATTAAATTGACATTTAGAGATCTTTTGTTTTACCATAAAGTTAAACTTAAATATGGATCTACTAAACATTCTTCTACAACAGAGGAATGCATCTGTTTTATTAAACTTATGATCTGGAATAAAAGAACTCCTCCTGGGTTTCCAAGATTTATCTCTGCTCCTGGGTTTGAGTCCTGGCTTAAACTCTGTTGGAAAAAACTTCAACTTATATGATTATACACATTGGCATTTTGAAAAACTGGCTGGTATGCAAATGCAAAATTTCAAATGTAAAAATAACTTTAAAAAGAGTGTTCAAATTTAAGCAAGTATGTAAGAAAAATGTACCTAATTTTCTAACTGAATTTCACTGGTTCTTGAAGAATTTTATAATTATGTTTATTTGTTTTCAGTTGAATTAATTTCATAAATAGTTTTACTATTTCATGTCCTTAAAAAAATGTACTGCAGAGATGTAAACAAAGCATTTAATCTTTCTCGCTGAATCTCTGGCAATAAATACTGCTGTGTTATATGCCTGTCATATAAAGCTTCTTCTTTTACGATAGTTTTAAAAGATAGCAAATAATATTAGAAAATTCATTTAAATACTTTTAGGTACTTTTCCTTTATACGAACACCATTGCCGCCAAGCATAATAGTTGGTGCAAAATGAAAATAATGTGAATTGAAACATTTGAAAAATAAAATAAAAAACATTGTCGATAGTAAAGTGAGCATTTAAAAAATATAACATTTGAAAATTACAGACTTTTATGAACTATTTTATTAAATCACAAATATATACTTAAAATAAGTGAACAAATAACTGTTATACAATAAAGTAATAAAATAAAACTCACATGAAACTGCTGGCATAAAATTACAAATATCTTTTTAGCATTTTGAAATAATTGCCGTATTAGCATACATTTTGGCCGTATAACGGAAAAGTACCTACTTTTACTTACTATGAAATTAATGTATGTGGTTTCTTAAAATGATACACAAAATCTGTGTGTTGCAAAACATGTTTGTATAATTTTTCAAATTTCTTAATTTTTGTCACCTATGTTTGAAAGGGTCTTTGAAATTACGTGAAAGTTCTTTTTGTTTTATTGCTATTACTCTAAAAAAGGTAGGCAAAAAACTTAATACAAAAGGGTTTAAGCATTAAAAAAATATAGAGACTTTAGCAAATGATGTCTTAGACACAATCTTTAAAATGCAGTTAATCTTTTAACCAGTAAGTAAAAATGCTACTATTTTATCTGTCTGCATGGTGCTATTAATTCTTGTTCCTTATAGATCTTTTAAAAAGAGTTCTGAATCATATCTTTTTCTCCCCCCCCCCCCCCCCCCCCCCCCCAAGTGACAGTACACCCTGCCCTTTATAGAAGTGAAAAGTGTACCCTGCCCCTTTTCTAACTTGAAGTTTTTACCAAGTAATTTTTTTTCAAAATATTTTACCTTTAAAAAAAAAAAAAAAAATGTAGAATAAAGTTTAAATGTTTAAAAAAGGTAAAGAGTTCCAATTAAGCAACATTATATAATTTCTGTTAGATTAAGTTATTTGCTGTTCTACAATTCATGCGCTGTAAATATAAATAATCCAATGAGAGCTGAAGAAAATGCCCTTTTAGTTTTTACTCAATTCAATAGAAAGTTCTCTTTTGATAAATCTACCCTTCCTCTTTAAAAAAGAAATATGATCATTGCTATTAATAATTTAATATGGAAAAACAGGTATCCAATCCAGGCTTTCAGAGTTAAAGAACATACTGCCCAGTGTACAAAAATGGGTAAAAAGCCTTTTTAATTGAAAACTCAAATATATTTTTTAATGTAAAAAATATTTTTTTTTTTACTTTTCTTATTAACAATACCGAAAGGCATTTTTATATGAAAAATACAATTATATATTCAAATACAGTTTTTAAATTTATTAATGATATTTTTGACTTAGCTACATGCTGGGGTTTAATAGACAAAGAAATTGCCAAATATTTCACTTTTTACAGAAGCCTCTTTGATTCTGAATATTTCACTATATGATATGTTAAACTTGTGTTTTATTAATTACTTTATTTATTTTGACAAAGTTTTAATTTTATTATGGAATATTAACTTGAAACAAATGCTGAACCATTCATATATTGTTTTAAGTGCAAATAGGCTACAGAAGATTTTTTCTAATCAGGATGTACATAATAAGGATAGATGCTAAAAAAAAAAAAAAAATGTGCTTGAAAATTATTTTTAAAGCCATAAAATATCAGTAAAAAATTTATTACTCAGATCATTGCCACAGTCAATATGACATCAACAGTACTCACAGACATGTTTTTGCTTTATAATTTAGATAAATTGTATTAGAAATAATTATTGCATTTTTATTGTTTTGATATTGAACTTGTAGTCTTAAAGCTATTGGTCAGCAAGATCTCAAATTCCTGTCACTAATCTTAAACTTATGGGCATATGATGCATTCATATTTTTAAAATATCTCCTTAGAAATTAATATTTTTAACTTCTTTTTTCTGTGCACTGTTCTTAAAGGATGATTCTCTCTTTTTTTAGTTGTCAGAATATTTCTAAATTGTATATTTAATTTATAATTTTGTGTGTTAAAATCTTAGTGACACTGAGTAAAATTTTAACACTTTAAATAAAATTAAGCATATATTTTAGAAATATTTTATCAACTGAAGAAAAGGAGATATCCTTCAAGAAGAGTGCACAAAAAAAAAAAAGTTAAAAATACTTATTTCCTGAGGAGATATGTTAAAAATACGAATGCATCACACAGCCATAGGTTTAACATTTAGCAAGGAGAATTTGAGATTCCACTGATCAACAGCCTTAGACAATTTTTTTATTTCTTTCTATGATATTAATTGTGCCCTTTTATTTTTTTACTATGCATACTTATATAGTGTGTTTGCAATTTTTTCTCCTCTTCCCTTCATTTTCACATGATTTACTGTATGTTATCTCAAATATTAGTCTGTTTTTAATGTTTTATTATCAAAATCAAGCTATTGTAAATATGGTTTGTATTAATTACTTTTTATCAAATATTTGTTCCCTTTGATCATTTAATTATTTTTAAAGTAGCTGTAAGTCTAGAATTTCGTGAAAAGAAGATAAGAAGAAATATTGCTATCCTTGCATTATATGGATGAAAATTATATATATATATATATATATATATATATATATATATATATATATATATATATATATTAGAATGTTTTTTTATTGTTGTTATTGTTGTTATCTTCTGCATGCATTAGTTTATAGTTTTGTAAGAGTATAAAATCTGTTTTGAGGCATAGTATTCCGTTAATGTGTTCCATTATCCTTAAATTGTGTTGATAAACTTTTGTTAATTATATCCATATCTACTGTTTTGTATGTTTAATTATTTTAAAATTTGCATAGCTGCACGGTAGAGTTAAGCATGCCATAGTTAGCCTGAAAGTATTATCTAATTTATGTTTTCTTTAAAGTGCTAAAACATTCATTTGAATGTGAAACTTATTAAAATTTTAATAATCAGAAACTAAAAATATTATTGCATGTTTAGATAAATTTTAAGCATGATGGTGTTGGGTTTTCTTATTTATCTTTCATTAATATGTTATTAACAACATGTAATCCTACAATACCTTTATAGTTAATTTTCTTTGCATCAATGGTTTTGCAACATTTCATGGATTGGAATGCTTCTATTAATGGTGTTAGTTATTTTGCTTTAATTTAAAAGTAGATCTCATATAGTTGTGAAACATTGTCAGAGTTTAAATATTTTTGACATATTTACATCGAACAATTATATTTATTAAAAATATGAAATATTTTAATTGATTGTGCTCTAAATAACTTATGAATTAAAGTCTCAATTCATAAATGGGCTTTGTAATTTTTTCCCCAAGATTAATTGTTTAAAATCCACAATGTGTTTAATGTTTCTGATCCATGATAAACTTTAACATTAAGCATAAATTATTATTGAAGTATTCAGATCATATTGTAATGAACCAGTTAATTAAAAAGGAGAATATTCGATGCTATCAAATTGTTCTGTTCTCAGAAGTATTGATACATATATTGCAAAATTTATTCCTAGAATTGTGACTGACAAAAATTATTGATATATATCAAAATACTTAGTTATATATATTCTTTTGTTGTGAATCTGATCCTACATTTAATTAATTCAATACATTTTTTTCCGTTATTCTGCGAATTCCATAACCTTTTAATGAATTGTTTCATGTGGACAGCAGTATCCAGATCAACAATCATATCTGTGATTTGTTGAGATTTATAAGCTCTAACGTAGTGTTCTCATTTGGTGTTTTTCAAAGGGCGTTGCACCATGCCCTTTTCGTTTAAACTGATGATGCGCCCTGTCCCGTTTCCCAGTAGCTTCCTAGTGTCCTCTATTTTTTTTTTTTTTTTTCAAAATATGTGGCTCTTTTTCTCTGCCCTCTCACCTCTACTCCCTGACATTTGAAAACAGAAGTTCTGCTGCTCTGATTGAATATTGTGTTGTAAGTTCTAAGCCAATGTAAAAAACATGCAGCAGCTGCATATTGTATTGTGTTTTCAAATCATAATGTATTTTCCATTTCAAAATCATCCTTGAATGGCACATGTTACCATAAGTGGAATATTTGGAAAATGGGGTTATTTTAATCAGATTATTTTATGATATTCTTAAAAATACAGCACGATTTCAGTTTACCCTGTAATACATGTGAGTGAATCCAGAGTGTGCCTCCTCCTCGAAATGCCCTCAGGAAATTTTCCATTTCAAAATCATCCCAGGGGCCTTTTTTACTTGTTACTAATTAAAGGTTTAGAGTTGAAATTTCCACTCCTCAGAACTGACAAATGATAATCCAATGAGAGTGTGCTTTCACTCAACAAAATATGCCCCTTTACTCGATATAAGTGCCCTTTTATCGCACAAAAATGCCCTTTTCAGCAAATCCACCCTGCCCTTTTTAAAAGAAATGTGAACACTACTCTAACCTAATTAATTTTCTAGATTTAAAAAAAAAATATGGGAAAAAAAGGATTTATTGTCTTCAGGGATTGTTTTCACTACATGTGCTCTTTCATAAAAAGCAACTTGTAAATTTCTATAATTTTGTTGATGGAATAAAAATGGATTAATTAATCTAGGTGAAAATTGGACACCCATTTTGTACCCCTGCCCCTTGCTTTCACATACGTTACAAATATAATCCCCATACAAAAATTCTTTTCATAAAGCTACTGTTTACAGAACTCTGTTTCATAAAAATAGTATCTTCTCAAAATTTCGTCTCATTAAAATGATTCATTTTATAAAAAACTCTTTCAGAATATTATTATTCTGTTCCATTGAAATGTTATAACTTTAAAAACATAATGAACACAACTGAAAATATTTTTTTTAAGACCCATAGTTGAGTTATGCGAATATGAAAAGTGGAAAGGGTCGCTTTTGTTTCTAACTCTTATTAAATCACAGGATTTTTTCCCCCTCTCTTGTAGGCTTCTCAAAATTAGATGCAGCACTGTGCTGGCTTTATTCGCCCCTGTGCTAAGAATTTTAACGGTCTTATGTTAATGAATTAGGCGGCTCTAGACAAAATTTTAGCAGCCCTAAGGCATTAAAGAAATTTTCTTTTGGATATCCATCAAAACCAAAGCAAATTTCTTAGTCTGTCAGTTAATTATCAATTCTTAGGGTCTGTGAGTTAATTATCAACTGAACATAAAATACAGTAAAAAGATACCTTTACTCATACATTGACATCTTTTCTTTATCTTAATGTAACTAATCTATATATATTTAGATTTCACCAATTTTATGAATAATTCACAATAAATTTCTAAAAATGAAAAATAGATCAAAATTTGAACACAATTATTTAATATTAAAACATAATTAGTAAAAAAAAAAAAATAATAATAAAATTGGAGGATTAAGAAAAAATAAGATGATTGATTAAGATTGAAATAATTAGCTGTTGATGTGAGTACCACCTAACAAATACTTTGTAAATAGAATGAACAACAGCAAAACATAAAATGTAGAATCCTACTGTTCTTTTGCATCTTTATTCCAGAAACTCCAAGCAGCAACAACAACTGCAAAATGTACCTTAACATTTCTCCTTAAACTTTTTCTGCTCTATTGGTTACTTTGTCGCATCAATAAGTAATCAAACCGCAAAATTTACCTTAACATTTCTCCTTAAACTTTTTCTGCTCTATTGGTTACTTTGTCGCATCAATAAGTAATCAAACCGCAAAATTTACCTTAACATTTCTCCTTAATTTTTTTCTGCTCTATTGGTTACTTTGTAGCAACAATAAATAATCAATCATAAATTTGCTTAAAAATTAATTCCATTAGATTCATTTCATTAAAATTTCATCTAAATACCCCCTTCCAAAATTTTGTTTTCCTTTTTGCTCCCCTACAGTATCCAAAATTTAAACTCTTTAGAACTTTTTAATTTTTTAAAACTTTTTGTGCTCTATTTCTCACTTTATTGTAAGAATAAATAATCAATCATTAAAAATTTCTCTCCCCCCCCCCCCCCCTCTCCTTCACCAAGCACATAAAATTTAAAATCTTTAAAACTTCTTAGTTTATTTATTTTTTCACCTATTTGTAAATTTATGTGGTATTTAAATAATATGTCAAATAATAATATCCCCTGACCCTTCCAAAAAATAAATAAAAATCTGCTTTTCTGCCTCAGCTTACAAAGTTTAAAACATCAGAAATTGTTGCTTTTTTAAAAAAACTTTTTTCTGCTCTATCCGTTACTTTATTACAACAACAAATAATCAATCATATAATATTTTTTCTGCACACCTTATTATTATTTACAGTGGCAGTTTAGTTAAATAATCATCTTAATTCCTCTTCAAAATTTTGTATATCCGTCCCCCTCACTTCCTTTGCTTTTCCTCCTGCACACAAAGTTTACTATCTTTAAATTTCCTTTATCCCCCGGCTGTATTTGTTATTTTGAAAATTATAGTGATGGTATTCTAAATTTCTGCTGCCACATGCTGTAATCCCCCACCCCCTCCCCAGCCACCTGAATGTTTAAAACTTGTATTTACAAAAAGAGTGTAACAGATATTCAAAAATATTGTCTAATGTCCAAGGGATTAATTATTAAAAATCAGTTCATAAGTAATATTAAACTATATTTATCTATAGTAATTAATAAAACGAAGTTTTTCTCTGTGGTATTAAGTATTGTCATTCTTTTACTTTCATGTTTTTTTCTAAAAAAATTTATTACATTTTGGGTGTGTATTGTACAAAAGAGCATCCGGCAAATTTTCACCAGAAAATACTGTAATTAAAAAAAAAATGTTTAGTAAAAGTTATACCTAAGTGTATCTTCAAATGTAAAGTTCGATCCAATCCAAGATTTGCTAAAACATTTCTGTATGATTGAAAAACAGTAAAGTACCAGATATTTTGAAACAAATTTTTTTTAGCAGCATAAAACACTCACTAAATCCCCTTTAAAATTATTTTATCCTTACTTTAAAAAATGTGAAAGAACATTTGTCTTGTACTTGACATGTTAAACATTGAAAATTCTTCCTAATAAATTTATAAAAGTACCTTTCACTGCTTTTTAAACCTTTAGCAGTATGTTTTAACACTACAAGAGTGTTTACTCATTTGTACAATTGTCAAAATTAAAATACTTAACAATAGATTAATAATAAAATAGTTATTCCTATCTCCCCCCACCCCAACCAACCCTTGCTTTATTACAAATTAATTTATCCATTTTACTTGTGAGCAAAAATTGCAATATCATCTCCCTTATTTTCATGTAGCATATACCTTTTTGTCTTGACTTTTGATGTCTTTATATCATTGAAGACATTATTTCTGGATGAAAAAAAAATTCTTTTGAAGTGATGAATACCAAGATTTTTGTTCTTTTTATAAATAATTTAATTGTTTTTGTTAGTTATTTTCTATTTATTGCTTTTGTTATACATAAATTCGAACTTTAAAATATTAAAAATGAAAAAATAATAACGACCATTTATAAATCATTATTATTTTTATTTTAATAAACTTCAGGAATTCTTTGCAAGCACTAACAGCTTCTAAAATGGTGCAGAACTTTAGAAGCAATGTACATAATTATTTTTTAATTTTCTGTTGGTATTTCTAACTGCTTGTTAAACACATTGTTATTCTGCATGAATATAATCATTACTTTTGTTCAACTTTCTTTTTACGCTTCTTTTTCTGTGGGTCTTTTAATGTATTTCTTTTGCATGCTTGCATTTTATATTTCTCAGAGAATGCCTTTTGCACGAATAACCCATGTGTCTGCATGCCTTCTGTGTTAATCTCTTTTTATTCTCCTTTTCTAGCCTTGTTAAGCCTAATACAAAAAATTCCACACCATTATCTAGCAGTCCCTCAAATTCTGATGTGGAAGAAAACTTGCCATCTCCATCACCTCCTCCTCGTGCTCCATCTCCATCTCCTCCTCCAAGAGAACCTACACCACCGCCACCCCCTTCTCCATCTCCTCCTCCACCACCTGTCAAAGAGTCTCCAGTAAAAAGAGAAACGACTCCTCCCCCAGCTCCACCTCCACCCATCACCACCAAACCTGCACCATCCAGAGGGCGTGGACGTGGCAAAAAAGCACAGGCAGCTAGGACAGTTATCACAGAGACTGTTGGAACCATTGTTGTAAGTATTAAAATAATTGTTTTAAAACCACCCTTCCCACCTTTTTAGTAAATTCTTTAAAAATTGATTGATTGTAATAATTCCATTTATATTTCCGTATACATTTAAAACATATCCTCATGATAACCTTCAAAATACTGAACCAATTTAAACCTAATTGAGACAGAGTATTGATCTTTAAGTATCTTCGATGTGTTCATGTATTAGCTCTTATAGTTTGTTAGAGGCAGCACCATCGCTAAGACTTTTTCTTCGGGGGGAGAGTACCTTAAATTGCCAAGTCAAATTTCAGTATCTGCCAACTAATTTTATAATTTTGCCAAGTTGTCACAATTAAAAAATATAATATACAGTACAAAGTCTAAAGTTCGGACTCCCAAAATTCAGAATTGTCTAAAGTTCGGACTTTCCAACAGCAATATTCAAAGAGGGAAGAAAAAAACAATATTTTTGAAAAAAAAAATGGAACATCACATTGGATATTGCTTTTTGTTTTATTGTTTTTCACAGGTATAGATGCTTTTCCCCGTACTTATATCAAGCATTCAGTTTCTTCTTTTGGTTCGCCTTGAGTCCCTTTAAGTTGAAGAGAGAGGATGCAGTAAAGACCTGTACTCACTACGCTAAGGCTCCATTCAAAAGCTTGTTTTGCCATTATTCAACACTTTTCCAGGAAACCCTTTTCTACCCTTATGTGGTTTATTCACAATAGGACAGGGAGTTACAACAATGCTAGGAGATAAGAAGATTAGATCTCGACTTGACAGAACGATCGTCCTATTGCATGATGTCTGTCAGTTTCCTTTAAAAGCCATTAAATATGAAAAATGCCGCATAACCACAAAAAAGTGCCACCTTACCAGAACAAAGAGAGCTCGAATGTAGAATGAGCTTATCTGGAGCTTAATTCGTCCATCTATCTGCAGTCTAAAAAGAGAAACATGAGTTTGGCTGATAATGAAGGCATAGATAAAGTAATGATCGAATGGGTCCAGCAACAAAGGTCTGAATATGTTTCCTTAACAGGACTGATGATTATGGAACAAGCCAGACTGTTTCACAAGGATATGAATATATCCTCCACTTCTGGATATTCAACTAGCTAGCTTACAAAGTTCAAAAGATGGCATGGAATACGCCAACTGAAAATATTCGGTGATAAATCTTCAGCAGATCATGAAGCAGCAGAGCACTATGTACATTAAATTTAACAAATTAATATTTGAGGAATCATTAACACTAAACCAGATATATTAACGCCGATGAAACCGGTTTGTTTTGGCACTACCTACCACGAAAAACACTGGCAAAGGTATACGGAATCACACACACACACACAGGTATTAGGATATGAAAGAAAGGCTCAATATTTTAGCATGCGCAAATGACACAGGCACTCATAAGTTCAACCTTCCAATTATTGCTAAAAGTGCTAAATCTCGTGCCTTTAAAAGAGTCAAAACCTTTCCCCCAGTACACTACAAAGCAAGTAAAAAAGCGTGGATAACAAGGGAAACAACGACAGAATGGTCCATAAGAATTTTGTACCCGAAGCTAAAACTCACTGCAAAGCTATCGGTTTTTCAAATGAGAAAAGTATTATTTTGATTTTAGTTATATTGTTCAGCTCATCTAAAGGCAGAAATTCTTGTTGAAGAAAATGTGAAAGTTTTATTTTTGCCTTCAAACTGCACATCGCTAATACAGCCTATGGATATGGGTATTTTGCGCGCTTTAAAATGCCGTTATAAAAAATGATTTCTTGAGGCATATGTTAAACTTCATTAAGAGAGTAAACATATACGTGACTTTTTAAAATAATGTAAAGGATGCTTCAAGGAGTATCGGTCGTGTACGAGGCAATATTTCAGAAGACCCTTTGAAAAATACTTTGCATAACTTATGGACTTTATCAATTTCTTTCGGCGCTGATGATCGGGAACCAGACTGGGAGTGTTCTCGTTTGTGGAAAGAGAAAAGTTACATTGCAGAACTTCTAATGTATGCTAAATCCTCCGCAACGTCTTTAGAGGAAAGTGATGCCCTTGAAGTTATAGATGTTGATAAGGACGCGCCTGTTAAGTGACGGTAGAATTCTCGAGATGGTTTTAAACAACAAGCAGAAGAAAGTGATTGTGACAATGAGGAAAATGAAGAAAATGTGCCAATCGATGAAATCATAAACTCTCTGGATAATGCCATTAAAGTTAATTAACCGAATTAGAACTCATGTCTCTGTACAGAACAAAAGAAAACTTCTCAATGAGAAACATAAGCTAATAAAGCGGAGCACATTAACTGAAGTGTTTAATAGTTAAGTAAGTTACAATTTGTTCTTAAAATGTATGTTCTCCTAAATAAATGTTTTTGTTTACTTTTTATTTTGTTAGTATTTATTTAATGGAAAAGGTTGTTTAATTTAGTGTTAATAGCTGTTATATGCAATTTTTAATATGCAACAGTCATATTTTGCATTTTTAAGTAATGAAATTTAATTTTCTTTTTATTGGAATACCAATATTTTTGATGACCCAAAATTCGGAAAAATCCAAAGTCCTGACTTGGTAAAGTCCCGAGGATTCCTAACTTTAGAGTTTGTACTGTACTTCTTATTGGTAAAAAGTTTAATAATATTCCCAATTAAATTCGTAACTTTTGCCAAGTCTATCAGAAATAGAAAATGTATTACAGTTTTGATTAAAGTTTTAAACAGATTTGCCAACTAAGTTTGTAAATTTGTGAAGTGTAACAGCATTCGCGGATGTTTGGGGGGGAGGCTCCCCCCCACCCCCCACCCAGAAAGGCTTCTGGTTAGAGGGACACACAAATGAATTCTGTTAAATTGTGACCTATTAAAAAAAAAAAAAAAAAAAAAAAAAAAAAAAAAAAATCATTTGTGGTGCATTTTAATGATGTTACGTTATACAATTCTGTTCTTTTCTTCTTTCTCTTTTTTTTTTAAAGTGAAATATTTTGAATGATTTTGTTAATCATTTGGTATTTTATTAGAAAATAGTGGTCTTTTGAAAATCCAAATAACATTCTGGTCAATGAGGCTATATTTCAGTTTGTGTGTTTATACATGTTAAGATTCTTCAATTTCAATAAAATATTTAGAAGCTGTTTTCTTTGTCGGGTGAGACATATTAAAAAAAAATTGACATTCATTGAATGGTTTGAATATGAACCTCATCGGAAATATATTATGTCCTGTGGATGATTTGTAAACTGTGATTTCAACAAATTTAGAAAATTTTTGATATACAGTAGAACGCCGATTATCCGAACAAGTTGGGACCGACCCTAGTTCGGATAAGCAAAAGTTCGGATAAATGGACAGAAAGTTTAACCCTCCAACTGTCTTGGAAAAGGGCAAAATTGTAATGTTGTTTTCTCTGCATTTTTTTAAATGCTAAAAAAAAAAAAGATTCTTTGAACATTTTATAAAAAAACTTAACGAATATGAATGCAATCCTTGGAAGTATTAATCATTGTTCAATGTATTAAAAATACATTAAATCAATAGAATTATATTACTTTAAATATTGCTTGTATTGCAGTGAAACCTGGAGCTTAGTGAACATATTAACACGGGCTTGTCAGTGAGGGGGTTAAGGGATGTACCTGACTATACTAAAACCTTCACACTTTATCCAGGGTTAGAACTGGCAGCACCAGTTAGGGCTAAGGCATTTAAAACTTTTTGGGGGGGGGGGGGCGGTGTTACTTTTCTATCATTTAAAATTTTCTTTTTCTCTTTTTATAATTTTCTGAACTCCAAAAACTATAATTTAAGTAAAAAAGCTTTCAACTGTTGTTTGCTTCAAAGAAGGCTTTCTTTCAAATGCTGCCATATCTCGAATTTGCCTTAAATGCGTTAGTTGAATAGGATCAGAGTTCTTCTGCCTTTCAAGCCATTTCATAGCTGTTTCCAAACATTCAAAGATTTTGTTATATGATGGACTTGGGTCATTTTCAGAGCATTCGTTTTCATTTCTTCAATTTCTTTTTCATCTTAAATCTCATCCACAATCTCATCATCCTTACACAAATTTTTTGAGAGAAATAGGCTGTTCGGATAAATGGAAGTTCGGTTAAAAAGAAATTTTTTTGAGAGAAATAGGCTGTTCGGATAATTGGAATTTCGGTTGATTGGAGTTCCGATAATCGGCGCTCTACTGTAATTACCTCATATCCGTTCAATTACATTTGAAAAGCCAAAATTCAAATCTCTCTACAAATTACCTTTCTTGATAAAGTAGCAAACTTATAAACGAGTAAAACTAATTTGTTTAATTAGTATCAAATCTTCAAATCTGAAGTATGTACCTTAAAAAAAAAAACAACAAAAAAAAAAAAACAATGAAATCAGTATTTTTTGCAACACGCAATGTTATTCCTTCATTTTTTACATAAGCATGTGTGGTCAATTTGCTAGCAAAATGGTATTTTTGCCAGGACAGTATTTTTGACATGAAACTGGTAAAATACGGTGAAAGAAATCCAAAACTAAATAATAACCTCCCAAAAGTCTAAATAATAATAAAACAAACTGCATAATTTTTTATATAATATAATATCTGAGATTAATTTGGTTATTTTTACTAATCATCTATCAAATTATTAAACAAATTAAAACAAATGTATCTAATGATAACATTTAAATTATAAATTTTAGTCCTTAAAATGAAGTCAATGGGATAATTTTTTTCTTCATTTAAATATCCTTTTTTATTTCCTCCTCTCATCTCCTGCATCCATAGCATAAACTAGATTTTTTTTTTTTTTTTTTTTTTTTTTTAAAGCATAAATCTGTGTATTCTTAAGGAGGTCAGGTGAAAATGTCAAGCTTTACAAAAAAATTTCAGCTTGTTAACTTAAAAGTTATTAGACACATTTGTGCATAACAAACTTTAAGGAAATCCCTCTGAGCGGTTTCTACGTATTTTTCCATTTCCCCAAAAACAACTTAAATCTTTTCTAGAAAAAAATATTTTGAACAGAATTGTATTTTAAAATGTAATATCACATATATTATCACGTGTAATATCACGTAAATGTAATATAAAATTTAATAATAAAGGGGCATGAAGTGTATTTTAGAAGCAAACAGAGAAAGAAAATTTACATTAAGATTATTTTTGTAAGCATTTTTATGAAAATGCAGGAAAGCCCTCAAGACGCTCGGAGGGTTAAAAAATCCTTCTCTTTTCAATTTTCCTCCCAAAAAATTAAATTCTTTTTTAAATAATTTTATGTCATAAGTATTAAATAATTTTATGTCATGTATTTCCGTTTCAATCACAATGGGAATTTTAGCATGTAAACTAAATTTAAAAGATTAAAAAAAGTACACGAAATTGTTGTCTCAAAAAGCAGGCCAAATTATAAAAAATATTTTAAACTTCAAAAGTTTATTTCTATGAAATTATTTGGTATGATTTATCAAGTAATGATAGGACATAAATTAGCTATTAAAGTAATATTAAATTGTTAATGTTTTTCCAAAAATATTATTGAATAATTTCACTGGAAATTTTACTTCTAGGAAATCTTCTTTCAAGCTCTTTAATATATTTCTAAAATTTAGTACAGGTACTCATGTTGAAATGAACTATTATTACAAAATTTATCACCAAAAATAAAGATCTGTTCTTTGCATGATGCTATTTTAAATTCATCTTAGAAAATACTCATTCAACAGCAATTGAAAACTTAGTATATTTACTGAGAATTTCTTAAAATATTGATTCCATTTCTGTGCCACTAAACTTATTGAATTTTTGTTTAATTATTTCACATACAACAGCTTATTCTTTAGGTACTCTAAAGTAATCAGATGCTATTGCATATAGAAGAAATTTCCA
The DNA here is from genome assembly GCA_963932465.1 of Maratus speciosus. NCBI lineage: Eukaryota > Metazoa > Arthropoda > Arachnida > Araneae > Salticidae > Maratus > Maratus speciosus. The sequence continues at coordinate 311,698,326 of OZ010790.1, read as the reverse complement.
TGAAAAATTGTGAAATTAGTTGTCCCACATGGGACATTTAAGTTTAGCTTAATTTGGGATAACCTACAAAAAATTGGGGTGCCTAGCAACCCTGTTAGAAGCTGAAACTCTGTTTCTGCTATAGGCTACTTTTACAGATTTTCAAAAAATAAGTTGAGTGGCAAAATTAAGGATACAGTCATATTTGCTTGCTTTTATTTAATTTGTTCATGTATGTAAAGATTGAATTTTGTAATTCATTTTTCACCCACTTTCTGATGTGCTAGAGTTCTAGAAAATGTGTAAAGTTGTGTGTTATGGATGACAATACAACCCAGTGACAGAACTATCTTCAAGTGTCTGCAACGCTAATAATATTTTCAAAAATAGTTTGCAATACACTATATATCATATCAATCTATTCTTGCTGTTGTAGTGCTATTTAATTATGGCATCATTTCCTGAAATGTTATAGCAGAAGGGAAGGGGGGTGAATTCAACCCAGACAGTAAATATTTTTGTTGCAGGTCGGGTTAATTCTGTTTTCGATTGGGGTCTATTTTACGCTGAGTGCAATTATTGCAAGTTCGGTTCGGGTAAATCTGATTTTTCAAAAGTTAGTTCAGCATATTATTTCATATTAAATATATCTATAATAATAAAAATAGATGTTTGTGTATGGGCTGTTAACTAAAGAGACCGATGTGTTTCTTCTGCGACCCTTTGATGAAATTCACTTTTTTCATGATCCTGTGACGAAATTCGCGTTTTTTAAATGTCCCTTAGACGAAATTCTTTTTTTTTTTTTTTTTTTTTTTCCCGCGATCATTTTACAAAATTTGTATTTTTTTCGCGATCCTTTGACTAAATTTGCGTTTTTTCAACGGTCTTTAGATAAAATGTGCGCTCTTTCTGCGATCATTACGCAATTCTTTGACGGCTTTTTTATGCGAGTCTTTCACATTTTCAGAACCAAATTCGTTAAATTTTCGGAGCAGAATTACCTCTGCCAGAGACCCGTTCTCCCTTAGCAAATTCTGTTTTGCTTTACAGAAAAACATCGCTTTTACCTCTTTTTTTTTTCCGTTGCGTGTTATGTTTTTAGTCTGCAAGAGCCTTAAAAAGTCTGCGACGCCCGTCGTGGCGTCGTGCACTTTCTGCCACGGGGCAATACAATATTTTAATTATCATTTAACAGATCAATATTAATTAAATCATGATTACATGTTGAAAAAACAACTTAGAAATCCTGAATAAATTGTTTAAATAATCTTTATTTATTTTTTATTGCTATCTCTCTATTCTAAAAAAAGTAACTATCGCTGTCACCGCCGCTGCCGGTTTTGAATTTTTTGTGACTGGAGGTCTTTCTTCGTTAATATTAAGAAAAATAATGCATACAAAAATATGAAAATCGGTGGTATTATAGAGAAATGTTTGATAAACACGCCGATGCAGACAGTTTTTAAAACAAATTATTTTAAGAGATATTTAATGCTAAAGTTGGACAAAATCATTGCATTAAAAAAGTTTTATAGGAGCAAAAACTATGCATGGGAATTTAATCATTTTTAGATCATTTTATACGTGTGAAGTTCCCGGTGTGCAGATTGTATTTTTTTTAAATTTGACTGATTTTTTGAGGTTTTATTTCTATTTTAGAAAATGGTTTTAATTTAAACTGTTGCCACCTGTATAAACAGCGCAAACAATAATGTTTGCTTCAAATTAAAAATTTATTTACACGTGACTATTATAAACAGAGAAAAAAAAAACATTTGGAAATAGAATTAAATAATTACGTATAAAAAACAGGAACTTATTAAAAATTACGTCATAAAAACTATATTGACACGTGAATTTTAAAACAGAAAGGATATTGTAAAATAATAAATTCATTAAGATGCGTTAGAAGTCTTAAGTAGGAGAAATTACGTCACATTTCACTTATTACGTAAAATGAACACAAAATAATATTGCAAAACAGTTTAAATTGAAGAATTTCGCGAGACATTTACTTGATATTTTGAGATGATCTTTTAAACTATTTCAGGGCAAATAACATTTCATTTCTAATAAAAGTATTTTCACGTGAATATTAAAAAGAGAAAGGAAAGTTTGGTAAAAATTACGTCAGATTTAGAATGTCTTATTTAAAAGAACTTTCTTAATAAATTCATTAACATGCGTTAGAAGTCTTAAATAGGAGAAATTACGTCACATTACAGTTATTACATAAAATGAACAAAAAATAGTGTTGCAAAACAGTTTAAATTTAGAAATTGCATGAGACATTTATTTGAATTATTTATTTATTGAACAACAAACATATGACTTGTGTGCTTGACATGAGAGCCCGCTTATAAGTCAATGACCAATATCGCCAAATTATATAAATCGCCAAACCACTCGCCAAATTATACAAGTTGACGTAATTTTTATTTTAAATAACGAAAGAACAAATAAATTAGTATACAAATACAAATAAAACGTCGAAATAAAAATCACTTGATGGCGTAAACACTATAGGTCAAAATTGGGAAATTTCATTAGCGGCCACTGGCCGGTATAACTAGTTTAAGTGGCCACTTTTTTATTTAAAAATACTAAACAGTAAAATTTCTATAAGTATTCATCTAATAGTGAATAGCCCAAATAAAAATGTTAATATAAATATATTGGAACCAAAAAAGTAGAATCCTTGATGAAATGCAAGAAAATTTTATTATCTCCTTGTAAAAAAGTGGCCGATGATAGACAATTTTTCAGTAGCCACTTTTTCTCATTTACTGGCCCTGTGGCTAGTGCTAATTTTGACCTTTAGTAAACACATGTAACTTCCTTACAATCAAGTGAATGTGACATTTACGATCAACTATCATTGGCATTTAATCTTAGTCTGGCGGTAGATTTTTGGTCGATGGGATAACCAAGTAGTACCGTTATAGTTTACCACTCAAGAAAATTCCTAACTGGTGAGTTAAAAAAAAAAAAAAAAAGCTATTGGCCTGATTTTAACCCAGCTAACATAAAAGTACCACGAATTCTTTGCGATCATGGCAAGTTTTATGTAGTTTTACTTGAAAAAGTAACTTTGATTCTTTAATCAAAATGGAAACCTTTCTTATGAAAAACGAAGGAACTGTTGATGATAATCACATGACTTAGGCTATTATTATAGAGATTGTTTTCAATTCTAAAAACAGCGCAAAGAATAATATTTCCTAAAGATTAAAAATTTATTTACACATGACTATTAAAAACAGAAAAAAAAAACCCCCTTAAAATTACTATTAAATGAGTATGTGTTAAAAGCAGGAAAATATTAAAAATTATGTCTTGAAAATTGTATTCACACGTGAATATTAAAAGAGAAAGGAAACTTTAAAATAATAAATACATTAATATGCGTTTAACCCTGTCAGGGGCAAGTTATTTCTATTCGTAAAATGTTGAAATCAGTGAATGACACCAGAAATTTCGAAATATGAAAATGCTTTTGTTCACTTATTTAATAAAAGGAAAATTTTCATTCCAATATTCTGGTGCCAATATGGCATTTAAGAATTAAAATTAAATGTTCCAAAAATGAACCACTGAACCTTGAAGGGGCTAAAGCAGTAAATTGTAGTAATTGTAGTAAATTGTATTATATCAATCGTTTTATAACGCTGTTAAAAAATACCAATCGGCAAAGACTCTGTTTACTTAATTCATTTTATTTTAGCTTCTTTTGAAATGTTTTACTGATCTTCTTTAACCAAACACAATAACAACCACTGGATGTCTTAACAGCAACTGATTCGGCATTAAATTTTCGCAATCAAAGGGAATTGAATGGAAACCCGTTTACAGGGCTATAGGTTTTTTCATTATAATTCAATCATCTCTGTTTTAAAAACCGATCAAATTAGTGCGCTTTTAGATTCTGCGGTGTCTGAACAGGGGTTGGCGAGCGTAGCTTGCAGGGGGCAGAGCCCCTAGTATCTCAAAACAAACCTGAACAAAAGTAATTTTTTTTATTACCGCATTTCTCAATGTTAAATATGTGTGTATTACAATAATATTGATTTCAAAAAGAAAAAAGAAAAGACATATTAGGGCCTAGTCTCTAATTGGATTATGTAAAATGTTTGCTTTTAGTTAAGGTAGTTGCATAACATACATCAGATTTAAAGGTTTGATCCAAATTCAGTAGGATCCCACTGACTTCGATCGAATTCTTCAAAAATTCCATAAGATTTTAAGCTATGCATGATTACAATATCTCTCTGTAGCACTGAAATACTCTTCCTTATATTAATATTAAAACTATATATATTAATATGAAAATCTGTAAAGTTAATGATATGAATATATTTAAATTCATATGATTCTTTAACTTTTTTCTGCAGGATGAAAGTGGTAATAAAATATGGATTTGCCCAGCCTGCTCTGGAGCCGACGATGGCAGTCCCATGATTGGTTGTGACGAATGTGATGATTGGTATCATTGGTAAGTTTTATAACTTTACTAGTATTTTTAAAATGCAGTTGTCATCTCTAAAATTTAGAATTATTCAATGTCAATAATTTGTTTCCCTTTTCATTAGTTTTCCGATGCTTTTCATTTATTGATATGCATGATTATAAATGAAAGCTTATTTAGAAAGTAAGTCCATTAAACAACTTTGTCAAAGTATCAATAATTATTTTACTTTGTTTTTTTGAAATAGCTTTTTAAGTTTCACAAAAAGTTGATACTTATATATTTGTGTGATAGTTCTGCATTGCAATGACAATGTACACCTTTTTTTTAAATTTGTGATATATTAATAGAAGTTTTTCTATTTTAAAATAAGTAAAGGAAATTTTTCAGTTGACATCTAATTTTAATAAATTCTTAAAACAAGATTCATTGTTTTCTATTTAAAGTCTTATTTTAATTATAATTTTATTTATAAAAATGATAATTAGTATACGAAAACAGCTTTTTACTTTAAAAATTATTAACCAATTCCAAAAATGAAAAAGTACAGTCAGACTCCCAATTTAATGAATTCATCGGGACCGAAAATTTTATCCGTTAAATTGCCAGTTATTCATAATATTGGGGTCCAAAAACGAAAAATAAAAAATTTTTGTTTTTTTACAGTTCAAATTTTTACAGTGAGTAATTCTCACTGGTTAATTTGAAATTTTAAAGTACTGAGAAATAGATTTTTGACAATTTCTTTGATTCCTGACTTGAAAAAATTCTTTTTCAACTTTATGGAGAGAAGAAAATGCTGCATCATTTTTATCCTACTTCATGAGGTAATGTTTTCACATTTTCCAGACGATATAAAGCATGAGAAAAAGTAACAGTTTTAATGGGATTTTCATTATCGATTTCTGCATCAGAATCGCTATTCATTGTTTCTGACAAATCAACAATTTCATTAACTTCAGTTGTACAGATAGACAGTCTGTCATCACATGTGACATAATCGTTTTAAATTCTATCTCAGGTGCGACTTCTTTTCATATGACTTCTTTGGGGGGGGGGGGGGGGGGGGGTCATCATTTTCATCACTTTCCACTTGTGTGCCTGGAAATCCTGTTTTCTGTAAGCATTTTTCAATTGTATTTTTAGAAACTTGGTCCCAAGATTGTCTCACAAAATATAGAGCATCCAAACATTGGCTTTGTATCTTTTCTCTGCATTTTCATTTAACGATGCCGCAATTTTTCCCATAAGCAACTTTCTGTAATTAACTTTTACAGAACGAATGATGCCAAGGTCTAGTAGCTGAAGCATTCTTGTGCATTTGCGGGAAAACCAAGATTTGATATTTTTTAAATTGTAAATTGGAGGATGAGCGGGACATTGCTCAATAAACAAAAGAAATTTTCTCTTTTGTATCTTCATACAGACTTACCTAAAGACGTCAAAAAGTATGTAAATAGGGAAGAAACAATCCAGGTTTTTTTGTTTGCTGCATATTTTGTCGGTAAGGTCTTTATGCTTTTGAAACATTGTGGCTTTACTGACCCTCCTATCACAAACGTCTTCAACTTGTCAGTTTCACCAGCATTAACCGCAAGCAAAACTGTAATCTTCATTTTGCTTTTTTTCCCTCGCCAAAGCATTTTTTATTTCTATAGCTAAGCATTTTGTCGGGTTGTAAGTCATAAAACAATCCTGTTTCATCTGCATTGTAAATTTTGGATGGTGAATACCCTTCAATCAGGCTGAGCAACTTTCCTTCCCAATCTTTTACTGCATTTTCATTTACATCTGCCTTTTTTGTATACACTTTTTTGGACTACGTCATATCTTTTCTTAAAATGTCAACAATTGGATGCAGAAAAGTCTTTCCCATTACGCTTTTCAGCAAGTTGAAGGGCTTTTTCTTTGATCAGAGGCCCACTAATGGCTATTTTCATGGCACAAACGATGTTGAAACCATTCCACTAGGTTAGATTCAAGAACAGAAAGAGGAGTGCTTTCAATGACTTTCTAATTTCTAACGATTCCACATTCTGTTGGTTGTTTAACAATTTTAGCTAATCTCCAGGAGATTTAAAGGGGTTCTGCTAAAGCGTTTTGTGGTCCAGTGCTCTTGTCAAATTTGCATAAAATGTTAAGATTTTCACTCCACGAAAAATGTTTTCATTTTCGACAATCTGCCATGTTTCACAAAGTTTCAAAAATCAAATGTCCTGCATAACCAAGCGTCCAATACACCTCATTTTTATCAAGAAAGAGAACAATTGGTAAAAATTCTTAAACTGTGTCCTCTGCGTTGGAGTGGGGAGAGATAAGAGAGGAATTTTCTGTCCTGTTTGAAACCCACATGACAGGTTACACTCATGACTCTTCTGCACCTGTGAGGTCTAATAATGCACTGCACCCTCAGAGCAAAGATGACTAGACAGCGGATCCCATTGTTATTTGGAGAGAAAGTTTGAGGCAAACATTAGATCCCAGTGTCATTCTCTTAAAGCGAATGTGCAGTCAATTCTAGACAAATGGCGACACAATGAAATTTTGGTGAAATTCCGAGGAAATTTTAGCAGAAGAAAACCAGTTTGGCACGTTTCCTCTGCCCACCATCGGCCTCCCTTATTGAAAATTGCTGGTTACAAGAAAAACCTTTTTTTGTTCCGGACAAGATGGATATGCCATTTGAAAAGCAATCCAATATTTTACTGACCCAAACTAACAAAAAGAAATTTTTCAATTTTGGCTGTTGAAAAAATTCATTACTTCAGGGTTTATTAATTGTTAAAAAGGATTTTTGCTTTCATTTTAATCATGAAAAAATAAAAATTTGTTAAATCGTGAAATTTGGTAAATAGAGGTTTGTTAAATCGGGGTCCTACTGGATTTAGTTTATAGTGTATCTGTATATGTATGGGCGATATCTCAATTTCAATATCGATGTATCATTGGCTAAAATAAATAATATAACAAGCGACATTAAAGCTAATATAACTTAATCCACCATTTCACCGATACAAGTTTTTCCCACGATGATCGCAAATTTCCATGTTAACGTATGAGAAATTTAAATAGGTGATTGATTTACTCATTACATATAATATTTATCAAATACAGTTTTTACCACCAGACAGTAGGCATCCTGTGCTGATGTAGTACATTAAAAAAAAAAAAAAAAATGTTTCATTATATTTTAAGTAGTTTAAAACAAAACCTCTCAAAAACTGAAAATTCTTCTTCAAGAATATTTTCCAATTTTCCCACCTTAATAATATTTAAAACTTAAGGGAAATTTTTTTTCATCATATGTCTACTTTCTTAGAAAACAGACAACATCAATTGTTTTCAGAAATCCAAAAAACAAAAATAAGGTAAAAGTTGGTTGAAAACATATCTCTGAAAGATAGTTTTCCCCGATATAAATAGAAAAAAAAATGGTTTGTTTTACTTGTCGTATATGAATCTAAAAAAATATGAAATATGGATCCAAGTGTAATTCTTTATTTCAGATGTTGCTATAACCGGATCCCAGAGGCACAAAACGAAGAACAATATCAGTGAGTCCAACTTACTCGGTGAAAAGCAATCTCAAAAATAATTATTATTTTGTAGTGCAATTCTTTATTTTATTGATCCCTATAAAGGATCCTTGTGGCAAATCAAATTCCAGTCAAGAAGCCAAAAAATAAAATCAGTTTGACTTTCCGGCTGTAAGTGAATTAGAGCGACTGCTGGAGTCGCTAAAATCTAACTGGCAGGGAATAGACAAAATATTTGGTTAGAACTTAGATGTGTTTAAAAGATATCCTTTGTAGCAATGGATAAAAACTTTACCCTCATAGGATCACCTGCTACTAATACTGCTACTCACCTGGCACCAATAATAGAAATTTTAAATGCCACCATATTCCATTTTTAGAGCAATTACTATAAATAACGTCTTTTAGAGAGCATTAGTCATATAAAAAAAGAAATATTTACAACTAACATAAAATATGTTTTACTAAATTACTCGCCAATTTTAGCTTTATGCGATTTTAACTTCTTATTTAATCTCTAACAAAGGAATGAGACTGATTATTACAACAATTCAAACAAATATATATTTGGTTTGCTTGTTGTAATTATTGGTATATTTCACCCCCCCCCCCCCCCCACTAACTTTATAGTACAATAAATTTAACAACATATATTACATTAAAAACAATTAGCAACTTCTTGTACTGATATATTCAAAAACCCAAATAACTGAAATAAACACTTCAAAGAAACATTATCTAGCATGTAAAATCTTTAAGCAGAATTCGTTTTATTTTAGCATTACAGTCAGTGATGAATTCAGGGGTGACATGGAGCACCCTCTCCCCTTCCTGGTGTTGTCACATTTTACTCTAATTAATGTCCCAATAAGGCAAATCTCCCCTCTATTTCCTCCCCTTCTGAATTCCATAATGCAATGGATGCCGGCAAAACACAGGGTTTGTTGGTTGTATTTATGACGGCCAATTATCAGCACGAGAGATATAGGCTCTAAGGGGAGGAGTGCCCTCCGTAGGGGTCTTTCTGAGGGAAGCTAATCTGTATTTATGCTTGGTTCGAATAAAAGCACGAAAACTTTGAACGATTAGGCCGACGGGCGCAATTAGGATCGAACCCAGCACCTCCCGTCTACCAGCTTTGAGAGCAGAAGCTCTCGGCCACTGGAGGGGCGGAAAAACACAGGGAGGTGCAAGATACTGAAATAGATGTGCTACTTGTCCACAACATGCAATAGAGATATTTAACAAGCAAAAAATATCAATTTTTTATATCATTCATATCATTTTTTATATCAATATTTTTATAACATCTCTTTTTCGCCAGGGGATATAATTTTTCAATACATAAACACAAAATAAAAACAATTAAAAACTTGTGTTGTATGGGAGGTTCAGCGGGACAGATCCCCCCATTACCAATTTTTTTTTGTTTTCTTCTGTTAGTGTGTAATTAATTATGCCACTTAGGGATAGGTAATTTTTTTTTTCAACATTAAAATTTAAAAAATTAAATTTCAAAATTCAGGGAGAGACAATTGTTCTCCCTTGCTGGCACCCATATATCCCGCCCCCCCCCCCCCAACATCTCCACACACACATGCACTGAACCTCTGAAATACCTACCAGAGAAAAATGTCTTAATTCAAAACTGATTAAAGTATTACGTAGTCATGCACATTTTTCAAGATAATGGAGAGAAGCACAAAGAAAATCTCAAAAATGGATGGAAGTATAAGAAATAAACAATCTGATTGTTTGATTATTTTTTGTCAGACAATATATTTATATTTTACAACTTATAATCGTGAAGAAATATATTTTATTTTTTCTTGTTTGCCGCACCCCCACATAAACTTTTTTTTATACCTTATTTGTGGTTGGGAATTGGGGGGGGGGGGGGGGGGGGGGGGAGTTCGATAAAAAGTAAGGAAAAAACATTTCAAACATATTTTATTCTATTAAAATTGAGCACTGCTTGTTAAAATTGGGCAAGATTCATTTCCTGCACCATTACAAATAAAATAAAATAATACTTAATGGTTTTGAAAATTTGAATGCAAAATTTCTACTGAACGATTTTAGGCAGTGACTAGTGGTCATATATACAGAAGCAGTCAAATATCAAATACATATATCACACAAAAGTCAGTTTTTAAAATAAATCGTGAGGAGGAAAAAAAACTTGCCTCATAGAAGAAAAATATTTTCATTTTTAAAAAATCCTTCGTTATTCTAGAATAGGCATTAATAAGTACTTCTATGGAGTAAATCATTTTCTTTCATTAAATAATTATTATAAACAGGCATGAAAGAGTTCATCCTAAAGGAGGAATTCCACCTTTTTAAAAGCAAATTTGGACATTCTCTGGATTGATGCAAAAATGCAAAGAAAACATTAGAAACGTGTGTGTGTGGAGGGGGTGTCTAGAAAACTTAATAATTAGACATTTTATCTACTCAAATTTTTGAAATTTGTTTCTGAATTGCTGCACTATCAAATCAAAGGCGAGCTTTTATTATAAGCATCTGAAAATCATGTAAATTAAGTCCTTTAATTAGGGAAAGGAAGTTTCCATAAGTTTCTTTTTGGAATAGAATATTTTATTCTATTTATAAAACACTCCTGGGTAATTTCAGTGATGCTTTTTTGGAAATGTATTTCTGGAGTAAAGATCAATTTGGCGTGCAAATATTTAGCATAGTTTTTTTAAGTAAAGTCTTAAACAGTCAAATCATTCAAAATAATACATTTATTTTGAAAAAATTAATGTCTGTACTTCACATAAGTTCATCAGATACATTTGGATGGATTTATACTTTTAGAAAACTGTTTCCAATTTTCTTTTTTGATTTAATGAATTTATACATTTGTTATTTTTTTTTCTTCTTTTAATACTTTCTAAGTTACAAAAAGAAAATAACAATCATATGTTGTGTACAGTTATAATTCATTTTATTGTATGAATAACTGTTAAAATGTGTCTAAATTATACAAGTTTCGCCTTATTGTATAAATGGAAAAAAAAAAATTTCTGCCTTTATTCCCATTTCCCACTTTCATACCTGTATAAAGAATAAATAAAAAATATACCTGAATTATTCTTTGTTCACTTGTCACATTAAATCCATTGTTACAAATAAAATATAATACTTCCTTTCTTCATCGTCCCAATTCATACATCGTTCAATAACAAAAAGTAATAATAATAATATTCGTCAACACCACAGAAATCTAAATATCATAATGAAATAAAAGCCATGGTGTCTGTACCATACGTGGAATTCAACTCATGCGCTCAGAGTTTTATTGGATTGTCAATATCATAAAAAATATATAAATCATCCACAGTTGACGGTCACTGCCAAAAACCATAAACAAACATGCATATTTATCGCCTGTTGCATAAACATAGAAAAAATCGCCCTTTCCTCTTGAATACTCAAAGTCAAAAAAGTGCTCTTTAATATTACGGCTTAGTTTTTAATTAGAAGTATATTTGCATTGTGGTTTACATCATAATTATAATATTTGCGATATACCATTGTGTAGGATTTTTTTATCATTACCCTGGTTTGTATTTCATATAGATTTTATTGATGTATCGCCCAGCCCTAATATATATAGATATATATATATATTATATATATCTACTGTCAAACCCAGTTAATACACGATTCTGCTTAATACACTGATTTTTTCAAGCTCCTTGAACATTTTGCTTAAGACTAATGCAAAAATATGTTTAATATGTGAACAGTTACTATGCGATCCTGCTTAATACTTAAATGATAAAGTTTTGATCTCTTGAGGCAAAAAGTCTCTTGTAATGCACAAATTCATAGAACAAGATGCAAATATCTTCTCTCTTCTTGAGTGTTGCCAATTTAGTGGTATTGTTATTATTCATATAAGTACCACTATTTCTGAATAGTAACATTCGTCTTATTTAATGACATATTAAGGTGACTGTTACAAACTGTTAATCAGGGGTGCAGAATATGTCCGATCCGGCGATCTAGGATTGGGGGAAATTTTAAACACCTGGGGAAATTTTGCAGAAACATATACAATTGATTTCCATTTTAACAACAAATTCCATAATTTCCTGAGATAGAAAAATTTCACTATAAATAAAAAGATCCGTATGGTGATCTTCACAAAATCGATATCTGAATAATATGTACCGTATATCGGGTGATTCTGTTCCGAATTTTCCAAAAAATTAAGGCCTTCGGTTCCGAAAATTTAAAAAATCGTTTATCAATCTGAAAATTCAGACATAAAAATACCGCGAATTTTGTCCAAGAATTACAGAAAAAACGCGAATTTCGTCATAAGATCGCAAATTTCGTCAAAAGATCGCGAAATAACTGCAAATTTCATCAAACGATTGCAAAACAACTGTGAGTTTCGTCAAAAGATCGTGAAACAACCGCAAATTTCGTCTAAAGGGGAGAAATGACCACGATTTTCGTCAAAACGTGGCGAAATAACAGTGAATTTCGTCAAAGGAACGCGAAAAAAAAACCCTGGAAATTTCGTCAAATGTCCACGAAATGAACGCAAATTTCGTCAAATGTCCACGAAATGAACGCAAATTTCGTCAAAAGATCGCGAAATGAACGCAAATTTTGTGAAAAGATCGCGAAAAGCCACACATTTTGTCAAAAGATCGCGAAAGAAGAGCAAATTTCGCCAAATGATCACAAAACAACCGCAAATTTCATCAAAGGAGCACGAAATGAACGCAAATTTCGTCAAAAGATCGCAAAACAACCTCAAATTTCGTCAAACGATCGCAAAACAACTGCGAGTTTTGTCAAAAGAGTGTGAAACAACCACGGATTTCGTCTAAAGGGGCGAAATGACCACGATTTTCGTCAAAACATGGTGAAATAACAGCAAATTTCGTTAAAGGAACGCGAAAAAAAACCTGGAAATTTCGTCAAATGTTCACAAAATGAACGCAAATTTCATCAAAAGATCGCGAAATGAACACAAATTTTGTGAAAAGATCGCGAAAGAGGAGCAAATTTCGTAAAATGATTACAAAACAACTGCGAATTTCATCAAAGAGCGCGAAATGAACGCAAATTTCATCAAAAGATCGCGAAACAACTGCATATTTCGTAGAAGAGTGAAATAAGTGCAAATTTCGTCAGAAGAGGGCGAAATAACTGCAAAACTCGTCAAAAGGAAAGCGAAATAAACGCACATTTCGCCAAAAGATCGCAAAAACTGCAAATTTTGACAAAAGATCGCAAAACAACCATTTCGTCAAAAGATCATGAAACAATTGCAAATCAACTGCAAATTTGTCAAATGTTCGTGAAAAAACCACAAATTTCGTCAAAAGGACAAAATAACCACGATTTTTGTCAAAACATAGCGAAATAATTGCGAATTTCGTCAAAAGAACATGAAAAAAACTCGCATATTTTGTCAAAAGATCGCGAAACAACCACGTATTTCGTTAAAAGATCGCGAAAAAACATGCAAATTTTACCAAAAGATCGCGAAACAGCTGCAATTTCGTCAAACGATCGCAAAACAACCGCGAATTTTGTCAAAAGATGGCAAAGCAAGCGCGAATTTCATCAAAAGGAAGGCGAAATAACTGCAAATTTCGTCAAAAGATCGCTACAAAATGCAAATTTTGTCAGATCGCAAATTTCGTCAAAGGGCCGCGAAAAAAAAACATAGTGCTGGGAGTGGATTCCCTCCCTCCCATTCCCCCCCACTGTGCTGTAACCTTTCAGAAAATTTGCTGTGAATTTCAGCATTTTTGCTTTTCACTCAGAATCACCTCTGCTATATATACTCGCGCATAAGTTGAGAAATATTGGAACCTACGATAATACAGCATTTACCTATAACATACCGTAAAATTTTGGGGAAATTTTCATGTGGATTGGGGGAAATGTTGGGAGTAGAAACATTTTCTGCACCCCTGCTGTTAATAGGGATAGATATTTGAATAAAAATATCCTGCCTAAATTCACAACACTGCAACTATTCTTTGATCCTGCTTCCTAATATTCTTTATCTCTTGCTTAGTCTATGTTTTTTGCTGATGTGCAGAAAGATAGGTTAATTTTTGCTGGTTTTAGTTACTTATTCTTCATTCTCTGTATGATATATGTTGTCAATTCTTGTTTTTTCTTCTCGTAGGACTAGTAAATTAAGTTTCTCTGTAATGTGTGCTTTTAAATGTATTCAAAGAGAAACAGAAATGTTTTTTCATTTTCAATTATATGTCTTGGTTACTTCCTTTGAATGTCTGAATGCTCTTGTTTTATTCAAGGCCAGGTAGTTACTTGCACAACTGATTTCGTTTAATCAAGTCATCTCTCTTTGTGTTGTCATATCTTTGCGAATTTTCTGTTAATATGGAGAACAGGCTGATCACACACCGGGCATCTGCACTAAAAATCACACACCTGAGTCATAGTTACACAGTTATGCTTCGTGATGTTCACTCCAAATTTTGAATTCACACAGCTCACTTTCGCTGGTTAAGTCTATTTTTCCATTGATCAGAACTAGGGATGTAACGAATATTCGGCCACTATATATTGAAAATGAATTTTTAATTTATTTACACGTATAAATATTTTTTTTTTTTTTTTTTTTTTAAGCAAACATTATTGTTTCTGCTGTTTATACAGTTGGCAACAGTTTAAATTAATACCACTTTCTAAAATCTGTTAAAAATATCTCTAGAAATGCTGAAAATCTGAATTTAAGATAGAAATAAAACCTCAAAAAATGAGTCAAAATAAAAAAATTAATGCAATCTGCACTCCGGCAAATTCTAACGCATAAAATGATCTAAAAATGATTAAATTCCTATGAACAGTTTTTGCTCCTATAAAACTTTTTTAGTGGAACGATTTTGTCCAACTTTAGCATTAAATATCTCTTAAAATAATTCTTTGATCTGAAAACTGTCTGCATCAGCGTTTTTATCAAACATTTCTGTATAATACTTTCGATTTTCATATTTTTGTATGCATTATTTCTCTTAATATTAACGAAGAAAGACCTCCGGTCACAAAAAATTCAAAACCAGCGGCGGTGACAGCGGTAGTTACTTTTTTTTAGAATAGAGAGATATTTCAAAACAAATAACAAAGCCAGTGAAAGTTAGGTTTAGCAGGTTTGATTTTCTAAACAAACCATTTATTGCTATTGGCAAAAGATAAATAACCACTTTTTCGCTACCACTTACCTTAGCGTTTTATCATATCAAAATATTGTAATCACAAGTAACTCATTTTTTGCGAGAAATAGACACACACACCAATTTCAACACCTCAGCAAACAAAGAAGCCACCTAAAGATAGGTTTACCAGGTTTGATTTTCTAAACAAATCACTCGTTGCTACCAGCAAAAGGTAAATAACTGCTTTTTCACCGCAACATACCTTAGCATTATGTATATATATATATATATATATATATTGTCAGATGAATGAATTCAGGTTTCATTGTCAAAAATCACCAGATATAATCTTTTCATTTTCATCGTATGTAAAAGTAATGTTCTAAATATATTTTGCTTAAGAGAACAGGAGAAAAAAAAAAAAAACTATGTATATAGTTTTAAGATCAGTTTCTTAATGAGTCTGATAATGGCTTTCATGTTATTCTCATCAAACTATCTTTGTAATGGTCACCGCAGTAATATTTAACAATATCCATTTATTATGTAATCTTTAAAAAAAAAGATGTATGATATACTCTTCATGCGTCATTTTACACTTTGCTATTTTCAAGCGTTGGCAGGTATGCTTTTCTAAAACCAGGCCCAGATGAGTTGAGAGTTACCGCACCCTGATTTTCCAAAATGCTCAGTCGACCGGCACTGGTTCCTTTAGCACTCTATCATCGTAAAAAGCCGTGGATTTTTTGTTGTCCCGTCTTAAATATAGATTATTTCCGGTAAAGTGTGACACTACAGAAATAGGAGACTATCTTATTTAATAGTCTAAAAAGTATCTAGTAGGGTGTCAACGATTTTAATCAGTTGATTTAAATCAGCGATTAAATCGTGATTTTAATCAAACGATTTTTTAAAAAAAATCATTGATTAAAATCAAAAATTTTCTAAATGTTTAAAATTTTAAAAAAAGTTTTAAAATCTAAGATGAACATAATTTGAAAGTTTTTACAGGTATTTTGACTTATGAATAAACAAAAAAAAACTTTAAATAATTGTTTCTAAGCTTAATTCCTGAGTATTGTAAAAAAATAAAAACAGTTAAGTTTGTAAAAAGCATTGTTTTTATCCAACATAAAACAGTTTCATTTAATAATGATATTTAAATCTAATATAATTGGCAATGTCATAATTTCTTTTAGATAATCAATTTATGCATGTTATGCAAAATAATCATAGCAAGTGTATTAAATTTCTTCAAATAAAAGAATAAATAGTCAGTGTCCTAGTTTCTCGTTCTACTTTTGTAATAATAAATTAATAGCAATCTCGAGTGAAAGAAAAATGAAAGACTGACATCTGCTCAACAGCTAAATTGTAAATGAATGCATAAGAGAAAAAGAACTAATTGGTGTAAAAAGGTTAAGGACAGCAAGAGCTTCTTCGGTATAGGTTGAATAAATGTTTTTAACTTTGTAACTCATATATATTAAATAAAAAAATTAATTAGATATTGAAAAGGCAGCAAAACTTTTCTTAAAAAAAAAAAAAAAAAAAAAAAAAAAAAAAAAAAAAATGAATTATTGAAAACTAATAATTCCCACTGAGAGGTAGTAATGGTATTATATAAATATTTTGAGGATTTCAGATATAACTGGCTATCCTTATATTTATTCTGTATCTGTGTTTGAATGGGTTTAACTCATTTTCATAATTTTTTTGGTTAGTTACACATACATGTGTGTAAGTTTAGAGTTTGGTGACTAACAGTAATTTTTCTAAGTACAAATGCAAAACGAGCTGCAAATAATATTTGTTTTGTTATTTGTGGTAATAACTAAATAACTAATGAAATTACTTATTTGCAGTTTTTATAAATTCTGTAATTACTTACTGTTTCTTCTAGGCCATTTTTAAGTGTGCCGCACCTTGTCCCTTTTGAAATTGGCAAAATGCACCCTAACTTAAAAAATAGTTAAATTCACCTATAGTTGTAGGCAGAGATTCCTTGTAAAAAACTTCCCATTCTACAGTATTTCTAAATTCATGTGCCTTAGATCTTGCAAAAATATAGAACTTTATTTCCATAATATGTTCCTAATTAGAGAGTTATTTGTTTAATAATTATTAATTTGAAGTAGTGTTAACTTGTTAACTATTTAATATTAAATGCAATTATTAATAATTTTAATGTTAAATATCACTAGTATTTAATAAAGTTTTACATTACTACAACATTAATGTATATAACATTATTGTGTGATACTAACTAATGAAACTACCAATTTGCAGTTTTTATAATTTCTGTAATTACTAACTAATAATTATAATTTTATTAATTAAAGAGTAAAAACATAAATTATGTTAGCAATTAGTGGTTTAATTGTTTTGGAAACCTAAAACTCTTGGTAACTATTCAGTATTTGAACGTTGTGAAAAAAATCGTAAAAATCCGATTTAAATAAAAAAAATCTGATTTTTTTTATTCTTTTATACCCTAGTATCCAGGCACCATGGTGCTTTATGGGTCTGGCAAATCTGAGCTTTTAGCTCCGACCACAAGAACAGAGAATTGTGTCAAGTCAGTATTTTTGCTCTTAAAGATTGAAAAATTTGAAGTATGAAAGTGATGAATATTGTGTAGAAAACAAAGTTAACAGGGGCAAATTAGATTTAAACTACGACCTTTCAAAATTAGATAAAATTTGGGAATTTTAAATTTTGAACTTTTAATTCCAAACTTTAAATTTAAAATAAGGATTAATCTTTATCCTTTCATATATATAATATACGTAGTCATAGAATCAAAAAGAAGGCACTGTCTGTGTTACATAAATTGGACATTACACAAAAATATGACTTTGAGAGCCATATGGTAAAAGAAAAAAGGCATTAGTAAAGTCAATAAAAAATTCAGAATCAATGTTATGTACTTTGCTGAAAAATCGACATACAATCAATAAAATTGCAGTTGCTTACTTGTCCCAAGAGAATGATGTTTGAAAGAAGACATACGGGGGCATATATAAGGTATGTTTGACTGGTATACTTGAGCTCAAGCTTTGAACCTATCTGTTAATGGCCGATAGTGAAACAGAAGGCTTCATGTATAGCACAGATTATCAACAAAAATTTTTAATCATCAAGTGGATTGTTGAACTGATTTAAAAATCCACATAGAGTCATATACAAGCAGGTTTCTGGAGAAGGCGACAACAGTAAACATCAAAGATGTATAATTCTGGAAACCCAGCTTTTTCAAATGGGCTTCTATAAACTATCAAAGTATATATTGGTTATTTTATCTTTAGTGTGGTCGAAGTTGCACTATTATTCAAAGTAATCAATTAATGCATGATAAAACATTGACTGTGAAAAGGACAAATGCACTGGAGGAGTTCAGCAAAGATCGAGTGCTTGTCGAAAGAAATGCAGACTGCACCGACAAAATTAAGCTTTTCGTGATTGGTAAATCACAAAACCTTCATTGCTTTAAAAAAAAATTGAAGAATGTGGAAACTAGAAGCTGATTTGGATGACCGGGTGATCTTTTTGTCTGATAGATGTGCCACTTTGGCCTATATTGCATGAAAAATACGGGAAGATAATGTAATTTGTTGAGAACTGCCTAGCCCAACCAAAGAACATTCCAACTTTTAAAAACATCCACATCGACTTTTTTGTCACCAAATCTGAGGATTATGCTTACATGGATCGTTTTTTCTTATTACATAAAAAATTAAGTGCTGAGTATAAAGTTACTTATTATCACAAGTACTAAATATGATTTTAATAATTGTTACTATTTGTCTACAAATAAATTTTAAATGAATGCATCAGTTTTTATTTGTAAAAGAAAATTTATAGATTTTAAAATGTTCATTTTCCTAATGCTCTTATGAAAATTTTATTAGAATCAGGCAAATGACTCATCTGTCAGTCTGTTTATTTGCCATTCATGTCTTTAATGTTTATAAAGATACTTCAATCATAATGAAATTGAAATATGTTGTCATGGTAAGGTGCAGTATCTTACCTTTTAAAAATGGTTTTCATATCATATATAGTTTTTTTTTTTAATGTTTGTATGAAAAGTGCGAATTTACTATCATTTACAGTGTCCCCCCCCCCCCCCCCCATCATTCAGTATTTGAATGGAATCAGTGTTTAAAATGTTATGCTGGTTAATAAAGTTCACTTTTATTTAGCTTAGATTTACTCCAAATGATGTAGTCTCACTCATTTGTAATAATAATGTTGATAATAATTCGTAATGTTTTATCAATTTTTCTAAAAAATCTGATTTTGTACTACCTTCATTTTAGAGAGAGAATAAAATAAATTCAACAGTTTCTTATGATGGTATAGTAAATGCAATGCAAAAATTAATTTAAGACCTTTATTGTACACTCTTTGAAAAATATTTACAATTTATTTTTCTTCGCCATCAGGTTCCAGCCAAGAACAACCTCACCTTGTAATTAGTGTTTCATAGTTGGAATAAATTTTCCAAATAATTTTGACCTAAAATGATAAAAATAAATATATTTCAGTTTTATGTAAGATCATTTCGGGAAATACATAGTGAAATTAACAAATGGTACACATTAGGAAAAAGGTTCTATTTAAAAAAAAGAAGTGTTTATTAAATAAATATATATGTATTAGTATACCGGGTGTCCTAAAAAGGACTGACTGATTTTAAAATTCAATAACTTGCAAACAGTGACAGATATTTAAAAATTTCTTGCAGGAGAGTTATGCATAAGGTCAAAAGTTTTATTACAGTGATTTTCGATTTTAGTTCGAATTACAACAATAGATGGCGCTATAAGCAATAGTCGCTAAATACAGGCTTGATTTTTGGTCCTTTCTCTTGTTCCATGCGGAAAAAGGAGATGGAAATGTATTGAGCGGGCCACGAAGTACCAAAAATCGAGCCTGAATTTAGCATCTATTGATCACAGCGCCATCTATTGTTTGTAATTCAAACTAAAATCGAAAATCACTGTAAAAAAACTTTCGACCTTATGCATAACCCTCCTGCAAGAATTTTTTAAATATCTGTCACCGTTTACAAGTTATTGAATTTTAAAATCAGTCAGTCCTTTTTAAGACACCCGTTATATACATATATGAGGACCCCAGAAGCCAAGGGGTATAAGTGACAATATTGAAAAAATTGAACTAAGTGCACAGACGACCTGGAAAGTGCACAGACGACCTGGAAATATGCTTTTTTCTTTTCAGGTAAAGAAATATAAGTGATTTTCTAATTATGTGTTGTGTTTTAGAGATCAACCACTTTTGCCAAATAATGATCAATATTGATTCATTATGAATTTAAAGAAAATAGCGCTCTACTTTTTTCAAATTTATTGAAATAAGAGTTCAAGGACCACTGTGAAACGAGCAGCAGTTTCCTATTTCAATTCAGTCAATTATTATTGATGTTCAACTTTAACGTCAATTATCTTTGAACTCAATTTACTCCAAATCGAAAATTTGTCACTTGTACCCCTTGGCTTCTGATGTCCTCATATAGTATATATACGGGGTGTTGCTGAATTCGACTGACAAATTCAGAGGGGTGATAGTAGGCATCAAGCCGATAAAAAATTGCCATAGAACATGAAGTAGAGGTCCGCACGGGCCGGAATTTTCAGACCCGGCCCAAATGACAGCTATCTTGGCCAGGCCCGTACACAAATCAGTGAAAACAGGCCCGTTTTTTTTTTTTTCGACACACAATTAAGATTCTTTTAATGAATACTACATACATTGTGGGAACATTTTGCAGTATATTTTAGATTACTACGTGTTCACAAAACAGAAATCACACAATAGTAACATTAATGATTACTTACAGTCTTAGATGTTTCAAAATTCAAACAAGGATTTATTAAAAAATTAATGTAGTTTAGAATAAAGGGTTAAAAACATAACTTTTGAAGCTGTATAATGAAAAGTAGATTTGTGAAAATATTTTTCTCTCATTTTTTAAGGCTTTTCTCAAATCCAAAGGAGCTACATTCTAACACATTCCTGAATTAATTTCTTTTCAGAAAAGCGTAAGATTGGCATGTATTCTTATTCAGAAACTATGTGATTGGCGTTTTTTTATAAAAGCAATATATTTTTGAGAAAATATTGCCAAAGTTAGCATTTTGAATCGAATTTCTGGAAGCGATAGCATGGGAAAGTAGGATGATAAAAATATCTTATATCTCTGTAAGTAATTAATCAAAAATAAAAAACGCTATTCTATTCCAAATCCCTTCAATAATCAGGCCTTTCAATTTTATGCCTTTACAGTTAAAAATGAGCCAGAAAATTTGTAGGAAAGATTGCATTGTTGAGCATTGAATTTGAGAACCATCATAAGGAATATATCTAAAGATAATGTTATCATAAGTTCATTATTCCTCTTAGTACTTTTACAAAATATAATGCCTGCCCTACACATCCTGAGAACGATTAAGATCAGTTCCGTCCTGGTACGAGTATGTAGAAAAAAAATGCAAGCCTGATCTCGGCCCGGCACGAGTCTGCTGAGCCAATTAAACCCAGGATCAGACACCATGTAACTGTCTGATGCCAATCTCTATGATGGACATGTTACATTTCTGTATGGATGTTGTCAAACTCGCATCGGCCCATGACGCACATTTATAGTTCTTCTCATGACAAGTCATATTCATTGAAAATGGCTCATATTTGATGTGCTTCGTCTAAACTTTTATATTGGGCACGTAGGCCCGCTTAATTTTTTTATTGGCCCTGTCCTGTAGGCCTGTTCAATTTTTTTTGCCTGCCCAGCCCAGCCCGTTTATTTTGTTTGTTGGGCCAGCCGATAAAAAAATTGTCTTAATTCTACCGGCCCGTTTGTAAATTCGCCTTCATTTTGTCTGCAAACCACTTAAATAGTTATGAAGGGTGTGATGTCAAGTGGAACTAAAAGGGACAATAATAAGTAGAAAAACATTTATTTGACATAAATCAGGATTGCAATGCATTACAGTTCAATGTCAAAAAGGAAACAGCAAGACACTTTTATAAGAATTTTTCAAAGTTGTGGCCACGAAGGTCATTGCACAGATGACATTTATAGACGAAGGATTGCCATACACATTCAGACATACCCGGTGTGCTGCCAATGTCTGCTGAAGCACCGACAATCTGTGTTCTCAGATCCTCTAGTGTATCCGCAAATGTCTAATAAACAATCGATTTCAGGTGGCCCTAGAAGAGAAATCCAAGAGATTGAGGTCAGGGGAGTGTTGATGCCAATCAACAGGTCTGCTGCGTCCAATTCACCTCCTGGGATATGTAGAAACAAGGTGGTTATGCACTGCAATCATAAAATGGGCTAGTACATCATCATGTATGAACCACATGTTTTGGCACACAGTGGCCGGTATTCCCTGCACCAAATCTGGGAAGATGTGCTGTAGGATAACAAGGTAACTTGCGGCAATGAGGCGTTCATGCAGAAGGTACAGTCCCAACCAATGATCTCCGAGAATCCCTCCCCGGATGTTAATACTGAACTTGTGTTACACTTTTGATGAGACAGTTCGGTGGTGAATTTCAGATGACCATATATGCACATTGTGCATCTTGGCCACATCCTCTCGTAAAGCAAGCTTCATCTGAGAATAAAACAGTGGAAATAATAATGCAAATGTCATTGGATCACTTGATATGGAATGACCTTTTTTGAAATAAAATATTTTGTCTCATTTGTGCAACACTTTTGGATAGTTTCAGTGATGTATTTCTGGGAAAAAAAGATCACTCTGATGTGCATATATTTAGCATGGAGAATTTTACCCCCCTCTCAACGAAGGATAAATCTTAAACAGCCAAAACAATCCAGAATAATATTTCTTTAAAAAAATTTATTATTGTACTTCACAGTAATTCAAATGATAAATGTGGATTTATGCTTTTAGCAAGCTGCCTTCCATTCTCTCTCTCTTTTTGATTCAATGAACCTATTGTGTTTATTGTTATTTTATTTTTTAATATTCTGAATTACTAAAAGTAAAAACAATCATATGTGCAATTATATTTCAGTTTATTGTATAAATTCCTCTTAAGTGTTTAAATTACAAGAATTTCCTGCCATTGTATAGATGGTAAATTTTTTCCACCATTTTATCTGTTTCCTGCTTTCATTCCTGGAAGTGTGTAGTTAGATTACTTGTCTGTTAAATTTTTGTTTTATTCATTTATTGATGAAGTTTTAATTTCATTGTAGATTATTAGCCGTAAACAAATGCTGAACTATTTATATTGTTTTATGTACAAACATATTAATCTTTCATAATTGGACTGCACGTGATAAATAGATTAAAAAAAAAAATCATGCTTGAAAATTATTTTAAAAACTATAATTAAAAAAAAATTAAATAAATCAGTAAATTGAGATACAGTTTTCAAACTAATTGCATTTGAAAGAAATTTTGTTTTCTGTATTCAATGGTGTAAAAATTGAAATTGTGCAATGTTTTGAAGTTAAAAAAAGTTGTAGTAAGAGTGAAATTTATTGACCAGATGTTGCCACCATCAATATAACATCAGCCTTACTCACACATGTTTTTACTTTATATCATAGATATAAAATTTTTCTTCTATTATATCAAAGTAAAAAAATTAAGTATTCCTGTATACCAGAAACAGCAAATCTTTGGTACATGGCAAATTAATTTCAGCACGCCGCAGATTCATGTTTTAAATAAAAATATTGTAGTGAAATTCTACAAAATGCTGCAATTAGGTGACTATCAAAAAGGAAAGATTATCAGGCATTGTAAGAAAAAATGCCGATGGTAAAATAATGACAATTTTAATTCAATTCCTGGCACAAAGAACTGTTTTAAAAAAGCTGTTGTTTGCCATTTTGACAATTTATCTTACGAATCATTATTTTCGGGAATGAATAACATGAAAATCTCAAGTAGAAATCTTTTGTCAGATGACTTTTATTCAGCTTACTTTTTAAAGTATGAAACTGCTTACAATTATTTGGCATCTAAGATGCAATAAAAGAAATACCTTTTCTTTATTAATTATTTTAATATAACCATTATTATTGATCCATTGCATATTTTGGTTATTAGTACATCATGTTCACGTAAAGTATTCTTTTGGTAAAAATTGCCATGCAGATGTGAAAAGTTTTGCTGTTCCTGCTCTAGGCTGCATGTTTTCATCTAAATGTGTTGCAAAAATACAGACAATGACAAAGACAAAACTAATCCAATTTGTGTTTTCAAGGATCCCTGACTTTTCTTTTAAACACTGTTTTGTATTAATCAGCTGAAAATGAATATCAGTTGATATCTAGCTTTTATATTGAATTTTTATGACTTTTTCTGAAACAATTGATTAAATAATGTAAATGTATTTTTTTTAAATGTGCTTTCATTAAAATTTACTAAAATGTAGAAAAAATATTTTTTTAAAAAATACACTACCAAATTTGCCATTATTATTTTTCAACAAATACTCATTGTTGAAGTTGATACTGATTTCTCCATTGGAAATCAAACTATAATTAAGTGACCATTAAGTTTAACCACTTCACCGGCTGCCCCGAGATAAGTCGGAGGTAAAAGCACTGTTTTCCCATACCTGTCGCCGGTGAAGTGATTAAGCAGTGTTTTTGCAATGTCTTTTAAAAACGGAGGTTGCTTGGCGGCAAGACCCCACTTTGGGGTCAAATTTTGAAAAATTTCAAAACACGTGTTGGCTAATTTTAGTTATATTATAGGCATGTCAAGTTTCAAGATTTTATTTCCATTGGTTTATGAGATAGTGTGAATTTTTTTAAATTTTTAATTTGCTCCCTTTAGGGATCGAATTTAAAAAAAATCAATGTTTAATCCCCATATTGCCCTCAGGAATACATATATATCCCAAATTTCAAAGCTCTATGTCAACAGGAAGTGGGTGAAAAATGAGTAACGAGATTTGACTGCCACATACAAACAGAATTGCAAGTTAAAAGAAAGTATGTAAAACTAGTGGTATTTTGTTCTTCTG
Organism: Maratus speciosus; assembly: GCA_963932465.1. Taxonomy (NCBI): domain Eukaryota; kingdom Metazoa; phylum Arthropoda; class Arachnida; order Araneae; family Salticidae; genus Maratus; species Maratus speciosus. The sequence goes on along the minus strand of OZ010790.1, from coordinate 311,673,130 downwards.
TTACTCATGCTTTCTTCTTTACATGTATTCTTTCCTTGAACTTTATTCATTTTATTTTTTTTTACTATGGGATAGGAGCTCAAGTTTGATTGATATTTTAATCCTTATTATAAATGTTTTAATGTTATTATTTATTATGCTTATTTTATTTGATTATTTTTTACAGGGTTTGTGTTAACATAGTTGTGCCACCCAAGGAAGAAGAAAACTGGTTCTGTGTTCGTTGTATAAGCAAAAGGCAGACACCAGCTGTTAAACGTAGAAGGAGAAAACACAAAAAAGATAAATAAGCGTTTATGCTTGATTTTTAACAGTTTTTAATTTTTTATTTTGTCTCCTTGATTAATTTTCATAATCATCTAATTTAATCATATTTTTTTTGTTGTTTTCTTTGTTATTGTTAATAAAATCAAGTTTTTAGAAATCATGTGTATCTCCACTATATATCTGTACAGAAGTAGAATGAATTGTTAAGCTGATTTGTAGATTTATAAATCTCTCTTCTGTGAAAATTGTTTTATGTGGTTTTGGTATATTAAAAAAAAAAAAAAAAAGAAAAAAAGTTGTAGATGCAATATAAAATGCTCAAACACTTTGATATGTATTTTGTGTTAAAATAATTTTTTCATCAATATATGGGACTTTTTACAGATGAAGAGGTTTGTATTTATTTTTTATGCCATCAAGTTACTAATGAACACTAAATACTTTGCTGCATTACCTATGTAAATAATATACTGTCAATTTTCATTAATTGAGGCTCACAAAGGCATGCTTTTATAGACTTGATGAGAAAATGCTCTGAATGTCTTCATTGATAGTATTTGTCAGTATAAATAAGATCAGGTTTCAATTTAAAAAGATTGACTTTATATTAATTTGATTTTCTGTAATTGCTTCCTTGAGTTAATGTATAAATAATATCTTATTGTAGTATCTTTGGAAATTGGTGTTTCTGGTTGATTTGTAGACCTGTATGAATTGTTTTATTTTAATAAATGTTTTTAACATATTGTTTCTTTGAAGTTTTATTCGAACTCTGCAAATAAATTGTACTATCTGTGTAACTATTTTTTCCTCTATGTGTTTTATTTTTACATTACAAAATTATCTTGAATTATTTAAATATGTGCTGCAGGAATTCTTATTTTAAGAATTTTCTCTATATTGAGGGGAAAAAAAATTAGCAAAGTATTACAAAAACACTTTTAAACAAAATATATTACAAAAAAGAAAATAAATTTAAAATAAATAAATAAAATAAAAAGTTGCAAAAAACATAATTATTAGCAAAATATTGCAAAAATAAAACTTTTAATTTTTTATTATCTAAACAATATTTACATTATTTGCATTATATTTACATTACTAATATATAAAAATGAAAATTTGTCTGTAATTCTATACAAATCCACAGTTTGGAAGCCAGAATTGTCAATGTTATGTACATGTGTTTTACATGGCCGAGGCAACTAAAGTAATCCGAAATCAATACATGTGTTTTACATGGCCGAGGCAACTAAAGTAATCCGAAATCAAAATATTTATAGTTAATTTTTAATTAATAAAAAACCACCAATTTAACAGCAATTTCCTATCAAATTTAAACATTTTTCGTTGTAGCAGTTGCAACAATTGAAAATCCCCAATAAAATTCTTACCACAACAATTACTTTTCTACTGCAAGATTTCCACGTGAAAAATGAAAATGAAATAAATAGTTTGATGAATTTAAAAAAAAATTAGCAAATATTATGTCATAACTTTTTTATTGCAAGATTTTCACGTGAAAAATGGAAATAAATAGTTTGAAGAATTAAAAAAAAATTGAATATAACGTCATATTAGATATACTAGCTGAATTACCTGGTGTTGCCCAGGGTTTTAAACATGTTTGATTAGAAAAATCAACTTTAAAATTAAACACCATACGGACTATGAATCTCGCACAAATATGCTCTCTTTTTTAATATATTGAAAGCCTTGAGAAATTTTGCTTTTATACCAGTATTTAAAAAAAATGTTTCCTAAGCTTAAATAAATATAGCCTTGATTCTTGAAAAAAAAAAAAAAAATTGAAAAAGAAATGAAAATTCATGAAAAGCCCTTCATGATATCGCTTTCTCTTGTAAAAGCATGCATTAACCATATATTTGTTTTAAATATGAGGTCATACATGAATTAACCTATATTATTCACAACTAAAAAGAAATGGTGCATCTAGTATTTGTTGAGAATTAAATAAAAATCATGCACTCGTGACATCATAATTCACTTTTATATTTTAAAAGAATGAAAAAGGCTACTATAATTTGTGACTTGTGCTATAGCCAGTATACACGTCAGGAACACATTGCCATTATCATTATCTTTTTACACTTGACGTTTTCGCTATAGTACTCCATTGTGAAATCTGGTAATTTTTGAAATTCAACATTTGAAAATGGCATAATCATTAGATTTGAAATTTATTTCAAGAAAAATACAATTTTTTACCTTTCTAATGCAGTTTGTCGAAAAATTTTCTGACGAATACTTTTCGAGCTGTTAATTTTTTTCAGTAACTTCAAATGTTTCATTTTCCAAGATTAATCTGTGGCAACGATTAGTGAAAAAGCCAGTCGTCAGCAACGCATAGCTTTTTTATTAAAGAGGATAATAGACATCAGTAGGTGAGTATATAACGTCATATGAGTTTGAAAAAACGTATTAAAACATGATAAAAAAAAAAACGATTATGGAAATATTGGCATATTTTAACATTTTCAGAGAAGCTTTTTTTTTTAATTGTATGTTTTATAGCGTTTTTTGCAATTGATTTTTCAAAACAAATATTCTTAAAATTCTGGTCAACGGGTTATCTAGTTATCTAATAAACAACGGGTAGCTAGTTATCTAATAAATTCTTGTAACATTCAAAATGCTCATTAATGCTACCAAAGATTACCTGTGTGCTAAGCAAAAAAATTTAATCTCAACACTTTTGGAGATGAATGGAAATAAAATGGTGATTGATTGATATTACCTGATCTTCTATCAGCTGTGAATGAAGAAATGTTAAAAAAAAAAAAAAAAAAAAAAAAAAATTAACATGAAAAAAAAAAAATCAAAAGAAATATTGTTGGTGATACATAAAAGGGCAAAAGAAGATATTGTTATAACTTCTTACCAAAAAAAAAAAAAAAAGTAGAGAATATTAAGCATGCTTAAACTTACAAAAGGATTTTTTTTTTTTTTTTTTCCCTTTAAGTGTACAATTGCATAGCTGCGAACTCTTGATTTTTCACACCATTTTTTGACCAGCACTCAAAGCAACTTCTCTCATGGATTTTCATGTTTATCAGGTAGTAATAGATATTTTTTATTTGGTATTTAGTGTCATTAAGAAGGAAAAATTAATTTCAGGATTTACTGGGTGATTCAGCTAAAAATAATAATAATATTCTGTAACCTGTCTAAATGTCTGTCTCTTGTATGATGTCCAAATCTTAGGGGAGTGGGAGCCGTTATACTCCTTTTCACTAACAAAGGTGCATGACTTTCACACTCACCAATTGACATGAAAATCGCATATGGTGCTGTCTCTTCTACCTCGTGCTATTGCAGAAACACAGTCTCAACTTGTAAAGGTCAATGAAAGGCTTGCGCCTCTGTTAGTGAAAAGGAGGTATAGTAAGCGTTTTTTCTCAGTAAAAAAACAAAACAAAAATCGGAACTACATAAAATTTGAAAATTAATTGTCCATGTAATAATTCCAGCTGTAGTCTAAATCATGAAGAATAAAATTATCTCATCTACTACAAAGAAAGCAGCTTATTAGATAAATGCCTTCTGATGTTTCAAAAAAAAAAAAAAAATGAAAAGAGAAGAAAAAATATTTTAATTCCTCTCTTCAGATTTTAAATAAAGTTACCATGCTTTTATTTTATTTAGCAACAGCAAATTAATGAAACAATTTACTTTAATTTTCTCTCTTTTCTCCCCCCTCCTTTCAAATCTAATTAATTAGTTTTATTTCTTTTATTGTAAAATGAGGTCACATAAAATCTTATATATATATATAATTTACTTTTGGGATATAAAAACTTATTTTTCTTTTTCACATTTCATGAGAATTATTACAAGTTGAATAATGATACCAGTCCTGTGAGATGCGTCTTATGCCACAAGTGCATTTCGGTAGCATTACTCGTGTTAACTGTTAGTTAAAAATTGAAATATGGCAGGAAACATTTTTTTTGTTTTCGAGGATGACCGTTCTTAAGACATAGGAAAGTCCTGTGTAGTTTGGGTTATATTTGAGCCGAAAATTCTGTCTGAAGTCATCCCAAATTCAATACAGTTAGACTCAAAACACGAAAGGAAGGAAAATGAATTATTTTTATGTAAAATTATAGAAAAATAGCCTGCAATTTCATCTCCAATATGCATTTATTATTTATCTTAAAAAATATGTGTATATTTTTTTGATAGAGTTGCACAGGTTGGGTTATATCTGCCCTGAATCTGCAAATTCAATCATATCAATTGGAAACCAAGGAAAATTTACTCACAATCTAATGCATGTATGGAAGAATAGTCTATGCCATAATATTACTTTTATATCCCCCCCTCCCCCCCTCATTCATTGTGACTGGAACATGGATCAGTGAGAGAGAGTTGCCTGGTTGGATGAATCATGATTCATCATTCATAACGATGATGGTCGAGCCAGGATAAGCCATCTTCCAGGTGAACAGTTGCTCCCCAACGTACAGCATGTTGTACACATGCCGATTTTGGCGTTATTATGCTTTGTAGGACGTTCTGATATGCGTTTCTGGGACCCATGGTTGTGGTGGCAGAGACCATTAAAGATACATACTATCTGAACATCATTTCTGACCAGTTGCAATCTTATCCCTGTCATTCCTTCTGGATATGGAGTCTTCCAGCAGGACATGTCACAAAGCTTGAATGCTGCAGTGGCTCCAGGAACATAATACTGAATTTCCGTTAATAGTCCAAAAGCCGACAGCACAAAAACCTATGTTATCAAGCACAAGAAAACTCCTTTTATTTTATGGAAGAGTAGAAGTAGGGGAATCTAATGATCCATGTCGGCCAGATGTGAAGTGGTGCATAAGCCAAAAATTATACCACCCGTGGTTGACTCGTAGGTTTATCATTGGGTTTGTCCTAAAAACAAAGGTATGAAAACATGGAGGCAGTGGCACAGCCAGAGTGGGGGTTTTCAGACACTGGATACCACTTTTTCCTTAAAGTTTTGTTTTGTATAATTAAATCAAAAAAATTCTACAAGTAAATTTTACAAAGTTAACTGTATAAAAATGGTATATTGAGTTTGAAAACCCCCCACCCTGGCTGCACTACTGCATGGAGGATAGTTGTTGGACAAACACAATGATAAACTACGGGTGTTATTAATTTTTGGCTTATGCACCACTTCACTTATGGCAGACATGGATCATTAGATTCCCCTACTTCTACTCTTCCATAAAATAAAGGTTTTTTTTCTTGTGCTTGATAACATAGGCTTTTGTGCTGTCGGCTCTTGGACTATAATGTCCTAGCTACCTAACTCAACGGATCTTAATCTGATATAGCAAATTCGGAATGTCATGGAAAGACAGCTCAAAGCTCAAAAACCACCATGTCGGAATATCCAGTATTACCAGTAACCACTGTTTGAAGATCTGATACAATCTGTCTTCGTCCACCTACCAAGACCTTATGGCATCCATGAAAAGGTGGGTTGCAGCTGTTTTGCGGGACAAAGGCAGGCAAATACATTATTAGGTAGGTGTTCATAATGTTTTGGCTTTTCAGTGTATATACATGTATAGATACAATTTAAGCTCACCTTCAAATTACTGTAGCTTTTCTAAAGAAAGTGATTCTGAGGATTTGGTACTTATTTCATTTCACTCAATACATTAAAGATTTTCCTATGGAGAACATATTGCAGTTTGCTCTAATAACATTTTATATTTTGTGTAAATATAAAATTCTTTTACAAAACATGGAATAGGTAAAAGTCATCAGCATTTTTCTATTAAGGGTGTTGGTCAGTAAGATCTCAAATTGATCTTTCTACTGTTCAGTCAATGGGCATAGAATCTATTTTTATTTAAAAAATACCTTATCAGGAAATTAATATTTTAATTTTTTTGCTTTTGTATACTTTTCTTAAAAGTCCCTTTCTTTTTTAAATGTCAGAATATTTCTAGAATACATGATTAATTTAATATTTTATGTGTTATAATCTTAGCGAAGCTGATGAGCTGTGAGTAAGATTTTTAACACTTCAAATAAAAATTAAGTATATATTTTTGAATTATTTTGTTAGCTAAAAAAGAACGATACAGACCTTTAAGAATAGTACACAGAAAAAAGAAATTAAAAATATTAATCTCCCGATGAGATATTTAAAAATAAGAATGCATTCCACATCCATAGGTTTAACATTAGCAACAGGAATTTGAGATCTTATTGACCAACACTCTTAAGCATAAGCAGTTTTTTCCCAAGGTAAAACGAGTATAACATGACCATCGCAGAATTTGCTTCTACAATCTGCATTATTCTAATGTATTAATTTAAATAACGCTGCACACACCAACAATGATGAAGTATAGAGCATAACTTCAAGTGTAAAATTTGGTGCAAAACAAAAGTCACAACGATGGTACTAAATATTTACCAACTGCTGCTACTTTATTAACAACTTCTTCAAGACCAGATTTAGGGAAAAATTGCGTTTTTTGCAAAGGAAGACATCTGAGTTCAGAATGCTTTTCGGCACGGAAGATGAGTTTTAATGAAAAGCAGAATATATTGAAGGACAAAAGATGTTGTTTTTTATGTTTGGCAACAGGTCACACAACGAAGCAATGTAGAGCTATCTTGAAGTGTTTCTTTTGTGATAAAAGACATGTGTCTGTGATGTGTCAAACGCTCGATAAGAATAAGCTGAAAGAAAAGAAAGAGGAAGACACAGAAAAGTCGTCTGGAAAAGAAGTAAATATGGCCAATTTCAATAGAAATCCTAAAGTGTTCCTTCAGACGATAAAGGCAAAAATATTTTCCGAAAACAAAAAGAAAGATGTTAGACTAATTTTGGACTCAGGTTCTCAGAAATCGTATATTTTAAAACATTTAGCCGAAGAAATGAAGTATTTACCTCTTCGAGAAGAAAAAGTTTCTCATTCCCTTTTTGGCGGAGTCATAACAAAGGATTATAATCATCATTACTACAAGGTAAGATTAAGCGATTTGAAAGAAAATTTTAAATGTAATTTTGAGGTTTTGGATCAAAACATTATATGTGAAAATGTTATGCCAGTAGGAAAAGGATCCTGGTTTAAAGAATTATCGGAAAAAGGCATCACTTTGACGGATGTTGGTGAAACTCCAGAATCTATTCAAATATTGATTGGAGCTGATGTAATGGGAAAATTACTGACAGGTCGTAGAGAAATACTCTCGTCGGGATTAGTAGCACTGGAAACATTCTTAGGTTGGACCTTAATGGGAAAAGTGCCTCAAGATAATGTGTCTAAAGAAAATTTAGCTTTGTCAGTTACGTCTATGTTTGTAAAGGAAGCAGAGATTGCTGATTTATGGAAATTGGATTTGCTTGGAATAAATGATCCGATTGAAAAACAATCTAAAATGGAGATTGATCGTCAGGTTAAAGAGCATTTTTTACAGACAGTAAAAATGAATGAAGATAATCGTTATGAAGTTTCTTTGCCATGGTCAGAAGATACACCACCTTTACCTGATAATTTGAGTTTAGCCAAGAAAAGATTGAGTAACGTTACAAACAAGTTGCTTTCCGATAACATTTATCAAAGGTATGAAAAAGTACTTTTAGGGTGGCTTGATGATCAAATTATAGAGGAAATTCCACAGGCTGAAATGAACCTTTATGGAAATTATTTACCTCATCGACCAGTAATAAAAGAGAGCAGTACAACTCCCATTCGTCCAGTGTTTGACGCATCAGCTAGAATGCAGAACCATCCATCTTTGAATCAATGTTTGCATTGTGGGCCAAACCTTATTGAATTAATTCCTGACATTCTCTTACGATTTAGAAAAAATAAATTTGGTGTTGTAGCTGATATCAAGAAAGCATTTTTACAAATAGCTATTCGTAAAGAAGATCGGGACTATTTGCGTTTCTTGTGGTGGAGTAATCCAGAAGAAAGAAATATTAGAATGTTTCGACATACTAGAGTGGTGTTTGGAGTCAAAAGCTCTCCCTTTCTTCTCGGTTCCGTCATAGAATATCACATTAAAAACGATGAAGAATACGACCCCAATCTTAAACAGCAATTGCTGAGAAGCTTTTATGTTGACAATGTCGTTGCTAGTGTCCACACACAGGAAGAATTGGAAAGGTTTATAACTGATTCTAAATCTCTTATGGCTAAAGGTGGATTTGAGTTGAGAGGATGGGAACAGACAGAAGAAAGAAACAATATCGAAAATAGCGAAGAAACTGCTGTACTGGGATTACAATGGAACAGACTTCTAGACGTTTTAAAAGTTAACGTAAGCTGGACGAAAGATATAAATATAGAAAAAATAACAAAAAGAATCATGCTATCAGTTGCACATAAAGTTTTGATCCAATTGGTTTTACTGCTCCAGTTATGATATGTCCCAAGATGATGTTACAGAAAACATGGAAAGAAGGAATCACGTGGGATGAAGAAGTTACTAGTGATATAAAAAATGAATTTATTGAATGGTTTCATGAATTAAATTGTTTACAAGAAATTCAGATTCCTAGATATATTCAGTTCACCCCAGATAATTTAAAAGGTTGTACTCTTCACACATTTTGTGATGCAAGTCAGTATGCGTATGCTGCTGTTATATTTTTGAGGATAGCAACTAAAGATCGTGTAGAGTTATTCCTTCTTGCAGCGAAATCCCGCATAGGTCCTTTAAAATGTGGGACTATACCTAGAATGGAACTTTTAGCTGCTTTGATTGGTGCTAGATTGGCTAAATCAGTAACTGACGCTATGGGCTGGGAAGATATAGAAAGATATTTTTGGAGCGATTCCACAACAGTGCTTGCATGGATATCCAGGAAAGAAAACCGGTCTGTTTTTGTTAGAAACAGAGTTCAAGAAATAAAAAATTTGACTGATCCTGTTTTATGGAAACATATACCTGGTGAAATGAATCCAGCAGATCTGCCATCTAGAGGATGTAAAGCAAGACAGCTGGTATCTCTCAAATGGTGGGAGGGTCCATCTTGGCTTAAAGATTCTAAAGAATATTATAAATATATGGATTTCAAGTGCCAAGACATAAACGAAGAAGAAATTGAAAAAGAAAAATTGAAGTCTACAAAATTACTGGTAAATGTTGATGAAAGTCCAGAGAAAAGCCGGTACTACCAGTATTTTTCCAGTTATGAGAAAATCGTACGTCTTGTTGGTTGGATACTTCGTTTCAGATATAATTCTTCTAATCCAAAGGAACAGATCAAAGGAGAATTGACGAATCTTGAATTTAAGAGAGCAGAAACGAAGATAATTTGGATGATACAAAAGGAATGTTTTTCCTATGAAAGTGAGGGGAGATTGAAAACTCTGGCGATGTTTAAGGATGAACAAGACATAATACGTGTAAAGACTAAGATTACGTATAGACAAGACAATATGGATTTCCTCACACCTATGGTTGTTCCTTCAAATCATGAAGTTGTCAAACGATTAATTTTACATTACCACCTCAAAAATTGTCATGCAGGTCCTCAGATTCTTCTGAATTTGCTTAGAGAAAAATACTGGATTTTGAATGGAAGAAGAACTGTGAGCTCTGTTCTATCAAAATGTACCATTTGTAAAAGATTTAATTCGAAGAATTTAGAATCTTATCCAGTTTCTCTGCCAGAAAATCGAGTGAAAGATGCAGCTGTATTTCAGATTATCGGCATTGATCTGGCTGGCCCTTTGTTTCTTAAAAATAAACAGAAGAGTTGGGTTATCTTATTTACATGTGCCATCTACAGAGCTGTGCATTTGGAGCTTGTGACTTCAGCTTCTACAGAGTCATTTTTAATGGCTTTGCGAAGATTTGTATCTCGTAGAGAAAGATGTTCTGTTATATATTGCGACAACGGTTCCAATTTTGTTGGTGCATCCAATTTTTTAAAAAGATTGAACTGGAATCGCATACAGAAGTATGGAGCAATAAATTCTTTCAAATGGAAATTCAACCCTCCGACTGCTGCTTGGTGGGGCGGATGGTGGGAGAGGCTCATCAGATTGATGAAAGATCTATTAAAAAGAGTCTTAGGAAAAGCCTGTTTGAACTATGAAGAGATGATAACTGTATTAGCTGACTACGAAAGTATTATAAATTCGCGACCACTAACTTACATGTCTGAGAAGGAGTCCATCAAACCCATATCACCGGACATGTTTCTGAAAGATATTCATGAATGTGGTTTACCAGACGTTGATGCGGTTGAGGAAGTTTCTCTCACTAAAAGACTTAAATATAGGCAAGAACTGCAAAAAGAGCTCAGAAATCGATTTAGATTAGAATATTTGGGTCTCCTTATCCAACGACCAAATGGGAGAAGATTGCAACGTTCAATTGCTGTAGGAGATATAGTCTTGGTGGGAGCAGATAACAAGAAAAGAATCAATTGGCCCTTAGGACGGGTTACAGAGCTCATTCGGGGCAAAGACGGAAAAGTTCGTCTTTTAAAGTTACAAACGTCTCATTCGCAGATGATTCGGCCTATTCAAAGAATTTACCCTCTGGAAGTGTCATCAGTGGATTTTACTGAAAACAATTTTCCTAAACCAACTTTGAAGGAAAATCAGGTTGAGCCTGCAAAAGACGAATCGCAAATTAAAAAGACGAGATCTGGTAGAATGATAAAGGTTCCAGAAAGACTCGATTTATGATGTTTATGTAAATGTTGTATTTATTTAATGTGAAGTTTTGATTATAAGATATAATCAAAAGGTGGGAGGATGTTAAATCTATTGTCCATGTTTATTTATTTGTTATTATCCTCTCATCTTTATTCTCGTGATACCTTTTATATATGATGTAACGTGAATCAGAAATTGTATTGTTTATTATTGTTTGAATATTTTTATGGAAGAAGGTAAAAAGCTTTACCGGTAAATAAATTATTTTTGTTTTGAGAAGTTAATTGACTTCTTTATGTACATTTTAAGTTCATAAATACATAATTGGCGTCCGCATTATATTCTGAAAGCTGGGTTGTTAAAATAACATCCTTTTTGAACGCTTTAATTAACATTAGAGTCGTTTTTTAGACAAAATTAGCATGACCCGCAGTAACCCAAAAATAGGGTGTAAAAAAATCGGATTTTTTTGATTTAAATCAGATTTTTATGATTTTTTTTTTCCAGAGTTAAAATACTGAACAGATACTAAGAGTTTTAGGTTTGCAAAACAATTAAACCTCTAATTGCTAACATAATCTATGTTTTTACACTTTAATTAATAAAATTTAATTATTAGTAATTATAGAAATTATAAAAACTGCAAATTAGTAGTTTCATTAGTTAGTAAGTTACAATAAAGTTATACTCATTTTATAATAATTATGTAAAACTGTATTAAATACTAGTGATATTTACATTTATTAAAATTATCAGTAACTGCATTTAATATTACGTTGTTAACACTACTTAAAATTAATAATTGTTAAACAATCTCTATTTAGGTATACAATATACATTTTTATGCTTAAATTACTAAAATGATAATTTATAACTTAATATTCATTCTAGAAGGAAAAGGGGCAGGATGCTACTTCCAAAACAGGGCACCATTTCATAAGGAAATATATTAGTAATGTGTTTAGTAACAATAATAAATTACAAATTGAAAAATACAATTAAATAACATGTTTTAATAATATCCTGTTTTTTTCTCAAGAAATAATGTTCTATCATTTTTGTAAAGTCTTGGACACACGTGTTTAGAACTGCAGTATGGAGAAGTTTTTTACAAAAATCTCTGGCTACAACTACAGGTAAATTTCACTATTTTTTAAAAAGGTAGGGTGCATTTTTTCAATTTCAAAAGGGGCAAGGTGCGGCACCCTTAAAAAATGGGCTAGAAGAAACAGCAATTAATTACAGAATTTATAAAAACTGGAAATAATTCCATTAGTTAGTGGCACAAATAACAAAACGAACAAATATTATTGGCAGCTCATTTTGCATTTGTACTAAGAAAAATTACTGTTAATCACCTAAATCTTAACTTACACGATGTAAGTGTATGCTAATAAAAAAAAAAAATATGAAAATGAGTTACAACCATTCATACACACATACAGAGTAAATATATGAATAGCCAGTTATATCTGAAATCCTCAAAATATTAAGCAGCAGCACTATTACCTCTCAGTGGGATCTCTTGCTGTGCTTAACATTTTTATACCAATTAGTTATTTTTCTTTTATACATTCTTTTACAACAGCTGTCGAGCAGATGTTACTCATCCATTCTTCTTTAGCTCCAATATTTGTTTTAAATTTATTATTGCAAAAGTAGAATGAGAAAATAAGATTTTGGTTATTTATTCTCTTACTTTGCAGAAATTTATTATACTTGCTATGCTTATTTAATATAAAATAATGAATAATTCGATTATTTAAAGAAAATTATGACATCAGACATCACAAATTATATTAGATTTAAATAAATTTTTTAAATGAAATGCTTTTTATGCCTTTACAAACTTACTGTACTTAATGTTTTATAAGACTCAGGAATTAAGCTTAGAAACAATTATTTAATTTTTTTATTTATTCATAAGGCAAAATACCTGTAGAAACTCTCCAAATTATATTAATCTTAGATTTTAATACTTTTATGTCATTTTAAACATTTAGAAATTTTTTGATTTTAATCAGTGATTAAAAAAAAAATCAGTTGATTAAAACCACGATTTAATCGCTGTTTTAAATCAACTGATCAAAATCGTTGACACCCTACCCCAAAATGACCCATTAATTGAAATTTCTCGAGCATGGGATCTAGCCCAATAGTCTTCTCGTATCCGAAAACGGTTGGACACAAAATTTCGTCAAAATCGATTGAACCGTTTTCTAGATAAAATTAGCTTGACCCACAGTGACCCCAAACTGACCCACTAATCGAATTTTCTCGAAGATGTGACTTAGCCCAATGGTCTTCTCATGCCAGAAACTTTATAATACAAAATTTTGTCACAATCGTTTGATTCGTTTTTTAGATACAATTAGCTTGACCCACAGTGACCCAAAAATGACCCACTAATCGAATTTTCCTTTACATGGGATTTAGTCCAATGGTCTTCCCATGCCCAGAAACGGTATAATACAAAACTTTGTCAAAATCGTTTGAGTCGTATTTTAGATATAATTAACTTGACCCACAGTGATCCCAAAATGACCCACTAATCGAATTTTTTCAAACATGTGACTTAGTCCAATGGTCTTCTCATGCCCAAAAACGGTATAATACAAAATTTTATCAAAATCGTTTGATTAGTTTTTTAGATACAATTAGCTTGACCCGCAGTGACCCAAAAATGATCCAGTAATCGAATTTTCCCGAACATGACTTAGCCCAATGGTCATCTCATGCTAGAGGCTTGCACGGGCCCGAGCTTGGCCCGAAGCCCGTACCCGGCCCGGCAAAAAAATTGAACGGGCCTGCAGGGCCGGGCCGATAAAAAAATTAATCGGGCCTATCGGTCCGATATAAGAATTCAAGCGAAGCAGATAAAATAAGAGCCATTTTCAATGAATTTGATTTTCTCGAGAAGTATAAATGTGCGTCACGAGCCGATGTCGGTTTAACAACATCAATACATAAATGTAACATGTCCATCGTTGAGATCGGCATCGTACAGTTACAATCTGTCTGATTTCGGGTTTAATTTTTTTCAGCAGACTCGTGCCGGGACAGAACTAGTCATAATCGATCTCAGGATGTGTAGAACAGGCATTATGTTTTGTAAAAGTATTAATAGTGATAATGAACTTCTGTTAACAGTATCTTTGGAAATATACCTTAAGTTGGTTCTCATATTCACTGCTCAACAATGCGAAACTTTCAGACACATTTTTTGACTCAATTTTAACTATAAAGGCATAAAATTGACAGGCCTGACTATTGAAGGCATTTGGCTTTCTCCATATTTGATAAATTATTTACAGAGATAACAGAGGTTCTTGTCACGTGACCGTACGTCTTTCTCCTTTCTTGTGCTATCGCTTCCGGAAATTCGATTAAAAACGCCAACTTTGGCAGTATTTTCAGAAAGATATATTGCTTTTATCTATGAAAAAACGGCATTTACATAGTTTCTGAATAAGAATACCTGCCAATCTTACGCGTTTCCGAAAAGAAAGGAATTCATAAATGTGTCGAAATATAGCTCCTTTGGATTTGAGAAAAGCCTTAAAATGAGAGAAATATTTTCACAAATCTACTTTTTATTATACAGCTTCAAAAGTTATCATGTTTTTAATCCTTTATTCTGAACTACATTAGTCTTTTAATGAATCCGTATTTGAATTTTAAAATGTCTGTAGAGACGATGACTAAAACACTGTAAGTAATCGTTAATGTTTACTGTTGTGTGTTTTCTGTTTTGCGAACACATAGTAATCTAAAATATACTGTAAAATGTTCTCATAAATATGTATGTAGTATTCATTAGAAGAATTTTAATTGTATGTCGAGAAAAAACGGATTTTTTTGTAGAAATTGAGTCGGGCCGGGCCGGAACTGTAAAAATGCAAACGGGCCGGGCTCTGGCCGAACTTTCAATTTTTACACCGGGCCGGGCCAAGATAGCTTTCGTTCGGGCCGGGCCGGGCCCGGGCCTGGAAATTCCGGAACATGCAGACCTTTATCTCATGCCCAGAAACGGTATATTTCAAAATTTTGTGAAAATGTTTTCAGCATTTTTTGGATTCAATTAGCTTGACCCACAGTGACCCAAAAATGACCCACTGATCGAAATTTCTCTGTAGAATATAGAGTTTAGTGAAAATCGTTAGAGCCGTTTTTTAGATAAAAATAGCTTGACTCGCTGTGCCCCAAAAATGTCCCACTAATCGAAATTTCTCGAACATGTGACCTAGTCCAATACTCTTCTCGTACCGAAAACGGTTGGATACAAAATTTAGTCAAAATTGATTGAACCGTTTTTTAGATATAATTAGCTTGACCCTGACCCATAATGACCCATAATGACCCACTAATCGAATTTTCTCGAACATGTGACCTAGCCCAATGGTCTTCTCGTGCCCGAAAATGGTAAAATACAAAATTTTGTCAAAATCGTTAGATCCGTTTTTAAGATAACATTTACACACACACACATACACACACAATTTTTGCTCGTATTATAATGTAAGATTCTGTTGCATTTCATCATTGCTGGACTGAATGTTTGATAAGAAAATATTTACGCATTTAAAATATGAAGGACTACATCGTTATCATTAACTTTTGGCTCAGGTACATGGGCGACATCGTCATCATATGACAGCATACAGAAACTTTACTAATCTTACCTAATAACTTCTTAGATCAGATTAATAACCTTGATTTTAAAATTAAGTTTACTTTGAGAGTTGAACAGAATGGAACACTACCGAATTTGGATGTGCTATTAATCAAAATCCCCCATAGCTTGAAACGTAGTGTTTATAGAAACTTGATAGCCAATCAATGTACTATTTATCAAAAATGCTCAAGTCCCTCTTTCCTGTAAAGTTTCTGCAATTAGGCATTTTATTAACAAGGAGAGGTTCCGAGGTTGGAGACACAGAATGTGGCGACTCTTTGTACATTGTTAGAGTATAGTCAGTAGAAAAATATATGGCAAGGATAAGTGCAATATGCAGGTGGTCTTAAAATCAAGTCCCAAAGTAATCCAATTTTGACACGTTAGTACATAATTGGATAAATTGCACATATATTTCTGAGCGGCCGGATGGTACAGTTGGCAGAGCGCCAGACTTCTAACTTTTCTCTCTCGGAATTTTGTGTTTGATCCCCCGACAAGATTTTCTTTTTCGCTATGGATTGAATCTTCTAAATTTCATTCTTCAATATTTGCATATTTAGAAAGTTCTTCACTAGACATATTTTTTCATTTTAATTATGACGCTACACTAAAGAAATAGGTACATCTAATGCCCGCAAAACTTAAAAAAAAAATGGCCGTGTTCACTCTCGGTCTGCAGCAGATGGCTGTTAAAAGTTTTAACACAAACAAGATTACACATTCTAAATCCACCCTGTATGTTTTCAATAGTGTACATGCTTTGCTAAAGGCCACCTCCAAATCTATGTAATTAATAAATATTAATGCCCACGAAAAGATTTTTTAATGTCGAAAGCAGTTATTCTAATTTCAAATATAAGATCCAGAGATAAAGAAAAAAAAAGTAGAAAAATTATAAAACTTTTAAATTGTTAGGTATTAGAAAAAAATAAATTAAAATACCATATTTTAATTTTATGTAGCCCATTTTAATTGATTTCGATGAGAAGAATAGAGGTTTATCCGTATAAAATACTATAAATAAAAGTGAAAAAAAAAATAAAAATTTTGCCGTCTGAGGAATTCGAATTATTTAATTTGTTTTTAAAACTTTTCATTGGATCCATAAAACTGCTATAAAATTGCAATTTCTCTGTAAATAAATAAGTATATATGTGTGCATGTTTTTATTTGTATTTAGCTTAAATTTAAATAATTATGTATATATATATAGAGAGAAAAGTTAGAACTCTGGCGCTCTGCCAACTGTACTCAGAAATGGAAGTAATTTATTCCGTTATATACCAAGGCGTCAAAATTGGGTGAACTGTGGGGCTTGTTTTTTAAGGACCCCCTGTATTATCCTTTTCATATGTTTATCCAGTGACAAACAATCTGTATCACAACAATCCTCTATCAATACACAAAGGATAGACGCATTCTGCGTCCCTGACCTCGGGACCTCTCCTTGTAAGAGAGCCTCCCCAGTCTGTACCCCTGATCAGTTAATCAGTGAACTAATTAAATACGTGATATTTCAAAAAAAAAAAAATAACGGATATAAAGAAAATATTATACATAGATTAATTCTAAATAAGAAGAAAAAATCTTCAATGAACAAAATTTCAAGATATCTGCTTTACAATATTTTCCTGGGCTCTTTAAAAGATTGAAATCTAAACAACAAATTCTATATCTGTCTTATTGCAAAACCCTCCACCGCCCGCCCCCCCCCCCCCCAAAAAAAAAAAGTCAAACAAAAAAACATAGTCAGTAAGCAGATAGATCCAATAGGAACTTGATCAATTATTAGGTGATATCCCGTTCACAAAGCTGATGGAACATTGCAATATTATACAGGAATGACGAATAGAAAGTTAAAACGAGAATGAAAGAACATATAGCAGATATTAAGTATAACAAGAAATCTACAGCTGTAGCCAGACTACACAATATAGAACCTGAAAGAGATGTGAGTGACATTGGCAAGAATCGAACCAGGGATTCCAGAACAGCAGACGAGTTTTATAGTGTCGAGCAAAAATGTATCTCAATTGCTTTCTGCTAGAAACTCATTTCACTGCCCGCGTGAGATGGCGTCGCCAAAAACCTTTGCAGATTAATTTTAAAAATAATATAACAATTTATCCATCAAAATTCTATTCCTCATGCATTATTCCCGAGTCAGTAGAAATCCATATGCGTAAGCAAAGCATATGCAATGAATCAACTTCTTTTGAATTATCAGTAAACACCGCAGATGCAAAGTATTGGAAAACCAGCGTGCTTCTGCAAATTACCAAAGTATACGAATGACTGATTGTTGGTTATGATATCTTCAGTGTGGTAAAATTTACACTTTTCTAATGCAAACCAGATATGCAAACCAGAAACAGACTTGGATGACCATGTGATCTTTCCGTCTCATAATTACGCAACTTCGACTTAAAAATGTAGGGAAAATGTGTGAAATAATGTCACTTATGGAGAACTGTTCGTTCCACCAGAAGAATATTCCAAGTTTTAAAAACGTTCACATAGATGTTTTGCCACCAGATTCAAGGAGTGTACTCCAGCAGATAGATTAGGGCGTAATTAAGACCCCAAGGCAAAGCTAGCAAAAGTTTGTTCATCTGTTCCCTGTGGAACGATGTAAAAATGCATCTGTCAGTTTTCTGTATAAAATGCAGCCTCAATACAGGTTGAGATACCGTCAAACCAAAAACAATGCAAATTGCTTCCGTGAGGCAAGTTTTACATCAAACAAAAGTGATGCACAACGCGATGAATTGGGTAACAACCTCCTGTTTCAATATTGAATTGCGATGAGTCAGCACATTATGAGAATCTTGATCTTCCCCAAAGACTAATTGGCATCACACAGATATTAGTGCAAGCAATAATTGAAAGTTTAGACAATATTATCAAAGACGCAGAAAATTTATCATTATCTATGTCTATAACTGCAAGAATGAAACAGGAAAGGGCAATACGGAAAACCCGAACCCCCGCCTGTTCTGTCATTGCCTGATAATAAGATCGTTATAATAATAATTGAAAATGAGGCACGAAATTACCCCAGCACCAAATTACCCCGACTTACCCTATGTAAAATTGAAATGTATGACTCTGATTCTTAGAAAAAAAAACACACCTCTATATAAGTTCATTCGACTGTTAAAATTTTTTGCCTGATTGTTTTCCGGAAAAGGTCGAGAAAGACTAAAATTATGAGGGGAAGATAGAGAGTGTTTCTGGCTACAGTCTGCAGTTTGTCGCATTCTGATATCTAAAACAGTTTTTGAGAAAACAGGGAAAATCACGGAGAATGAATCCGGGTATCACATCGGGACATTGGGATTCATCCCACACACTAGATTTGTGGGACGAATTCTATAACTCTAAAAAAAGGGACACCTGGCAATATTATTTGTAAATTACGATAACTTCGTTTTTTTAAAAATAATATTATTATTTAAGAAATATACCTTCATTGCAAGACGTTTATTTCATTAAAATAACCAGGAGATCCAACCGGGTTACTCGGTTTAAAGATTCCTAATACATTGAAAGGTGTACAAACACATTGGTAGGTGAAAAACATTTTTAATCAAAAACTCTGATATATTTTTTACATTTAGTATATTTTCTTAGATTGCACACCTGTACCAAAGAGTATGCACAGTATTTTCATATTAGCCGCATGACGCGGTTAATCCCGAAACATTTCACTATTTATAGCAACCTTTTTGGTTTTGATTGTTTCAGTATTTAAGCGCGTAGTTCGATAACGTGTCTATTGAATTATTTTTTTTTAAATTTATTGATCTATTTGTGTAGTTTGGATTTTGTTTAGCAATTCAGTTATGGAATATTACATAGAAGCAAACGAATGCTGAATTTTTTACATTGTTTTATGTGAAAAAGGGTTACTTTTTCGTAATCGGATTTCACGTTCATTTTTGAGATAGATTTAAAAAAATCATGCTTCAAAAATATTTTAAAACCGTAAAAAATCAATAAATTGAGATACAGTTTTCAAAGAAATTGTATTTGAAAGCACATTTTTTTTTTCTATTCGACGGTGTAAAAATCGAATTTGTGCGATGTTTTGGAAATACAAAATTTGCGATAAAAGGAAATTGATTGTTCGTGTCGTTTCCACTGTCATGTCATGACCTCAATGTTATGCATGGATATCTTTTTGCTTTATAATATAGATTTGGAAAAGTTTTTGATATAGCCTTTTTTATTTTAACTTTTGAAAAAAGGAAATGGGTAAATTGAACACGCACAGCTTCAAAATTTCCCCCCACAATTAAGCATTAACAATATCGTATTATGATTACATTCTTCAGAGTATTTCCCCCCCCCCCCCCAACTTTGAAGAATATATATATATATATATACAGTGACCTCTCACTTATACGACTTTCAAGGGACCGTGGAAAAAAGTCGTATAACTGAGAGAGTCGTATAAGTGAGAGACCACCTTATTATACAAGTTTCAAACTTTATAGGCATTAATTATTTTACCTATACTAAAAACGATAAGTTTTGAGTACTAAGAACATATTTTAACAAAATTTGTAAAATGTATTAAAAAATTAAACATAAAATATGTTTAAAAAGTTCACAAAATTGTTCATTTACCACTATGTTTATTTTAAAAATTTACAGATCAGATTTTCTCAAAAAATGAAGTGATATTAGTTTGTTTCTGTCGTAGATGGAAATAGAAAATGTCTTTCTCTAAGTCTAATAAAGCTTTTAAGCTAGTTTGGGAATAATCATTTTGATGGACATAATTCTTTAATTTATTTAAAGCGGTACTTGATTTTGAAAAATTTACAACAGCAGGAACATTGCTCTCATCTTGGTCATCCTCCTTGCTCATGTCTTCATTATTAATATCCTCAAAGATTTCTTCAGCAGTTCTCAGTTCTGACAGAAGACGTTTATCATCACATTCTACATAATCTTTGAAATTAATGCCTTCGTCCATAAACATTTTATTCGAGTCTTCGTTATTAAAGGATTCCATACGCTCTCAATATCATGTTCATTCGTTCAACTAGCAGTTTGGTCTTGTGGAAAAACTGAATTTCCTAAAACAAATTTTAAAATTTAATTTGTTGCAGAAACGGCAGATCTTTTACATCGGGATGTGATGGACATTGATCCATTAGAAGTAAAACCTTTCTTTGTTGTTTTTGAAATTTATCATCCATCTCTTTTAAAAAATCATTGGAAATCTCTGATGTCACCCATGCTTTTTTTAAATTTCTGTAGCCACATGGTAATTATTTTTTATTCTTAAAGTATCGAGATTTTCTTGATTTTCCTATTACTAAAGGTTCTATTTTCTCTGAATCATCACTATTTGTGCAAAAAAGGATAGTTAATCTTTCTTTACTTTTTCTGCTCCTTGACATGGTTCTTCTTTGTATGATAATGTCTTATCTGGCATCAGCTTGAAAAACAGTCGGTTTCATCACAGTTAAAAATGTCTTTAGGTGCCTTAATCCTTAATTAACATAAGTAGATTTTGAAACCATTGTCTAACATCATTTCCATTAACACATGCGCTTTCTCCTGTGATGCGGCGAAGCAAAAGTCGATGTCTTTTTTTAGCTTCTCGAATCGCCGCAAGAAGCTGAAAAATTCTCGATTCCATACTTCTCAGTAAGAGTGCGAGCCTTTTCTTTTAAAATCACACCATCTATCGGTAAATTTGAAGCCCGCATTTGGTTAAACCACGCGATTAATGCTGATGTCAATTTTTTAAATCTGCCACATTGTATCCTGGATCTCTTTGAATCGACCAGTGCCATACAGAGACATGATCTGCAGGTAGTCATTTGGCTTTTGTTAAATGGCAGACACAAGAGAATTCCATACAATCACCCTCCCGCCATAGATTTCATCGTTACTAACAAACGAAGGTAGATAAGAAATGTTATTCATTATTCATAAACACTTTAACAATAATGAAAGGATAAATGTAAGAAAACGTGAATGATTTGTACTTTAAAGATTATAAAAATTAATTCTTAGTGAGAAATGTAAAATCGCCTGAACCGTTTAAAGCGTCGTATAAGTGAGAGAAGCAGTCGTATAATTGAGAGAAGTTTAGCATTATTTCCCATAAAGCGTGGACGGGACCGAGGGAATTCGGCGTATAACTGAGAGAGTCGTATAACTGAGAGTCGTATAAGTGAGAGGTCACTGTATATATATATATATAAAGTAAAACCTCCCTAAAGCGATCACGTTTCGTTCCAAGAAAAATTGGTCGCTCCGAGAGATGGTCTCTTAATGGAGGTCATACTTAAATCTAGATTTTAATTGTTGAAAAAAGGTGGTAACAATTTATTTTTCACATTAGGAAAAAATATGAAAATTTAAGTACCAAAACAAAAGTTAATTACATAAGTTAATTACTACAGAGCTTAAAAAATGAATACATTGACGTTTGTTTTGATTTTACGGTTTTATATTTTATTTTTATTTACAAGTCCTTTCGAAGTTCCGTAAATAAATGCAATTTTTTTTTGGACGGGAACAAATAATGACGATTTCCTTAATTTATCTATTTCTTTGAAAGTTTCCTGACAGAATAGGGCAGGGGAGTTTATTAACCGTCATTCTTAATTTATCCTCAGAGTTAAATTCATTGCTTAAAAAGGCACAAAGGGGTTTAAACACTTAAAAGTTACCGGAATAATAATAATAAAAAATAAATCTAAACTTAGTTTAGAAGTTTGATGAATGATGCGCTCTCCGGAATTATTTTTATAATAAAACTTTCTTCAAGCGACCAGGAAAAAACGGAATTTGTTTAATTTTCTTCAAAGAAATTGGTTGCTCATGGAGGGAGTTCAACTGGGATGGTCTCTGAATGGAGGTAAAATTAGTATTGAGCCTATGGGAATAAATTTCGTTCCATGAAAAACTGGTCATTCAGGGAGGTGGTCGCTTAATGGAGGTGGTCGCACAGGGAGGTTTCACTGTATATTAAAACTCTTCAGTTTTGAATATTAATATTTTGATAAATTTTGTCTTATACAAGGTGTTTGCAAAAAGTTGAAACGAACTTAATTTTTTCCTCGTTAGAGATAAAAGGCAATGTATAAATTGCAAAAGTGTTTAAAATAATGTACGAAAAAGGATTGCGTTAATAATAGTCCCATCATTTTTTTAAAGTTAAAATTTTTAATTTTCTATGACCTTTCTATACAAAATCGGTCATTTAGAGAAAATCAAGGTCATTACAAAAAACTGCATACCTGTATCTTTAAAGTTAACTGAATTTTGAAAAAAAGGAAAAAAGCTGAATTATAACATTTAAAAGGTTATTTCACGAGTAAAAATAGATATTATTCGCAAACTGAGGATAATGTTCTTTAAATAAAAAACATGTTTATAAGTATTAAAAAAAAAGTGTTTTTTCTGATCTAAAGCAAATTACTGGACTCTTCTTCTAATACTTCTATAAGTATCTTCTGGTTCTTCGCAACTAATATTTTTGCAATTATCGGTTAACTTTTTTTTAAAGTCGACAGCATATGTATTATAGTTTTCTTTTACTTGGAATATCTCATAATTTTTTATTTCTACTTTGATAAATCCCCCCTCCCCCCCCCTCATTCACAATGATGTTTCTTAATTAAGCACAACTCCTTCAATTTTAAAGATACAGATATGTAATTTTTTGTAGTGATCTTTTTGTAGTAAAATGAACATTTTCTAATCGATCAATTTTAAGGGGCGTATAAAAATTTAAAAAGTGTAACTTTTTAAATTTATGGCGGGGATTATTTCATTAACATTGTCTTATCTTCTTACCTTATTTTGAACGCTTTTGCAATTTACACACCTTACATTTATCAAACAGGTTCGAAATTAAAACGCGCTTCAATCTTTTTCAGACACCCTGTATAAAAAGGAACTTGGTCCCACTCGCCTATCCCCCAGCAATATTTGAATTGAATATAATTTTATACATGTTTATACTTTAATTGTAAGAAAATGATTCTGTCTGTATTGCGCGCAACATTTTAAACTTTTTGCAATAATAACAAATCATGTGCCAATCATTTTCACAAAAACATCAAAGACAGAGTAAGTTTTTAACCCATTTACACAACAATAAAAGTGTACGAGATCCCCTTTCAAATGCCTTTTTCCGCAGTTGTGAAAAATTTTATGGCTCTCTAGTTTTCGCATGCAAGGCAACCTATTCAATTCTTCTCGTCTGAATATCTCATTAAGCGCCATTTTAAAACTTGAGGTAGATTCGAACAACTTTTACGACTTCATAACTGTGACCGCCTTAGATTTCAATTGCCATTTTTATGGTGGCATTTGAAACCGTTTGCTTTTAAATTTGCTTACAAGTGGGCCGAGAATCGGAAAAATAATGGGAAAAATTTTCGCTCTTCGGGAGATATCTCGGTCAAAAGTTGGAATGATATTATTCTGAAGCAGATGTTTGATAAAGCTTCGAAAAGAGTGTAAAAATAGTATTAGACAATATCTGCATTTTACTCTTAAATATTTCATTTCAGTGACTTTTATTAAAATTTATAACAGTTAAAATAACGTTTTAAAATATATGGCATCACAATGAAAATAAAATATATTTCTTGAAATCTATAAAATTGAATTGAAATAATTTAAATAAAGAAATTGAACAAAAGACAAATATTTTTCTAATTTACTTATCGTTGTATAATTAAGTTTAATTAATTTATTCAAAATTATAAAGTTAAAAATAATAAACTTTGACATTATGAATTTGAAATTATAAACGTTGGTGAACAAGTACGCCATTAAAGAAAATGTTAGATAATACTAATAATAATTGATGGGTACGAAAATAAATAATACGTACATTTGTACATTTACATACGATAAAAAACAACAACAACAACATTGATTTAGGTTAATTTAGAATGCTCATGGAGCATTGTAAAATATGACCATATCCGTGTATCATTACACGCTTAACGCTTAATATGAAAAATCGGTTAACACGAAATGATATAGCGGTCCGGACAGTATGCTATGCAATTTAATACACTTTTTTTTTCTTTTAACACGAAAAAAAATATTCGCTTTCGATCTATAGTTAGAGTTGAAATTGAGGAATTTTGTGTTAAAACCACTGAATTTTGGGTGAAAATCAGTGAATTTCGTGTTTTATGTAAATTAGCTGATGTTTTATGAGCACAATGGCTGAGAAATAGGTGCGAAAACAAACTGCTATTTCGCGTCAAATGAAGATGAAGCTGCTTAACTCTTTCAGGGCCAAGGCAATCGAAATTGTGTTAAAAAATTACTGGTGCCATTTGTCAGTTTGGACATTAAAATTAAGCGTTTGCAGATTGCAAACGCCGCCCCTGAGCGGGTTAATGCAGTTGATGAAAACGAAGAACGAAAACAGAAATCTGCAAAGTGTTTGGCATTGCCAATTCTATATTATCAACTATAATAAAAAACGGGGATCCCATTACGTTAATGTTTGAGCACAGTATGTTTAAGCCAGAGAGAAAACGTACGAGATTTAGAGACAGCTTTGCTTATTTGGTTCAAACAAGCTAGATATCAGAATGCTGAAAAAGACACTTAAAAAAAAGTTATCTGATTCCCCCCCCCCCCCCCAAAAAAAAAAAAAAAAAAATAATAATTTTTTTTCTTGCTTTTTATTCTAATGGATGCAACTTACTAATAGTTTAACAGGAAATCGAAATAAAATTTCACGACGTCGAAAATATTTGTGTTTTCTTCTTTTTTTACGGATCTTTCAACGCGAAATTCTTTTAACACGAAAAAATATTTCGGTCCCCCCAGTTTCGTGTTAAACGTATTTTACTGTATTTTATTTAAAAAAAAACTGCCTTTCCATTCATAATTTCCTTCCTTTGAAATATGTCACACGTGTGTAAATAGACTAATTAGATCTTGTATCATTATTTATAGAACTATAAAATGTAACATGTCAACTTCCAATTATATAGAAAAGAAAAATAAATAAAAATCAACCCCTGTGCTTTAAGACTGGAATTGCCTATAAATGTTCGAATTGAGCACAGAATACTGTAAAAGAAATCTATAAGGTCATTAAGAATTTTCTAGGAAACTTGGATGCCTAAAACTTTTTATGTAACTACAACAACAAAAATTCATGCAACAGATTCACGTTTACACTGTAAAAAGAAAAATCTGTTAAGGTTACTAGGAATTTTATAGGAAACTGGGAATTAACGGTAAAATTTTAGTAAACATACAGATTTCTGTAGCTTTCAAAAACTAGTTTTGTAGTGTTACATTTTTTTTTCTGTGCAGTGTAAAGAATACAGATTTCTGTAGCTTTAACAAAAACTACACTGTAAAAAAAAAAAAAAAAAAAAAAAAAAAAAAAATAATAATAACTGTAAAGTTACTAACATTTTTCTACGAATCGGGATTCCTCGAACTTTTTATGTAACGGCGAAAGCAAAAATTCATGTAACAGATTCACGTTTACACTGTAAAAAGAAAAATCTGTTAAGGTTACTAGGAATTTTATAGGAAACTGGGAAATAACGGTAAAATTTTAGTAAACATACAGATTTCTGTAGCTTTCAAAAACTAGTTTTGTGGTGTTACATTTTTTTTTCTGTGCAGTGTAAAGAATACAGATTTCTGTAGCTTTAACAAAAAACTACACTGTAAAAAAAAAAAAAAATAATAATAACTGTAAAGTTACTAACATTTTTCTACGATTCGGGATTCCTCGAACTTTTTATGTAACGGCAAAAACAAAAATTCATGTAACAGATACACTTTTGCACCATAAATCAAAAAATCTGTCAGGTTACTAAGAATTTTTTAGGAAACTGGGATGCTTAGAACTTTTTATGTAACTGCAACCCGGTTACAGATAAAATTTTAGTAGTATTACTGTAATTTTAGTAGATTCTTTTGTAAAGCTACAGATTTCTGTAGCTTTACAAAAACTAGTTTTCTAGATTTACATCTTTTTTTGTACAGTGTACAGATAAAATTTTAGTAAGCATACAGATTTCTGTAACTTTACATCTGTAGAATCACAGATTTTTTTTACAGTGTAGTTTTGTAGATTTACATAACTTTTTTTACAGTGAAGGAGGTTATATATAAAACAAGTAAGAAAAATCATGCGTACAGCATAGATTATGAAATACTTTCCAACACTCCCTTAAAGCTTTAACGAAACTTCGTTACTTAGGGAAATAAGGTAAATGAGATAACTAAATAAACATTTAAAAATCAGATTTCAGAAGTTACCGCCCATAGCCAAATATGTATTCCAATTCTTTTGAACAGCCCTGTATTCGATCTGTATGTTGATATATATACTATATAATGGGAAAATTTAGTTTAGCAAGAAAATGCATAACAGGTTGAAATTCATCTTTCAGCAATTTATACTAATAGATGGAAACATACTTGAATACTTTTGTACAGCCCTGTAGTTTTCCTAGTACCTTTGTTACATGCCACTATTTAGCTAAAATTTAATTCACACTAAAACACGCTTAAAACTACTGAAATTACATTTCCAGAAATTATCACCCATAGACGGCCATGTATCCAACACTTTGCGTGGCCCTGTATATCATTTTATATATATTCTACAAATATTTCTTAGTACACTAAATTCAGTTCAGCGTAAAAATGCATAACTCCTTTAAAATCCACCTTTAAGCAATTTATGCTCATACTCAGTAACCTTTACGAATTCATTTCTGTAGCTCTGTATATGAACTACAGCATTTATACGCACTTTATAGTATGCATAAATATAGTGAACAAGTAGGTAATCGTGATCACAGATCGCACAGAGAGTTTCGTTTAATATTTCTTTCAAAACACTTTATCCTTTTGAAAAATCTGTTAGTTCCACATTTCGCAACCAGGGGCGCGGTCTATTCTAAACAAACCTCTATCCGAGCGAAACTCCGTTTTATATACTATCCGTAGTTATATTAGTCGAGGGGATTGGGCCGATAACACCCGAGATAAGTAGGTCCCCCTGGCGGTAAAAAGTGGAACTAAAATATGTAAGGCTATGGTGCATAATATGAAAGAATGGTCAAAGGGATGTCGGCAAAAGTTGGAAAAGTGCTCTCGGGTGAAAAGTGCGGAGGTTAGAAAAATTGCTTAAAATACACAAGTTAGAGCCCGGAGGAGTAAATAATATAAGACTTTTTGAAATTTTTATGATTTGCCGTGTGGTCTGAGATATTCAGCTATACGTATGCAAAAATTCATGTCTCCAACTTAAGGCTCCGCTACACTGAAACTCCCCGATCACGAAATCCCATGTTAGTCTATGGGAAAAATTTCAAGCGCGATGACTCATTACCTAATATAATTATTAAAATACCGTTTACACCATCAGAAAGTAGACGTCAGATGCCGATGATGTGCGTTTTTAAAAATTATATACGTAAATTTTAAGTACATAAAAAATCCCTATATAGACTTTGAAATTTCCATTTGATTAAAACTTATCATCTTCTTAAACATACTTAAATTTTACGTAGACAATTTTTAAGAACGCACATCATCGGCAACGAACGTCTACTTTCTGATGGTGTAAACGGTATTTTAATAATTATATTAGGTAATGAGTAATCGCGCTTGAAAGTTTTCCCATAGGTTAACATGGGATTTCGCGATCAGGGAGTTTCAGTGAAGCGGCCCCTTAATTAGGGGTTCTCTTAGAAAGAATTGCTAAAAATACATATGTGGTTTTATGATTTTATGATTTGTCGCCTCGCCTCAGGTGTTCTGCTATAAGTATGCAAAATTTGAAATCTCCAATTTAATAAAGGGCTCAATTAGAAAAAATTGCTTAAAATACGCATATAGGAGCCCAAAGGGTTAAATGTACAGCTTTTTCAAAATTTTATGATTTGTCGTATGATATGTGGTGTTCAGCTGTAAGTATGCAAAATTTCACGCCTCCAACCTAAATAGGGGCTCGCTTAGAAAGAATTGTTTAAAATGCACATGTGGGAGCTCAAATGGTTAAATGTACGGCTTTTTCAAAATATTATGGTTTGTAGTTTGATGTGAGGTGTTCAGCTATAAGTATGCAAAATTTCACGCCTCCAATCTAAATAAGGGCTCACTTAGAAAGAATTGTTTAAAATACACATGTGAGAGCCCAAAGGGTTAAACGTACGACTTTTTCAAAATTTTATGATTTGTCGTATGATGTGTGGTGTTCAGCTATAAGTATGCAAAATTTCAAGCCAACATGTGTAGTTTCTGAGAACGGGCTGTGGCTGTGTGACAGACGGACAGACAGACAGACAGAGGAGCGAGACGAGTAGGGTTTCGTCAGATGAACAGCGCATATCATAATTAAAAATGCATTTCGAGCAATCATTACTAATATACAGTAATTCGGATACAATATAGTATCTGAAATCTTTTCAAATACACCGCAAACAATTTCCCCTATACCATTATGAACGGAATTCTTTTGTGTGACCCTGTAAATGAACAATAACTATTCTTTGCACCGTATATTCAACAGAATGCATATTTTAGTGGACTTCATAAATGAATATCAATTTTACTATGTTTGAAAGAGTGTAACACCATTAAAAATCATTTGAAACGATTTTTCCCATTGGCCGTAATGTAACGGAAAACTTTTGACTGTCCCTGTAAATGAACTAAACATGCTGCAAACTTCATTTGAAATAGGGAACGTGCTATGGTAGAGGTCACTAACATCCAAAAATTTCAGAACGATCCGAGCATATTTACGAGAGTTAGAGCGCGGACAGACAAACCGAAGTCATAAACACTTTTCAACTTTGTTGGAAAGCGTTAAAAAGGCATACTCCTATGATACGTTGCGAATATCTAATAACACTCCTTAAATTCTTTTGTCGACTCATGATTTTTTTTTTTTACAGATATTAAATGATAATTTCTGCAGGCATATGTTCTGCATTCTCAACCGTGAAATAAAAATAATTGATGCCTTTAAAAATAAAATTACAGTATTTACAATTACGGGGATTTTCTATTTCTAAATGATATGAGCTACTAATGACAGAAATTCCATCCCTTTTCTCTCTGAACATGAAACACGTGTGTCAGCTTGTAATATTAAGAGAATGTAACGATGCACCTTTCGTTTACAATAGTTCGTCGTATTTTAGCGTAACTAAAAATGAAATGGATAACATATCTTCGCACGTAGAAATGCACTGAAATGACGTCAAAAAACTGCCGACAAATGCTGTATCATGTTTTACGACGCAACCTGACACTTAAAATTTCCTGCAATGAAAATAACTTAGCGTATTTTTATTTTAAAAAAGTGTCACATTATTTATAGATTGTTGTCAAGAGAGCGGCAATTAGTGAAGAAATTTTCATCTTCCGGAAATCGTAACCGCCGTTCAAAAAATGCCGAAACAAAAATGTTGGCTCATATTCGAAATTTTTTTGTAGGAGAGAATGTGAGAACGGTTACGCGTTTTAAGCGTATTAACACATTTCCGCAGCATAGCGTAAGAAATACCTAGAAAGTCTTAATCTTTATTTAGAATTTATGATATTTAATAATAACTATAATTAGCTTTGTACTACGTTTTAAGAAACGTGACTTTAAAATATTTGATATTATCTTTGTTTATCACCCTTGTATGTACTTACAAAAATAAAAAATAAAATTTGTTCTTGCCTTGTCAAACAAAATATCGCATCTCTTACTTAATTTCACACCCGAAAATATTGTCTTAATGTGTTCTTACCTTTATCTCAAAATTTACTGTAGATAAGATAATTACAGATAGTATTTTAAATTATCAGTCATACTATATATCAGGTTATTTTTTGTTTTTGTTTATAAAAAAATCAAAATTTTATCAAGTAATCATCAAATATAGCGTGAAACTCCCAGTTATTGACATCTAACTACTAACTGACACTTCAGCAAAAATCTAATTCAAATAAGCATTTTCTTGTAAAATTCTTCAAAGTAATGTCATCTAATGGTAACTTAGACATATTTATTTTGGAGTCAATTTATTCGCCACTAGTAGGTCAAGAATATATTCAATGTGGAAGAAACTTTTGAGGACACAAAAAGTACCATTTTGTGGCATCCATCTTATTTCTAAATTTAAGGTAGTGATTTTTTAAAAAAAATCTTTTTGTAATGCAAAAATTCTAAACTTTTTCTTAAAGTTACTAGGGGGCTCTGCCCCCTACGAGCCACGCTCGTCAACCCCCGTTCAGACACCGCAGATTCTAAAAGTACGCTAATTTGATCGGCTTTAAAAATATTTCGGAAGATTGAATTATAATTTAAAAAACAGTGTCGATCTCCGTATAAACGGATTTCTATTCATTTCTCTTTGATTGGGAAATTTTAAGGCCAAATCCGCTGCGGTACTACTTGATTATCCCGTCGACCAATTTCGCCAAATTATATAAATCGCCAAACCACTCGCCAAATCATACAAATTGACGTAATTTTTATTTTAAATAACGAAAGAACAAATAAATTAGTGCAACATTAATAAAAATGCAAATAAAACGTCGAAATAAAAATAACGTGATGACGTAGACACGTGTAACTTTCTTAAAGTCAAGTGAATGTGACATTTACGATCAACCATTATTGGCAGTTAATCTTATAGTTTGGCGAATGATAGATTTTTGGTCGACGGGATAACTAAGTAGTACCAAAGATAGAACCGCTGTTTTCGTCTTTGATTAAGTAAAATAAGTTAAACATTTCAAAATAAGCTAATATAAAAGGAATTAAGTAAACAGAGTCTTTGCCTCCCGGTATTTTTTAACAAAGCGAAAATAAAGTTCTTTTAAATAAGACATTTTAAATTAATCGTTTTTAATCTGACGTAATTTTGACCAAACTATTCTTTCTCTTTTTAATATTCACGTGAAAATACTTTTGTTAGAAATGAAATATTATTTGCGCTTTCCTAACAAAAATAGTTGAAAAGTATCCTCTCAAAATATCAAATAAATGCCTAGAGCAATTTCTAAATTTAAACTGTGTTACAATATTATTTTGTGTTCATTTTTTGCAATAACTGTAATGTGACGTAAATATGACGTAATTTCTCCTATTTAAGACTTCTAATGTTAATGAATTTATTATTTTACAGTTTCCTCTCTCTCTTAAAATCACGTGTAAATATAATTTTTATGAAGTAATTTTCAATAAGTTCCTGATTTTTATACGTAATTATTAAATTCTAATTTGAAAGTTTTTTTCTTGTTTATAATAGTCACGTGTAAATAAATTTTTAATTTGAAGCAAACATTATTGTTTGAGCTTTTTATACAGTTGGCAACAGTTTAAATTAGTACAATTTTCTGAAATAAGTAAAAAATATCTCTCGAAATACTGAAAATTTGAATTTAAAATAGAAATAAAACCTCAAAAAATAAGTCAAATTAAGAAAAGAAATACAGTCTGCACACCGAGAACTTCAAACGTATAAAATGATCTAAAAATGATTAAATTCCCATCAATAGTTTTTGCTCCTATAAAACTTTTTTAGTGGAACGATTTTGTCCAACTTTAGCATTAAATATCTCTTAAAATAATTCTTCGATTTGAAAACTGTCTGCATCAGCGTGTTTATCAAACATTTATGTATAATACTACCGATTTTCATATTTTTGTATGCATTATGTTTCTTAATATTAACAAAGAAAGACCTCCGGTCACAAAAAATTCAAAACCGGCGGCGGCGGTGACAGCGTTAGTTACTTTTTTTTAGAATAGAGAGATACTTTTAGAAATGAGTTAAAAGATGCCTATGATACATTAGGACCATGATTTCTAGTTTATAGTAAGTTAATTTAGCTTAATGGGGGCTGTTAGTTATTGGTTACTGTAATTTCACTTCACCAAATCTCTGACAAAGGTGTTAATTATTGGTGATATTGAAGAAAGTTGAAATCTATTCTTTGAACTGTTTAAAAAAGTATGATAATAAATTAAATTTGTCTTGTAGTCAACACCATTAAAATTTAAGTTGTTCTACCAGGGCTTGACACCTTTTGTCAGTTACTTGTTCATAAATGTCAGTTATTGGATAGCTGCATTATTAATAATTTAAAACATGAAAAAAGGGACGTATGCATCTGTAGTATGATATCTGTTCCGTACCTGTAACAAACATTGTAATTCGCCTTTGGCGACGGAACACACCCCCGCATCTATGCCAATTGGCAATCAATCCTTTTAATGTAACCCTTTCGTTGAACCCGGATCACGGGTTGAGTACGCATCAGTGTAAGAGGAACAACCTCTGCGGCAACAAGTCGCCATTAGCCTTCATTAAAACATTTATGTTAACAGTCCGCTAATTTCTCTTTTAATTTAGAACACCTCCTTACATTTTGGTCCTAGCGACCCGGAGGTAAGACCATCGCAAACTAATTTAATTTAATTTATGTCAATTTCGTCAACAAGACGAAAGGATGGCAGACTCGGACATTACAGCACTGAATCGGCGGCGTGGCAACATCAAGACCCAGCTAACGAAGATCGTAAACGCCACCGAGGGTAAAAGTTTCTCAATTGCGGAAACCAAGGCTCAACTAGAGCTCCTTCACAAAATCGAAGAAAAATTCGAAGTGATCAAACATGAATACTACAAAATTATGGACGAAGAAAAGATTGAGGAAGCGGAAGAACAACTCTCGCAATTGGATGAGGAGATACAGAAATTAGAGGTAAGCCTTAAATCATCTTTTCACAAACAAAATGAAGAAAAAAATAGTAAAATAGACAGCACGTCTGAATTAAAATCTCATGTTAATGATCTAGTTATTCCCAGAGGGGTCAGCATAAAGCTCCCTAAAATTCCACTTCCGATTTTTAGTGGCAAATTTGAAGAATGGTCTACATTTAAGACCACCTTCAACGAATTGATCAATAGCAATCCTCATTTAACAGACAACGAAAAACTGTTTTATCTCAGAGGAGCATTAACGGGTGAACCGAAAGGTTTACAAACCTCAGATGACACCTTTAGCTCACTCTTCAGAGAGCTGGAAGAGCGCTATGAAAACAAAAGAATTATTGTGGATTGCCACATAAAAAACATAATAAATCTTTATGTAATCAAACAAGAGTCAGCTAAAGAACTGAGAAACCTTTTAGATCAGGTAAAAAAGAATTTGAGAGCGTTAAAGGTCTTGGAATTCGATAGAGACACCTTTTCAAACGCTATTTTGTTGAACATAATATTAGGAAAAATTGATCAAGAAACTCGTAAGCAATTTGAATTAACACTAAAGGATAAGGAAGTGCCTAATTTCGATGAATTTTTAGAATTTTTAGAGCGTAGATGCCAAATTTTAAATAGTATTACTTCTGCGAATGCTTCAAAAACCACCAATAAATCTTTACTTATCCGTACCACCAAACCACAAAATAAAATGTGCATTTTATGTAAAACAGAAAGTCACCCAATATATCATTGCGAGAAGTATAAAAGTATGAAACTAAGCGATCGTCTAAACATTGTAAAGAAAAATAAGCTTTGTTTTAATTGCCTTAGTTTTTTTCATATAATTCATCAATGTACTTCAAAGAGCAGATGTCTTGTTTGCAGCTCCAAACATCATACTTCGTTGCATAATTACTCATCACCAGATGTTCGAATTTATGAGCCGTCAAAATCTATAAACAATCTGGCTGCTGAAGGGGCAATTAATAAAAATTTAGCTCCCGAAGATTCAGCGCAAAATGAAAATGTAGTTCATTCATTTTTTTCACATGAAAAGAGCCATAAATCTGTCTTAATAAATACTGCGATTGTTTATATAGCAGACATTAATGGTATAAATAAGCCTTTTCGTACAATATTGGATAGTGCCTCACAGAATAATTTTATAAGTTTAAGAGCAGCTGAAACTTTAAGTTTGAAAAAACAATCAATTAACATTCCCGTTGCAGGTCTTAATAATTCACCGATGTCCTTGAAATCTAAAGTGAAGGCGTGTGTCTCTAATAATAAGAGAGGCGATTTGCGATGGAATCTGGACTTGTTGATCATCCCGAGAATCACAGATTTCACTCCTGGAAAGGAAATAAACATAAATAAATTAAACATTCCTTCGAACATCTGTTTAGCTGACCCACAGTTTTTTATTCCAAATAAGGTTGAAATTTTATTAGGTGCGGAACTGTTCTTTGAATTATTAAAGGCAGACAAAATAAAGTTAGGAAAGCACTTATATTTACAGGAAAGTGTGTTTGGTTATCTAATTTCTGGTTGTGTGTATAACAATGTAGTAAACAATACGAAAAAATATTGTTTCTTAACGAAAAATTTAGAATCTTTAGATAACACATTGAAATCTTTTTGGGAGATAGAAGAGGTGGGAAATTTAAAACCTTGTGATAGCAAAGAGTTAGAATATTGCAATAGGCACTTCGATAAAACGCATTTTAGAAATTCGGATGGCAGATATGTCGTAAAAATGCCTTTCAAACCGGAAATTTCTGAGCCCAATTTAGGAAATTCAAAAATCGTTGCATTGAAAAGATTAAATTATCTATGGCAACGTCTAGATCGTGACCCTATAATGCGGAATTTATATACACAATTTCTTAATGAATATCAGTTTCTTAATCACATGCATGAAATAGAGGAAACTAATGAATTTGAGGACGGCTATTATTTACCCCATCACGGAATTTTACGACCATCTAGCACGACAACTAAATTGCGCGTCGTATATGACGCAAGCGCAAAAAGTAGTAATGGATACTCATTGAATGATTTATTGTGCAAGGGTGGTGTGCTACAGGACGATCTCTTTTCGATATTGGTTCGATTTAGAAAGCATATTTATGCATTTACCGCCGACATCAAACAAATGTTTCGAATGATAGAGATAAATCTGTCCCAATACAAATTCCTAAAAATTCT
The DNA here is from genome assembly GCA_963932465.1 of Maratus speciosus. NCBI lineage: Eukaryota > Metazoa > Arthropoda > Arachnida > Araneae > Salticidae > Maratus > Maratus speciosus. Next base: position 311,637,575 of record OZ010790.1, on the reverse strand, counting down.
GTGCATCATCCCCGGTTAAGGTCTTTCAATTATCCACGGTCACATATGGAACGGCTTGCGCCCCATTTTTGGCCACCAAGGTCTTGCAACAACTCGCCTTAGATGAGCAAAAGGCTTTTCCATTAGCTTCCAATATTTTACTGAAAGATTTCTATATGGATGATTGCTTCTCGGGTCATCCAATTTAGAGGAACTTAATTTAATGCAAGCAGAATTAACACAACTCCTTCAGAGGGGGGGAATGATTTTGCATAAATGGTGTACTAATAAGGTCCAATCTACTGACAATCAGATATTTCCCTCGGATAGAAATTCAGAAGAAATAACGGTTAAAATTTTAGGCATGCTTTGGAACAGTTCTAGCGATACATTTATATACAAAACCAACGTTAAAATAACAAGTACTTTCACCAAACGAGGGGTGCTATCGCAAATTGCCCGGCTTTATGACCCTCTTGGTCTCTTAGGGCCAGTAATTGCAAAGGCAAAGATATTCATGCAACAATTGTGGTTGCTTAAATTACAATGGAACGATACTTTACCTCCGCAAATTTCCAAAAAATGGGAAACCTTTATCGCAACATTACCAGAACTCGAGTCCATCAACGTACCGAGATGCTTCTTAAAGGTGCACGTCCAATCAGTGGTACTTAATGGCTTCGCCGATGCTTCTTCAAAGGCATACGGTGCAGTTATTTATGTGCAAACTATATCTAACTCCAACGAAACGGTTAGTCACCTTCTTTGCAGCAAGTCACGAGTGGCCCCTACAAAGGTGATAACCGTACCCCGCTTGGAACTATCAGCGTGTCTTCTTCTTGCAAAATTAACCTGTAAGGTCTTAGATGCTTTAAACCAACAGGTGAATGCTGTGCGACTATTTTCAGACTCGACCATTGCCTTAGCTTGGATGGACACTGCTCCACATTCATTGAAAACTTTTGTCGGCAACCGTGTAGTGCAAATAAAGGACATTTCAAGGAACATTCCATGGCACCATATACCATCGGAGCATAACCCCGCAGACCTGATATCCAGAGGAATGGATGTGAAAAACCTTGCCTCCAGTGAACTATGGTGGAATGGGCCGCCACTTCAAATTCTTAAAGAAGCAATAGAGAAACCTATTTCTAGTCTTACTGACTGCTCGAACAGTTATTATTCCAATGAACTGAAAGCCAGTAGACAAGTGACTTTAATTAACAAGATGGACATTAATTTTTTTGATAATTTGTTGACTTTAACAAATAATTTTCCCAAATTAATTAGAATTGTAGCATATATTTTTAGGTTTTTCTTAAAGTGTAAAAAAATAGCAACTGCAACAGGCCCTGTGTTAGTGGAGGAATTGATGGGGGCAGAAGTGTGCTTGATTAAGCATGTGCAGGTAATGTATTTTTCCAAGGAAATCTTCGCCCTGAAAGGGGGATCTTCGGTGCATGGTTCAAGTAAGTTAAAATTTTTGAATCCCTTTATTGATTCGAATGGCTTGATAAGGGTGGGGGGTAGATTGGCTAAATCTAACTTAACCTTTGATCACAGATTTCCTATAGTGCTACCAGCGAGCTGTCGCTTAACGAGAATCATATTTCAGTATTATCATGTACGAGATTTTCATGTCGGGCCCCAGGCTCTTTTGAACACTGTGCGCCAAAAATATTGGCCTCTTAGCGGTAGAAACACAGCTCGCAAGGTAGTACATGAATGTGTACAATGTTTTAAAATTAAGCCTATACTGGCTAATCAAGTAATGGGAGATCTCCCTCCTGAAAGAATAACGCCCAGTTCACCATTTTCCAGAGTAGGATTAGATCTGTGTGGCCCCTTTGAAATAAAATATAAGGGTCAGAGAAAGGGTACCTTCCAAAAAATATACGTTGCCATTTTCGTGTGTATGGCCTCTAAAGCTGTACACTTGGATTTTGTCTCCGACTTGACATCCGAGGCGATAATAGCAACGCTAAAGAGATTCTTCGCTCGTCGTGGGAGGAGTTCGGTAATTTTTAGCGATAACGCTACTAATTTTGTTGGGGCTTCAGCAGAACTGAAGCGTTTACGTAAACTTGTAGCCAGTGATGAAGTTTGTAACTTTTTAGCTTCAGAAGGCATTAACTGGAAATTCTCCCCTCCTAGAGCACCCAACTTTGGTGGACTTTGGGAGGCAGGAGTTAAGGCCTTCAAATACCATTTAAAAAGAGCAGTAGGTTCCGCTCATCTCACGATCGAAGAATTTCTAACCGTAATAACACAGATCGAAGCGATTTTAAATTCGCGACCGCTTTGTCCCTTGTCCACAGATGCTGACGATCTTCAGGTGTTAACTCCAGGCCACTTTCTCATAGGCAGGCCCCTTAATTTAATTCCTGAACCTAATTTGATGGAGGTAAAGGATAACTTGCTTAACAAGTGGCAAAGGACTCAAAAATTAACCCAAACGATTTGGAAACGCTGGCAAAACAATTATCTCAGTAATTTACAGGAGAGAAACAAATGGATGTTTAAAAAACAAAATATTTTGCCAGGCATGTTGGTCCTATTAAAGGACACTCAACTCCCACTTTGCACCTGGTCTCTCGGTCGCATTACTAAGGTAATCCCAGGTGCTGACGGAATGGTCAGAGTAGTAGAACTACGCACCGCTAAGGGCAATTTTAAACGTTCTGTTAACCAAATAAGCATATTACCCATAAATGACAATAATTGACAAAAATCTGGACTGTAATTGTGTTTCATTGTGTATTAATTGTGTTTATTTTATTTCTTTGCTTATAACCTGTACTATGTTGTGTGTTTTTGTTTTTTTCTGTATTGCATTTATACATATTGAAATATAATATTTCAACGCCGGGCGGGATGTTACGTACCTGTAACAAACATTGTAATTCGCCTTTGGCGACGGAACACCACCCCCGCATCTATGCCAATTGGCAATCAATCCTTTTAATGTAACCCTTTCGTTGAACCCGGATCACGGGTTGAGTACGCATCAGTGTAAGAGGAACAACCTCTGCGGCAACAAGTCGCCATTAGCCTTCATTAAAACATTTATGTTAACAGTCCGCTAATTTCTCTTTTAATTTAGAACACCTCCTTACAATATCATATATATAATTTAAGTACTTTGTTTTTATAATAAAGATTTATGTATTTTTAAAACATAAATTTCTTGAAATATAAAATAACTTTTTTCCTCTTCTTATCTTTGTAAGTAAAGTGTCAGACATCGGTTCACTTTGTGTAAGTTATTTGTTTTTCAAAATAGAGCTAGTCAGCTACTGGAGTTTTTGACAATATTTATTAAAAATTAATTTTTACTAACACAATGTGTAATTTTTGAGAATTTTATCAACAGCAATTTTTTAATGTATCTTTACTATCCTTCCAAAAAGAAAAATAAGTATAAAATGGATTTAAATTTTCGTGATAGGTATTTGAACAAGAAAGAATCCTTAAGATATCAGTTACTGGGGGTTTCACTCGAATCCATTTTCATTCCAATTCGAACAAGTTCAGAACATTTTAAAAGTTATTTTTACCCGAGTTACCTATGATCATGCTTGCCTTGACATTGTCTTTTTGCCTTCTCTTTTCTCTCTTTTTTACACAGGCTCGGGTTGAAGAAAACAAATTTTAACAGTTGAATTTAATTTCTACACATAGTTTAAAAAGCGCACCATAATTCATATAGAGTGAACCCCCCAGTAACTAACACTTTAAGGCATAGATGCCAACATCTCTTAATTATTCCGGAGTCTGATCCAAGACAAACAAGTTTAAAACCGGAAAGTGTTTATGACAATAATTGTCATAAACACTTAGTTGTCAAAATGTGTCTTCTTTCAACATAGTACTTATTAGATTTTATTTTAAAATAGTTTATTAAATAAAATTTCCGGTTGGAATAATGTTTTTCTTGGATCAAACTCCGAAATAATTAAGAGATGTTGGCATCTATGCTTAAGGCTGCTAGTCACCCTGCTTTCGAATTTCCTTCGGTAACAGTGGTGTTGCTTGTGGGCTACATTTTTTTAATTTACATTTCTTGATTCGCACCTTTTTATTTGAAATGGTAAAATTCCCCTTGTTTCCCCCTTATTTAATATGTCATTAACTAAGGCGAATTTTACCATTTCAAAAAAGTGGTACCAATCTTGAAATCTGAATTTTTAAAAAGTAGCCCATTGGCAACACTGCTCGGCAATGTTAAGTCAATGGGCGTTTGATGCATTCGTTATATTTAAAATATCTCTTCAGGAATTGAATATTTTTAAGTTATGTGTACACTTCTTAAAGGCTGTCCCTTTTTATCTTAGTTGTCAAAATATTTATAAAATAAAGGCTCAATTTAATATTTTATGTGTTAAAAGCTGACGAACTGCGAGTAAGATTTTTGTGTAAAAAATATAGTTAGCATAGCTAAATAAAACTATTATCCAACCACAATCGTATTTGTATAATCTTCACGAGTTTCATTTTTTGTTGCCTACAATAATTATTATAAAATATAGTAGTTATGTAACGTAGAGTCGTGGAAAAAAAAAGTAAACACCCCCTACTAACTTCTCAACAAATTGTCGTAGACGAAAATTACTGGTACCGAACGATTGGAAATAAAGTCTACTTTTAAATGATGTATATAAAATTTGCTTAGGGGGGACATCTACATATTAAAACGAATCCAAACTTCATTTTTGTCAAAGGCAATACCCAATTTTAACGAGATATTCCAAAACTTCGGTTAAAACTAAGGCCAGACACCAAATTTCAAGTCATTTGAATGATAAGTTTTTGAATTATAAACATTCAAAATTTAGTGCTTCTAATGTTAAATTACATTTTCATATTTTTATTTATAACTTCTGAAATTATGATCCTAATGTTCTAATTTTTTGTGTAGCAATAATACTAATATACCCAAACATAAATACCTTGAATTTGCAATTTTTATAATTTTCTGATATGAATTATGAAATTAATATTAAAAAAATTATGAATTGCAACCTACAGTTTTTTTGATGGATCCAGATTTATTAAGTCCGGCTTTATGGAAATCCAAAATTTCACATTTTTCTTCCAAGTAGATTTCAAATTATGATTAAAAAACGGCAAAATGATGGTTTAAGTCTATGTCTATGATAGAAGTGACTAAATATTTTGAAATTTCTTATGCTATCCTGTAATCTAACAGGCTTCATTGACTGCTTCAGTGGCGTTTAAGGTGCCTTGACCAAAGAAGGGAGATCTCTCGGTCAACAATCGAGTACCGAATTTCAATTTGGATACAGCCCTTAAAATATGCTCGTTTTAAAATAATTAATTTCTCGGAAACTTATGGTACGAATTGCATAAAAACTTGTTTAGGGACCAATTGAAGGGTGTAGAGTTCATTTATGCTGTCAAAATTGGGTATTGCCATTGAAGAAAGGGAAGTTATGGTTCGTTTTAATATGTAGATGGCCCCCTAAGCAAATTTTATATACATCATTTAAAAGTAGATTTTATTTCCACTCGTTTGGTACCAGTAACTTTCTTCTACGATAATTTGTTGAGGAGTTAGTCGGGGGTGTTTACTTTTTTCTCCACGACTGTACATTTAAAACCTCTCTAATACAGGTATGATCATTCCAATCATAATAATTTTTATGACGTATCTGAGTAACCTGAATTCATTTGTATATCTGCTACAGTAAAAATATGAACGAAGCGAGAGACAAAGAATGTTAGGAGGAGGCATCAAAGAAGAATTTCAGTTTTGCTAATTTAGCGGATTTTTGTTTTATTCAACAATCTACCACTATTTCCGATTAGTAATTTTCGTTCTAATTAATCTGTTATTTAATGAAGTAAATAATAATATTATTCGTAAACAGTGTTTTTTATCTGAATTAATAAAAATCGGCTAAATTGGTAACACTCGAGAAGATAGAAGGAATTCGCATCTTGATCAATGAATTCGAGTTTTAAGCGTGATTTTTTTCTCTCAAAGGAGCGAAAATTTATCGCGTATTAAGCGGGATCGCGTAATAACCGTTCGCGTATTAAACGTGATATTTTTGCATTAGCCTTATAGGAGATGTTCAAGGGATCGGAAAAAATCCGCGTATTAACCGGGATCGTCTTAACCGGGTTCGACTGTATAACTTTAAGAAAAAGTTTAGAACGGTTGCATTACAAGAAGATTAAAAAAAAAAAAAAAAAAAAAAAAAAAGCACTACCTTAGTTTCAGAAATAAGACGGTTGCCTGAAAATGGCATACTTTTTGTGTTCGCAAACGTTCCTGCCTCATTGAAAATATTCTTCGCCTACTTGTGTTGAATAAATTGATTTCAAAATAAAAATAAGTGTCTAAGTTACCCCTAGATGACATTACTTTGCAGAATTTTAGAAGAAAATCCTTATTTGAGTTAGATTTTTGCTGTAGCGTCAGTTATTGGTTAGGTGTCAATAACTGTAGGATTTCACACTAAAGTGCTTAATTTTTTCTAGCATGATTTTACAATAATTATAAAAGGTTTCTACAATTCGGTTTTTAATGAGAGTATGGGTTCTAACGAGGGGCTTCCCGTGTTAAGTGAAATCCAGCTTTGTTTATTGAAAACTCTATTAGATTTTTTACATTTAATATATATATTTATTTTAGATTGCCAATTAACAGCACAAAAAAGAAATTTTATATGAAAAACGTATGAATAATGTATTCAAATAAAGTTTTGAAATTTATTAAAATGGGTGCTTTCGTATTAGCTGTATGTCAGGAGTTAATAGCCGAAGAAATCGCCAAAGAGTTTCACTAGATTATACTTTTACAGAAACAAAAAGTGTGAACTATTTATATTGTTTTAAGTGCAAATGGGTCAATCTCTTGTAATTGGTCTCGACGCGATAGATGCGAATTCATACGTGAAAGTTTTTCTAAAAACCACACGCAAAAAAAAAAAAAAAAAAAAAAAAAAAAAATCAGTAAATTTTAGAAAAAAAAAAATGCAATAAAAGCGAAACTTATTGGTCGGGAGTTGCCACCGTCAATATGATGTCATCGTTACTTACGTATATGTTTTTGCTTTATTATATACATTCATAATTTTTTTCGTTCTTGCCTTTGAAAATACAGAATATTTAAAAAAATTTTTAGTCGTTTATTAAAAAAAAAAAAAAAAAAAAAAAAAAAAAGATTTATTTTTGACCCTCTCTGAGAAATTCTTTTAACTAAATGTAACGTTTCGGTTTCAAACATTTCTGACTTTACTGAAAATTTTAATGACTTTCAGCTTTTCTTGCTTGATCGCTTCGTAATAATTTTTCGAAATGTAAATCTTTTGGGGTACTGGAATCGTTTTAATCTTGGATTGACAGAAAAAATGCAATATGTTTTGCAGGTTCACATTTCTCGCGCAAAATCAACATACTTTTAAAAATAAGTAAAAAATACAGACTTTGTAGTTCCAGTAAACGTAGAGAAATTACATACTTTACTTTTTGTTTAATGTTTCAAAGTCTTTGAATTTGTACAGTTTTTATTATACGCTTAAAATTTTGATGTATTGGAAGCTGTTTTCAGATTGGGTCTTTAGAAGGGCCCAATAGGCTTACTAGGACTGGACTTAGAATCTCTCTAATTTCAGAGTTCGCACTGTCTTCACGTAATAGTGTCCGAAAATCCATTAAATTATTTTTTTGTGGTTTAATTTTCAGCTAATGTTACTTTAAAACTGCGCGTTTTTGTAGCCTAAATTTTCTAACATAAACAATGACATAAGTGCCTGCGAAAGACAGCTTTTGACGTGTGGTTTTTAGTTTATTCAATTCCTACTATTAGTTCACACTCCCTATATATATATTTAAAAAAAATTATTTCAACTTGATAGGATGAATAATAAGTATTTTATTAACGATTGAAAATTTGAACAAGATATATATATATATATATTAATAATCGTTAATAAAATACTTATTATTCATCCTATCAAGTTGAAATAATTTTTTTAAAACTTGTACTGGATGACAATCGATGTTAATACAGATTTTTCAAATACTAATTCATTAATTAAATTTTAATTAATTAATTTTAGTTTTACATGGGAGACAAAATGGCGGCCATTGGTTATTGAAGCATTTAATGCATCTTCATATCTATAAGGGGGGTTACTATAGGGAGAACCCTGTTCTGTCGCCAAATACCGCCGTTTGTCGCCAACTTGGCGATATATCGCCAAATTTGGCGTCCAAAATGAGTCGCCAAAAGTGACGCCAACTTGGCGATATCTCAAATATTTCGCCAAGTTCCCATAGACTTCCATTGTAAACCTACTTGCTTATAGAAAATCAACAAATTGAGATATTTTAATGCAACAAAAACTAATATTAGCTTAAGGAATTATATTAAATTTTTCTTTGATGATCTAAGTAGGAATTGACTTTAAAAACAAAATTTTTATATAACTTGTTTTTATATTATGAATATATGATTAAAATATTTGGGACGAGCGCCCCCGTGCCTTTGCATGTGTGATTGTTAAAATGCTCCAAGTAGTAGGAGAGACTGGGGATGAAAGAGACATTCAAAATTTCAGGAAGAAAATAAAATGTAGAAATATAGAAAAGGGACATGTCCCTTTCAACCCTTAGTTGTTTATAATCATTTCAATAAAATATTATTTACGTTTCGTAAAATTTAAGTTATGGTTTTTAGTTTTTCATGTAGAAAGAATGAAAGCATTATTATGTATAACAAAAATATGCAAATGTTACAATAACATATACCTACAATTTAGGTATTTTTTCCTTTTCCAAAAATCATTAAAAAGTCAATGTGCTTCGAAAATATAAAAGGAAATTTGAGAAAAATTGATTTACTGAAGAAGAAATCATGGATGCTATATCTGAAATCGATGAAAAACGAGTGTTTGTAAGATCAACAGCCAACAGCTAAAACTACGTCATTGAAGAGTCCTATTTCGAAAGAATTACGAATGCACAAGCAGATGAATTTCAATACGTCCATTCGGTAATAGAAAAGTTTTTAGTGAAGCTCAGCAAAAAGAGTTAGCTTCATATTTGCAGTGAGCATCTAATATGAACTATCGTTTGACAATTGTGCATATGAGTATTCAATTTCTTTGAATTCTCCAAACATGTTCCTGTCTTGGCAAACAACAAGCAAGTTGGAATTGATTGGTTCCAAGATTCTAATCAATGAAATTCATTACTTTCTCTTAACCCTCCGTCTACCAGACGGGTCCATTGGACCCGACAGGTACATACAAAATATTCATTCAAACCAGAAATTTCTTTAAAATAAACTAAGTATATAAACCAGACAAAAATAAGGTAAATGAATAAGTTAAATAGTTTTAAATAAAAATTCTGGTGTAGAACGTTTTATTAAAACTTGAATAAAATTCCCGGTAGATCTAGGGTTAAGAAAACCTATAGCCACTAGTTTAACAAGAAGTAGAAGTTTCAACAAAGCTAATGTTGATATTTTTTAAAAACCTTCAGTCAGTTATGAATCGCTATAAATTCACACTGAATATAATATATAACTGTGATGAAACAGGTTTAATGACAGAGCACAAGCCACCTAATATAGTAGCAAAATGTGGTGAAAGTAATTTTCTCACGTAAACATCAGCTGAACGTGGTAAACTTGTCTCACTTTTGTTTCTGCATCAGGTAACTCTGTTCAACAGTATTCGTTTTCCCAAGGAAGAATTACAAATACACCGGGAGCCGGCAGCACAGGCAACCACCTCATCGAGTTGGAGGCTGAAATTCCAGAATTAGCTAAAACTCGATTCCCATATTACAACGCAATCGGTCTGCCAAGTCATATCTTGGTCGAAAACACCTAAAACCCCGAGCGGTCGACTCGTAGGTTTACTATTGCGTTTTCCTGCACTCAAAGGTATGAAAACATGGCGGACTGGGAGCAGGAAAACACAATGGTAAACCTACGAGTTAACTGGTAAAATAGGGTTTTTAGGTGTTTCCCACCAAGATATGACTTGGCAGACCGATTGCGTTTTAATGTGGGAATCGAGTTTCAGCTAATTCTGAAATTTCAGCCTTCAACTCGATGAGGTGGTTATCTCATGGTTCGTACGCCTCCTTAAATTTTGCCGACCAGAAAATTTTTCGGCACCAGTATTATCTTATAGAAAATCTCTTCTTAAAAGAAGGCGAATTTTTGCGCGTTTAACCTAGATTTCTTTTTCGATAAAAAAATACTGGTAGTTATCCTGGAGAAATAACGGTATCCGTACGAACCATGTGTCTGTGCTGCCGGCTCCCGGTCAAAAAGAGTTCATGCGAGGAGCTGTCCCATCCCAAAGACTTGGACTTGTTCATCAAAGTTGGTGGATGACCACAGATTTTTTTAAAAAAAGCAATTGAGCATTAGTTTAACATTCTAGTTGTCCCAAAACTGATCCTACTCTTCTCTTATTTGATAATCATGAAAGCAATATAAATATTAAGACAATAAAATTTGCGAAAGATAATGGAATAATTATGGTGACATTCCTGTCGCACTTTATCCACGAACTCCAGAAAAGCACTCGGAATGAATTCGAAGTACATTTAGAAAAAAATTATGTAGAAAAATCCTAATTCTAAATTTTTATATACAGCGTCTCAAGCTTCATTTTAGTTAAAATCTCATCAAAATCTATGCAATAATTTTTTTCTGATTCACTAACAGAGCACAAACTTACAGTTTCATATATTTTTATGATATATGTAAACACACGCACAATCACAAAGAGTGTTCCTTTTATCGCTGTCTAGTAACTAATTCCTAAACCGTTACTTACACATATAATATACGTAGGATTATAAAAATAGCATTTCAAATATGTAAATATTTTCTCCAGGTGCCATTTAGATCAATAAATAATTCTTCTATTAAAAAAGAAGTGGAAAAGTCCCAAGTTTAAATTTTTATACTGCCCTAAGATGTGTAAGTTGATATGAATGGGGAATATGAATTGGGGACATACAACAAATTATTCTACAAAAATTGATTATCAGCATAGATGTAGATTTTCTTTTTTACTTCCAAATGGTAATTAATAACACACAATTACTATCTGAAGGATAAAAAAGAGATCTGCATCTATATATTTGTCATCTCCAGTTATTTTATTATAACTAATTATAAGTAACTTAACTAATTAAATGTTATAGAAAATGTACAGACATGGAAAAATTTGAACATCCCACACCGATTTTACTGCAAATTAACGTATAAAAAGGAAACTGGTATCAATCAGTTGGGAATAACATTTACTATTATCTATTTATCTAGATATGCTGAGAAAACTCGGGTACGCAAAATTTGTCAGAATTAATTAACCCGAGCCCTGAGATAACAGGCAGAATTGGTATTTCGTTTCAGAACTTTTATTTCATTTACTTTTATAGACATTTATAGTAATAGATACATATATAGATATGCATTCATATTTTTTAAAAATATCAAAGAAAATTAAAAAAAAAATTCTGTTACTTGACAAATTATTCATTTGGTTCACAAGGAATGAATATTAAAGTAATTTGGTAAGCAATGATAATATTAATCTTAGGAGTAGTGAATATGGTGAGCTTGAGATAATTATTTATCATTTATTTTGAGGGGTGTCAAATAAATTTATAAATACAAACATTTCAGAAAATATCGGTAGAATATATTATCCGTTTCTGTGAATTTTATAACCAGATACAAAACTAGTTCATAGAAAGTGATGTTATATTTAGTATTTTTTTTTCATTCTTTTTTCCGGAATTATTTTCATGAAATTTAAATGTCTGTATTATAATATGTTTAAATTTCAAATACGTTTAAATGAAGATACTATGCCATTTTAACGTACTTAAAGTTTTTAATTTCTGCTCAGAATGACGGCAATGTAGCGTGTAAGTCTGAATTTTTTTGGCTTATGAAAAGAAAGTACACATATTACCATTTGTTTAATTCTTGCGCCGTTTTTTAGAATTTGGCAACAGAAAAGTAAAAATTGCATTAGGAAAAAATATAAATTTTTATAATGATAAACTATAGCAGGTGGATTGAAAAAAAAAAAAAAAAAAACAGGTAAAGAGTGATCTGGTAATTTTCTAAATTCGATAGTAATTTTACTCTTGTTCTAAAACATATGCATATCAAGTTTCGTGGAAATCGGTCAAAAAATGTAGATATGTGTAAAGAACAAACAAATGAAGAATGATTTAAGTACATACTTATTGCATGTATCTGAAAAAAAAAAAAACTTTGTTGCTAATAACTTTTCAGGCTCATACAAATACAGTACTTTTCGTGTTTGCCACACCCTCTTGTAACACGCCCACCCTGATTTTTATTATCAAATTTGAGGATTAAAAAAAAAAAAAAAATCTGAGAAAAATATTTTAAACAAATTTTATTCTTTTAAAATCTAATAGTTTACGCAAAAAATGGACAATATTCACAATGCATTATTTCATGGTTTCGTAAGTTTAAATACGTAAATGCCTCCCGTCAATTTGATGCACGAACTGACCAATGGTCAGATGTACAGAGGCCAGTCAAATCCGAAATACTCATGTATTTCAAGGTACATAAGCACATAAACTTTGAGGGGGTGGGGGGAACCGCGCGGTATACACGAAAAAAAAAAAAAAAAATAGAATCGGTCTATTGCATATTATCTCCGAACTTCTTTATATGTTCTAATAAGCACAAAGCACTAGAAAAGAAAGGGTAACAGTTCTGTAACCTTGGATGGGGCAAACGGCCTATTTCTTTCCATTCGTGGCCTTGGTTGGAACCCTATGGCCTAGATTGCACTTGGTTGTGGCCGAGTTCACCCCACTGCACTACATTAGTGGGGCCCTGCGATGGGGATTGACTTTAATATTAATGTTTGTAGGATAGTGTAAAAAAATTGAAAGCTGAATTGTAAATAGGCTGAGACCATTTTTATGATAGTTAAAAACAAAACAAAAACAAAACAAAACAAAAAACTGAAAATTGCTTTGTAAATAGGCTGAGGTCCGATTACATTTAATGAAATTGAAAGTATGTTATTTAATGTCACAAAAACAATATATTGAAACAATAATATTTTATTTTTAATTATCAGTTATTATTAGTAACAGAGTTTCTATTTTTTTCCTTTGTTAAAAAAATATTGCTGCCAAAATTTATACGACAGTCCAATCATCGAAGATTCCTGAATTTAAATATACATTTATTAAATCTTTGAACCTCATTTTTTAAATTATAAATTATTCCATGAACAATGAGTTAAACGTTGGATTAAAAAGTGTTTTACATATAAGGTGTGCCATACTGTTAATTACGTCATAGGGATTTATTTTTAATTTTAATAGATATATTTTGCATGCCACTCAGGGCTCCCACATGAGCATAATTTTATATCTTATTGACACCGCTAATAATAATAATAATAATAATAATGTCGTATATTTCTGCTGCCTATTTTGATAGGTTGTATGTAAATTTGCTTTGTTTTGAAAAATTGATGCTAATAAAATATAAAAATTGGTGCAAGTGGGAGCCCTGAGTGGCCACTTCATAGGATGGAAAGGAACTCCCATAATGGAAAAGGGATATACATCCCACTTATGAAATCGAGCTGAAGAAAAATGACAGTACAATGAGATTATCATTAAAAATCTGCCTCATCTGTACATGTTATTGACACAACAATGGAATGGATTGGCAAAATATATCATATAAAATTCAAATTGAAAGATCTTTCCTTTCTCTGAAACGTACAAAAAAAAAAAAAAAAAAAAAAATCTTATTGTTCTCTTTTCCTTTCAAGATATTATATGTACGTTCAGTGAAAGTTTATAAATGTTTACGTTTTATAAACTTTTTGAGACAGAGCGATCGCTTGTTTTTTTCAGGCTATGACCAAAGCGTTTTTACCAAAAAAAATAGAACATTAACGCTTAAGACAAAAAAAAAAAAAAAAAAAAAAAAAAAACCCAGATATTTATTGTATCGTACAGTTGAGGCATAAAAAATATTTATTAAAAATATTAAAAATATTTATTTATCTTTGCTTTCTCAGAAGCTTAAAAAAAAAGCAATTTTCTCATTGTTCTCTTTTTTTTTTTCAAGATATTCTTCGTACGTTTAGTGAAAGCTTATAAAGGTTTAGTTTTTGTTTAATGTCTAGTTTTGTTTAATTTATTAATATCTAGTAGTAGTTTATAAATGTTTATATATGTAAAACCCGCTTTTATTTGAAGGTTGTTTGCAATAAATTTACAACAAAAATGTTACCAGACTCACAATAACAACTTCTTTCCGAATACGAATGCATTTTTTTTCTTTCTTTCTTTCTTTCTTTCTTTTTTTTTTGGGGGGGGGGGCTGGTAGGGGAGAAATAGGGATAACGAAAAATATTAAATAGGTATTAAAAATTATGCTTGTTGTTATTATAATCTAGATATTAAAAATTGTTTATTACTTGAAAAAAAATCCGGATGATAGCCATAACTTAATTCTAATTAATATAAAGAAAAAAGTACCGCTTTAAGTCGTAAAAAGTTCTTTATTCTTTTATGTGGTTTAATTTGTCATAAGAAGTCATCTATCTATTAAAATTGAACATTACTTTCAAAATTTCAACGAGCAACATCATAATTTTATTGCACAATTGCTCCTCATGCCATAAAATGTGTAACTACGTATTTACATCAATTTTGAATGATAAGCAAGAGATATATAAATACTAAAAAATGAATCAATTAGTGTTAAAGAGAAATTTTAGCAATACCTACAAAAGTTAAAATTAGCAGAAATTGTTTAATTAAACATTTCATTTCAGCACGCTATTAGTCAGGCACACGCACACCAGCACCAAAACAAAAGCAGAATGACAACGAAAGAGTTGCCAATTTAAGAGTATACAGCTAAAAAGCATGTTGCCACAAATCGAACTTTAAGTTCTTTCTCACCTAACACTTTTTCTCATGATTTTAGACTTTATTTTAGGAAGTGCTTTTATAAAAATGTCAGTTATTTTACACTTGATCTTACAAGACTTCACGCTTTTCCTTAAAGAAAAAAAAAAAAGTTAACACTCCCTACTAACTCCTCAACAAATTATCGTAGACGAAAGTTACTGGTACCGAACGATTGGAAATAAAGTCTACTTTTAAATTATGTATATAAAACTTGCTTAGGGTGCCATCTACATATTAAAACGAAACCAAACTTCATTTTTTTGAATAGCAATACCCAATTTTAACAAGATATTTCAAATCTTGGGTTCAAACTATGCCTAGACACCAAATTTCAAGTCATTTGAATGATAAGTTTTTGAATTATAAACATTTAAAATTTAGTGCTTCTAATGTTAAATTACATTTTCATATTTTTATTAATATCTCCTGAAATTATGCTCCTAATGTGCTAATTTTTTGTGTAGCAATAATACTAAAATACCCAAACATAAATACGTTGAATTTGCGATTTTTATAATTTTATGATATGAATTATGAATTATAAAATTAATATTCGAAAAAATTATGAATTGTAACCTACAATTTTTTTGATGGATTTAGATTTATTAAGTCCTGCTTTATGGAAATCCAAAATTTCATATTTTTCTTCCAAGTAGTTTTCAAATTATGCTTAAAAACAGCAAATTGATGGTTTAATGGGCCGTTTATGACGTCAGTATTTACAAGTGACTAGATATTTTGAAATTTCTTATGCTTTCCTGTAATATAGCAGTCTTCAATGACTGCTTGGGTGGCACCTAAGATGCTTTGATCAAGAAGGGGGCTCTCTCGGTCAATAATCTAATACCGAACTTCAGTTTGGATACAGCCCCTAAAATACGCTCATTTTAAAATAATTAATTTCTCGGAAACTTATCGTACGAATGCATAAAAATTTGTTTTTAGGCTAATTGAAGGTTATAAAGTTCATTTATGCTGTCAGAATTGTGTACTGCTATTGAAAAAAATAAAGTTTGAGTTCGTTTTAATATGCAGATGCCCTCCTAAGGAAATTTTATATACATCATTTAAAAGTAGACTTTATTACCAATCTTGTGGTACCAGTAACGTTTTTCTACGATAATATTTTGCAGAGTTAGTAAGGGGTGTTTACTTTTTTTTTTTTTTTTTTTTTCCCACGGCTGTACGTCAATATGCTTGATGAGTTCATGAAATGTACGATTTTTTATTCATTTAATGGCAATTTGGTTGACTATGTTGCAAATCATCAACACACCAACATCAAAACAAAACAAGAAAGAAAAATCATGCGTTAAGCATAGATTATGAAACACTTTCTAACGCTTCCTGAATGCTTAAAAAAAATCGTTATTTAGGGTTTAAGGTAAATAAGATAACTAAATAAACATTTTAGAAAACGCATAAAACATTTGAAAAATTGATTTCAGCAGTTATTGTCCATAGCCAAATATGTATTCCAATTCTTTTGAACAGCCCTGTATTTGATCTTTAGGTTGATGTTGATATGTACTATATAATGGGAAAATTTAGTTTAGCAAGAAAACGCATAACAGGTTGAAATTTTTCTCTTTCAGAAGTTTTTACTAAAAGATGTAAACATACTTGAATACTTTTGTACAACCCTTCTAGTTTACCTAGAACCTTTATTACACGCCACTATTTAGCTAAAATTTAATTAAACTAAAACACTCTTAAAACTACTGAAATCACATTTCCAGAAATTATCATTTGTAGACGGCCATGTATCCAATTCTTTGCGTGACCCTGTATATCATTTTATCTATATTCTACAAACATTTCTTATTAAACTAAATGCAGTTCAGCGTAAAAATGCACAATTCATTTAAAAACCACCTTTAAGTAATTTGCGCTCATACCCAAACCCTTACGAATTCTTTTGTGTAGCCCTGTGTATGAATTATAGTATTTATAAACACCGTATAGTATGCATAAATATAGTGAAACATAAAAAAGCTCATATCGTAATTAAAAATGCATTTCCAGCAATCATCGCTAATATACAGTACTTCGGATACAATATAGTATCTGAAATCTATTGTGTGTCCCTGTAAATGCTACACACTTCGTATTATACATGAAATAAATTATAGTAAATCTCAGCGACGTATCAATTTCATTATATATGAAATAGTTTAACGTAATTAAAATACGCCGCAAACAATTCCCCCCACCTCTATATAATTATGCAACAGAATTGTTTTGTGCGACCCCATAAATGAATAATAACTATTCTTTGCACTGCATATTCTACAAAATGTATATTTTAGTGTGCTTCATAAATACATATCAATTTTATTATGTTTGAAAGCGTGTAACATCATTTAAAATGATCTTGAACCGATTTTTTCCCATTAGCCGTAATGTAACGGAAAATTTTTGACTGTCCCTCTAAATGAACTAAACATGCTGCAAACTTCATTTGAAATAGGGAACGTACTATGGTAAACGTCAATAACATCCAAAAATTTCAGGGCAATCCGAGTATATTTACGAGAGTTAGAGCTAGGGTGTCAACGATTTTAATCAAATGATTTAAATCAGTGATTAAATCGTGATTTTAATCAAGTGATTAAAAAAATCATCGATTAAAATCATAAATCTTCTAAATGTTTAAAATTTCATAAAAAGCATTAAAATCTAAGATGAACATAATTTGGAAAGTTTCTGTAGGTATTTTGTCTTATGAATATACAAATTAAAACTTTAAATAATTTTTTTAAGGTTAGATTTGTAAAAAATTAAGTACATAAAGTTTCTAAAAAGCAAGTTTTTATCTGGCATAAAAAGTATTTTATTTAAAAAATATATTTAAATCTAATATAATTTGCAATGTCATAATTACCTTCAACTAATCAAATTATTCATTATTTATTATGAAATAAGCACAGCAAGTATATTAAATGTTTGCAAGTAAAATTATAAGTATAGGCAGTATGTTATTTTCTTATTCTACTTTTGAAATAATAAATTTATAGAAATTGGAGCTAAAGAAGAATGAATGAAGGAATGAATGTCAACTGTTCAATAACTGTTATAAAAGAAAAGTTTAAGAGAAAAAGAACTAATTGGTATAAAAACGTTATCACAGAAAGAGCTACTTTTGGTAGAGTTTGAATAAACGTTTGTATTTTTATTTTTTTACTTGTGAACTCATATACACCAAATAAAGAAATTAGTTAGGGATTGAAAAAGCAACAAAACCTTTTTTTTTTTTTTTTTAAATAATCCCTACTGAATGTTAACGATGCTGCTATTTAATATTTTGAAGATTTCAGATATAACTATTTTATATTTACTCTGTATGGGTGTAACTCATTTTCATAATTTTTTTGGTTAGCATACACATACATGTACTAAGTTTAGATTTAGGAGATTTACAGTAATTTTTCTAAGTACAAATGCAAAATGATATTTGTTTTAAAAACATGTATAATAATCACTTACAAACAACCACCGTAGTTAGAGTGCGGCCAGACGGCCAGACAAACCGAAGTCATAAAAACTTTTTAACTTTGTTGGAAAGTGTTAAAAAGAATGACTATGAAACTGTTGCCATTTTGTACCGCTAAAATGCATGTTGCGATACACTAAAATATAACTTTCACATGAGAATTATACTAATTAATATTCCCTCCAATTCTGCTGTCACAAAAAAAAAAAAAGATTTAAACAACATGCAAAATTTATAACCACGCTTTCCATACACCATACAATAAATACACTCCCCTATATCTTTCAGAAGCTGTCTTAATTACCAGATTTCTTTTACAGCAGTTGAAGCTGCAATAAATTCAGTCTCAACAATTGAAATGGAAACGATTGTTTGTGATACGCTTAATGTAATTTCGTTAGTGAAGCAAAATTGAACCATTTGTCCATTGAACCATTTTGTTTAATCTCCATAACCCCAATACAATCAGTCTGACAAACAGTTGTCTCAAACTTCCTATTTTATTCTTATATTTTGAGAAAACAGTAAAGCATAATCTATATATAGGAGGATTAACAAAACTTTCTTACTTAGAAACACACCGCTGTAAACATAAGAAACTGCTGCACTTATCTCAAAGCCAAAATTCAGTAAAAATCAGAAAATCTTTTGTTCCAGCCCTTGTAAGTCTGTTTAAGTCCATACTTTATAGTCTTAAGTTTGCATACAACATTAGCATCAAAATGTGAACCCCGTAGTGGTTCCATAAAAATAGTCTCTTCAATCTCACCATGAAAGAAAGCTGTTTTATATGTAGACGAATAAATTAAAATTTTCTTTGCGTATCTAATGTCAACATAATACGCACCGTATCAAATCTAATTGTAATGGAAAATATTTCAGTAAAGTCAATTCTCTCCAATTGGCACACAGCCTTACCTTAAATCTATCGATTATTCAACCTGGTAAATATTTAACTTTGAATACCCACTTTGAACTTATAATATTGCTTCCTTCAGGTAGGGGGGCTAACTACCATGTCATATTTTTTTTTCAAGGTAGCTAATTTCTTCCTCTATTGCTCCTCTCCATTCTTCTGACCGAGGAAAATTCACTTCTTCAATTACTAGAGTCACTATATAGGTAAAGTTTTCTTCTTAAAGTGTTGAGGTTTTTATCTTTGCTCTCTGACAAATGTTGTAGACTTTTCCTGCTTGGATCAACGTTTGCGAGTCATCTGTACTTTAAATTTCCTGTATGCTACATCGGCTAAGGTTTTCATTTTAATTTATTTGGTGTGTGAACGTAGACACTGCTGGCGATACATTTATTGCAGCGTTCTCATTGAAAATAACGTCTCCTGACACATTAACAGTTCTCGTAATGGGGATCAAAAAGACCTGTAATAATTACACCCTTTTTCATAGCCAACAGAATTCATTTTCTTAATTTTATTAGATTATTTTCTTCGAAGAGTATCAGGGATATGCATATATGCTTTTAGAACCCAAAATATTCAAGTGTGTGTGTTGTTTATGGCGGTTTATTATCTGCATGAGGGATATAGGTCCTAGGGGGAATGCCCTCCGTGGGGTCTTTCTAAGGGAATCTAACGCAAGGATATTTACGCAAGGATATCCAAGGTTCGAAAAAAAAAATCGCGATTGGTTTCGAACCCAGCACCTCCCTGGTTTCTGGTAGACACTATCTGTGGTTGACACCAGCTTTGAGAGCAGAACCTCTCGGCTAATGGTGTGGCCCAAAAATATTCAGACATTTTGATGAAACAATTTTCATAGTTCATAACTAATATGGTGCAGAGTTAGGAGTGTGTGGTTGTTGAGGATCTATTCATATATGTTTGCAGCTTTTAAAAATAATGGTAAATTCTCGGACTATATCCTGCCGTTTCCACTATTTCCTTCATGTCTTTTAGGTAGCTTTCATTACAAAAAGCTACCTATTGCAGCCGTTCGGAGGAAAGCGATTTCAAAAAAATTTGGTATATTTTCATCGATCATCACCCCCAGACCCCGAAACCACCCTCCGTTCAAAATTGACATCTATCTATTTATATAAAATCCAAGTCTCTGTGTGTCCCTCACGATTCCGGTAGGACCGCCTCATTGAAATGAGCAATTGTTGAAAAAAAACTAATGCAGGGTTACCACAGTAGCGCCAAATGTTAGCCAACTTGGTGATAGCTGGCTAATTTGGTGAAATTCCCATTTAAAACCATTAATCTTTCATAAAGGAGGTCACCGAAATTTAATTTAAACTCCGCTCTTTTAAGATGTTCTTCAAAATGTATGAGTGATAATTTAAAGTACATCTTTACATCTTTCTCCCGATGCTACTAATAAAATAACCGCCAATAGACGACGCTGTACTGTGTGAGCTCCTAACTGCGCGATTTTAATGTGCTTTAGGTACTTTTCCAGTATAGATGCCTTGGCGAAAAAGGAAATTTGGCAACATATTTTCCGGGAACCTATCCACTGTTTCATTTTATATACACACGCATTTTTTTTTCGATATTTATACGATTTATTTAATATAAAAAAGACGTTTCTCTAATTTTATAAAAAAACAGATGTGATTTGTACAAAGAAACATCAATAATATACATATAAAATAAACATATAAAACAAACAAAAACGCTCATCAAGTTTGTTTTCATAGCTGTTTATATGATTTGACAACAAATCTCGATATTTTTCCGTTATACGGACACCATGACAAAATGTATGCTAATGCGCCAATTATTTCAAAATGCTAAAAGATATTTGTAATTTTATGCCAGCAGTTTAATATGAGTTTTATTTTATTACTTTATTTTATAACAGTTATTTGTTCACTTATTTTAAGTATATAATTGTGATTTAATGAAATAGTTCGTAAAAGTCTGGAATTTTCAAATGTTATATTTTTTAAATGCTCACTTTAGTATCGACAATGTTTTTTCTGTACTTTTCGGTTAGCCGCACGCCAGTGCTATATATATACATATTTATATACATACAAATATGTAAATATAAATATATACGTATATACACATATTGTATATATACACATATAGATATATGTAAATATATATGTGTATATACATACATTTATATATACATATATATGTATATATAACACTGGCGCCCGGCTAACCGAAAAGTACCGTTTTTTCTTTTATTTTTCAAATGCTTCAATTCACGTGATTTTCATTTTGCGCCATCTATTACGCTTGGCGACAAAGGTATCCGTATAACGGAAAAGAACCCAAATCTTACTTTCTCATGCCCAAATTACACCAAGCTTTTTTTAATAAAAACGCCAAATCTCCTACAGTGGAAAAGTACCAAACTGTCTATTATTTTACGCTATCTGTGTTATAGTTTGTACTATATGTAAGGGGTGTGGAGCGAAGAGTTTAAAAATTAAATATTAAAGTTTCGGCACAGATGTCATATACGTCCCATATTGGCGCGATTTTTCTCTGACGCCAATGTCATATACACAACGGGTACTTAACTGGCGGCAAAGTGTCGTTATTTTGCTTGATATGGTAACCCGGATATTGTTGTTTATGCTGTTGATGTTTTCGCCAAATTGGCGTATATGACAACTGTGCCAAAGTTTCTATAAAGCAGTATAAGACTAAAAAATTAAGAATAAAATAAATGCAAAATAAGACTAAAGAACAAAGAAAAATCATGCGTTAAGCATAGAATAGGAAACTCTTTCCAACACATCCTGAATTTTTTAACAAAACTTCGTTATTTGGGGAAATAAGATAACTAAGTAAACATTTTAGAAGACGCATACAAAATTTTAAAAATTGATTTCAGCAGGTACCGTCCACAGCCAATAGTATCGTTATTACATGCCACTATTTAGCCAAAATTTAATTTAAACAACTCTTAAAACTACTGAAATCACATTTCCAGATATTACCATCCATAGACGGTTATGTATCCAATACTTTGCGTGACCCTGTATATAATTTTATCTATATTCTACAAACATTTCTTAGTAAACTAAGTGCAGTTCAGCGTAAAAACGCATAACTCCTTTAAAAACCACCTTTAAGCAATTTACTCTCATACTCAGTAACCCTTACGAATTCTTTTGTGTAGCCCTGCATATGAACTGTAGCATTTATACACACAGTATAGTATGCATAAATGTAGTGAAACATAAATGCGCACATCATAATTAATAATGCATTTCTAGCAATCATTGCTTCTGTACAATACTTCGGAGAAAAGTTGCTTGGCGAGAAAGAAGTTTGCCAACGTATTTTCTGACAACCTATTTACTGCTTCATACTCACAAGGAATTTTTTTCATATGTATGCAATTTATTTAGGCAGTTGTTAGCTATCCCGTAGACCAGTTTCGCCAAATTATATAAATCGCCAAACCACTCGCCAAATTATACAAATTGACATAATTTTTATTTTAAACAACGAAAGATCAATTAAATTAGCAAAACATTAATAAAAATACAAATATAACGTCGAATTAAAAAACACTTGATGACGTAAGAAATACATGATCATGTTTAACGTCAACAATTATTGGCATTTAATCTTACAATTTGGCGACAGTAATATGGTCGACGGGATAACTAACAAGTACCTCTATTTAATGTAAAAAAAGCTATTTACCCATTTTTTATAATAAACAGAAGAAATTTTGGAACAGATGTCATATTCGCCCCATATTGGCGCGATTTTTTTCTGTCGCCAATATCATATAGGCAACAGGTACTTAACTTGCGTCAAAGTGTCGTTATTTTGTTTGATGTGGTAACCCGGATTATGTTGTTTATGCTGTTGATGTTTTCGCCAAATTGGCAACCGAAAAAAATCGCGCCAATATGGGGCGAATATGACATCTGTACCGTAATTTTGGCACAGATGTCATATTCGCCCCATATTGGCGCGATTTTTTTCCGACGCCAATTTGGCGAAAACATCAACAGCATAAACAACCACATCCGGGTTACCATATCAAGCAAAATAACGACATTTTGGCGAAAGTTAAGTACCCGGTGTGTATATGACATTGGCGTCAGAAAAAAAATCGTGCCAATATGGGGCGAATATGATATCTGTGCCGTAATTTTTGCACAGATGTCATATACGAATCGGGGTTGGCGTGATTTTTCTCTGACGCAAATTTGGCAGAAATCCCGCTTTCGAATACCAGTTACTTATATATTTTTAAATTATTTGCTATCATTTTGAAAAGGAAATAACTATAAATAAATAAAAGTTTGAAAAATAGCTATAGAACAAAACAGTTTATATATTAAAAACAGAAAATAAAAGTAAATAAGCAATTTATTAATAAATAAAAAACAATAGCCGGGTTACCATAGCAAGCAAAATAACACCATTTTGGAGCCAGTTAGGTATCCCGGTTCATATCTGAAATCTGTGCCGTAATTTGTATATAAAAAAATATTATATATATTTAGAAACGATTTTTTATGTATATAAGTGCATATATAAACAAAAATAAATGTTCATCAGATTTGTTTTCATAGCTGTTTATATATTTTGGCAACATATCTCACTTTCTGATGCCCGAATTGCGCGAAGCTTTTTTAAAAATGCGCTATAATGGAAAAGTACCTAAATAATTAACAGAAATAAACAATTATACAAACTAAAACCTTTTCTTTCGAGATCAAAGCATTGTTTTTAATTTCAATTAAAAATACATATATCCTTGGATAACTTTAATTGAAAATAGGTTCACAACTTAATATCTCATTCCATAAACCTAAACAAACACTTGTGATTCATTCATCGTGAAATTTAAAATTCTTTTAAACCATTGAGGTAATCATTCATAAAGTAAGTTCTCCAACAATCAATGGACAATATTCTAATGACATCATAGTAGGTAAAATGGTGGCGGTATCGTTTGTTTATGGTTTGAAATCACAAAGATTTAATTTTGCGATGTCTCTTAGTTACATTATTTTATTGTCATATTTATGAGCTGAGAACAAAAGCATATTTTTTCATTATTTAGTTATTAAAGACGGAAAAAAATTATAAATGCATGATTTGAAAAATTTAAATAATTTTCCTTCTTAATAGTAAAAAATAACACCGGGAAGTAACAGCGGGTTTAAGTTAAATAAGTTTAACTGTTTAATTCTGTTGTAATATTCAAAATAACTGTATTTATTAGATTTCAGTAAACAACATCAGGGCCCGTTTAAACTTTGAAGTTAGAGGAATTACAATGTCATTTCAGGACCTTTCTTTTGGAGAAGCTTTTCTAAATTTCATATATACATGGAAACTCTTCAGTGTTAGAAATATTATTCTTAGGACTGACATAACAAGAGAACGGCCTGCAATTTTACACAAGTTTTTGAAAACTACTTTATATCAGAAATTTTGCTAAAAACTGGTTACATTTTTGTTATAGCGGCCGACACTATTAGGATTATGACAAGTTGCAGCCAATTTCGCCAACGTCGTAACCAAGATCGTGAAGCACACACATATAATACCATATAATACCATTTCATGAAATCGTATACGATAATTTAATAGTTTTTACCTTACTTCAAGTGTGAAATTTATTTATTTTTAAGGATTAACAATCTAAATTGTCCAATATATGAATTTAAAAAAAATGTAAACAAAGATTGAATAGACGACCGCAAAAAGCCTCAAATCTGCATAACACTTGGAATCAAACTGTGCAGATTAGTGGTCTTCTACTGTGCACAGTTTTTCATAAATGTGTTTCGTTCTTTAAATGTGTTATTTTCATCTATCACTGCGGAACAAGCGAGAAAACTCATATTCTTGCACATGAGTTGTATATATCTTTATATCTAAATTTCCGTCATTTTTGACGGGCTACCTTTCTAGTATAATATATATATATATCCATATATATATATATATATATATATATATATATATGACCTATGTCACACTGTAACTCTCGTATTTATGAACCGATTAGGATGTAATTCGGTGTGTACATAGTACATACCAATGTCTCGACCGAGTTCGTTGGCCAGCTTCATCCGCCATTTTGTTTCAAAATGGCGGCCATTTAAAATTTTTAAAAAAAATTAAAATTTGAAATGTGGTACCAAAAAATTGAAAATGAAAAAATATTTTTTTCTTATGTATTTGACCTTTATACAAAGATTCCGGAGCAGTTTTTGTTTCGTCTATATCTTAAAAAATGGCTGAGTTATAGCATTTTGAATTTCTAGCGTGGCTGACATTTTGAAACGTCCTGAATTTTGTCACGCGATAAAAGGCGTATTTATGAACCGATTTCGATGCAACTTCGTTTATACATAGTACATACCAATGTCTCGACCGAGTTCGTTGGGCAGCTTCATTCGCCATCTTTTTTAAAAATGGCGGCCATTTAAATTTTTAAGAAAAATTTAAATTTGAAATGTTCTACCAAAAAATTGAAAATTGAAAAAATATTTTTTTCGTATGTTTTTGACCTTGATAAAAAGATTTGGGAGCAGTTTTTGTTTCGTCTATATCTTAAAAAATGGCTGAGTTATAGCATTTTGAATTTCTAGCGTGGCTGACATTTTGAAACGTCCTGATTTTTGTAACGTGATAACAGGCGTATTTATGAACTGATTTGGATGTACCTTGGTGTGTACATAATACATACAAATATCTCTACCGAGTTCGTTGTCCAGCTTCATCCGCCATCTTGTTTCAAAATGGCGGCCATTTAAAAAATTAAAATTTTTTTAAAATTTAAAATGAGATACCAATAAATTGAAAAATAAAAAAGATTTTTTTCGTATGTGTCTGACCTTAATACGAAGATTCCGGAACAGTTTTTGTTTCGTTTATATCTAAAAAAAGTCCTTCCGGCCAGTGCCGGGAGGAAGAGGTAGCTTTCATATTCCTTATTTTAAAAAAGCCAACTTATATCATTCAAACACACGGAGCTCAATTTAGTGGAAACCGGATATAGGAGATTCAATACTAATTTTTATCAACATAATGAATGAGAATTTCGCGAAATTAGTCAGCTTTATCCAAGCTGTTTTTCTTTAAAGTAACTTGTATTTGGCTGCCAAATTCGGCGATTTCTTAAAGTGCCTGCCATTTTAAGACAACATGGTGGATGAGGCTAACCAGTGAACTTGGTCGAGACCTTAGTAATTGCTGTGCACATGCTCACTCACACCGGAATCGGTTGATATATACGAGTGCTGTCGCATGCAAAATATCAGAATTTTCAAAATGTCACCCACAATAGAAATTGAAACTGCTATATCTGAGCCATTTTTTAAGGTAAAGACAAACTAAAAAAGCTCCTGAATCCTTTTCAAGGTAAAATACTTAAGAAAGAAACCTTTTTCAATTTCTAACTTTTTTGCACCTCACTTTAAATATATATATTTTTCTTAATTTAATGGCTGCCATTTTGAAACAAGATGGCTGATGAATCTGGCCAGCGAACTTGGTCGAGGTATTGATGTGTACTATCCACATGCCTTCTTACATCGAAATATACGAATACGTGCGTTATCGCGTGACAGATACAAGATCGTTTCAAAATGTTAGCCATGCTACAAATTCAAAGTGCTATAATTCAACCATTTTTTAAGATATAAACAAAAGAACAAATTTTCAGAAACAAAAACTGTTCCGGAATCTTTGTATCAAGGCCAAACACATAAAAAAAATCTTTTTCATTTTCCAATTTTTTAATACCTCATTTTAAATTTTAAATAATTTTTTTTTTAAATGGCAACCCTTTTGAAACAAGATGGCGAATGAAGCTGGCCAACGAACTCGGCCGAGACATTGGTATGTACCATGTACAGACCAAGTTACATCCAAATCGGTTCATAAATACGCCTGTTATCGCGTGACAAAAATCAGGTCGTTTTAAAATGTCAGCCACAATAGAAATTCAAAATGCTATTACTCAGCCATTTTTTCAGATATAGACGAAACAAAAACTGTTCCGGAATCTTTGTATTAAGGTCAAACACATACGAAAAAAATCTTTTTAATTTTCCAATTTTTTGGTATCTCAATTTATTTTTTTTATTTTTTAATTTTTTAAATGGCCGCCATTTTGAAACAAGATGGCGGATGAAGCTGGCCAACGAACTCGGTCGAGACATTAGTATGTACTATGTATAAACGAAGTTACATCCAAATCGGTTCATAAATACGCCTTTTATCGCGTGACAAATTTCAGGACGTTTCAAAATGTCAGCCACGCTAAGAATTTCAAAATGCTACAACTGAGCTATTTTTTAAGATATAGACGAAACAAAAACTGCTCCGAAATCTTTGTATAAAGGTCAAATACATAAGAAAAAAATATTTTTCCATTTTTAATTTTTTGGTACCACATTTCAAATTTTAAATTAAAAAAAAAAATTTAAATGGCCGCCATTTGTTAAACAAAATGCCGGATGAAGCTGGCCAACGAACTCGGTCGAGACATTGGTATGTACTATGTACACACCGAATTATATCGAAATCGGTTCATAAATACGCCTTGTATCGCGTGACAAAATTCAGGACGTTTCAAAATGTTAGCCACTCTAGAAATTCAAAATGCTATAACTCAGCCATTTTTTAAGATATAGACGAAACAAAAACTGCTCCGGAATCTTTGTATAAAGGTCAAATACATAACAAAATAATATTTTTCCATTTTTAATTTTTTGGTACCACATTTCAAATTTTAAATTTTTTTAAAAATTTTAAATGACCGCCATTTTGAAACAAAACGGCGGATGAAGCTGGCCAACGAACTCGGTCGAGACATTGGTATGTACTATGTACACACCGAATTACATCGAAATCGGTTCATAATTACGAGAGTTACAGTGTGACATAGGTCAGATATATATATATATATATATATATATATATATATATATATATATATATATATATATATATACATATATATATATATATATATATATATATACATATTTTATTCCAAAATTAATGATAAATTACTGCATGAATGGCGCTACAGCAGCACATATCAAATGCAATAAAGCATATTATATCATTTCAAAGTGGGGGGTGGAGTTAGTTTTCTGTCTGTCCTCCCATTGATGAAGAACAGACTGTTTTTGTTTTTTTTACCTGTCTTTCTTGTTTTTGTTTTTATAAATATTTTACTGTTTAAAAATTTTTTACAGATATACACCTTCCTTTTGAAGTTATGTTGTTTTAGCATTTTGAAATGATATAATATATATATACATATATATATATATATATCAATTTTGAACGGAGGGTGGTTTCGGGGTCTGGGGGTCATGATCGATGAAAATATACCAAAATTTTTTGAAATCGCTTTCCTCCGAACGGCTGCAATAGGTAGCTTTTGTAATGAAAGCTACCTAAAATAAATCGCAACCCTTTTGAAACAAGACGGCGAATGAACCTGGCCAACGAACTCGGTCGAGACATTGCTATGCACTATGTACAGACCAAGTAATATCCAAATCGGTTCATAAATACGCCTGTCATCGAAAGACAAAAATCAGGTCGTTTTAAAATGTCAGCCACAATAGAAATTCAAAATGTTATAACTCAGCCATTTTTTTAGATATAGACAAAACAAAACCTGTTCCGGAATTTTTGTATTAAGGTCAAACACATACGAAAAAATCTTTTTCATTTTCCAATTTTTTGGCATCTCATTTTAAATTTAATTTTTTTTAAATGGCCGCCATTTTGAAACAAGATGGCGGATGAAGTTGGCCAACGAACTCGGTTGAGTTATTTGTATGTACTATGTACACACCAAGGTACATCCAAATCGGTTCATAAATAGGTCTGTTATCACGTGGCAAAAATCAGGGCGTTTCAAAATGTCAGCCACGCTAGAAATTCAAAATGCTATAACTCAGCCATTTTTTAAGATATGAACGAAACAAAAACTGCTCCCGAATCTTTTTATCAAGGTAACAAATTTCATTCAAAACACATAAAGAAAAAATATTTTTTCAATTTTCAATTTTTTGGTACCACATTTCCAATTTAAATTTTTCTTAAAATTTTAAATGGCCGCCATTTTTAAACAAAATGTCGGATGAAGCTGGCCAACGAACTCGGTCGAGACATTGGTCTTTACTATGTATAAACGAAGTTACATCGAAATCGGTTCATAAATACGCCTTTTATCGCGTGACAAAATTCAGGACGTTTCAAAATATCAGCTTCGCTAGAAATTCAAAATGCTATAACTCAGCCATTTTTTACGATATAGACGACATTGCTATGTACTATGTACACACCGAATTACATCGAAATCGGTTCATAATTACGAGAGTTAAAGTGTGACATAGGTCAGATATATATACATATATATATATATATATATCAATTTTGAACGGAGGGTGGTTTCGGGGTCTGGGGGTCATGATCGATGAAAATATACCAAAATTTTTTGAAATCGCTTTCCTCCGAACGGCTGCAATAGGTAGCTTTTTGTGATGAAAGCTACCTAAAAGAAATCGCAACCCTTTTGAAACAAGACGGCGAATGAAGCTGGCCAACGAACTCGGTCGAGACATAGCTATGCACTATGTACAGACCAAGTAATATCCAAATCTGTTCATAAATACGCCTGTTATCGAAAGACAAAAATCAGGTCGTTTTAAAATGTCAGCCACAATAGAAATTCAAAATGTTATAACTCAGCCATTTTTTTAGATATAGACAAAACAAAACCTGTTCCGGAATCTTTGTATTAAGGTCAAACACATACGAAAAAATCTTTTTCATTTTCCAATTTTTTGGCATCTCATTTTAAATTTAAATTTTTTTAAATTTTTTTAAATGGCCGCCATTTTGAAACAAGATGGCGGATGAAGCTGGCCAACGAACTCGGTTGAGTTATTTGTATGTACTATGTACACACCAAGGTACATCCAAATCGGTTCATAAATAGGTCTGTTATCACGTGGCAAAAATCAGGGCGTTTCAAAATATCAGCCACGCTAGAAATTCAAAATGCTATAACTCAGCCATTTTTTAAGATATGAACGAAACAAAAACTGCTCCCGAATCTTTTTATCAAGGTAACAAATTCAATTCAAAACACCCAAAGAAAAAATATTTTTTCAATTTTCAATTTTTCGGTACCACATTTCCAATTTAAATTTTTCTTAAAATTTTAAATGGCCGCCATTTTTAAACAAAATGGCGGATGAAGCTGGCCAACGAACTCGGTCGAGACATTGGTCTTTACTATGTATAAACGAAGTTACATCGAAATCGGTTCATAAATACGCCTTTTATCGCGTGACAAAATTCAGGACGTTTCAAAATATCAGCTTCGCTAGAAATTCAAAATGCTATAACTCAGCCATTTTTTAAGATATAGACGAAACAAAAACTGCTACGGAGTCTTTGTATAAAGGTCAAATACATAAAAAAAAATATTTTTCCATTTTCAATTTTTTGGTACCACATTTCAAATTTTAAATTTTTTTAAAAATTTTAAATGGCCGCCATTTTGAAACAAAATGGCGGATGAAGCTGGCCAACGAACTCGGTCGAGACATTCGTATGTACTATGTACACACCGAATTACATCCAAATCGGTTCATAAATACGAGAGTTACAGTATGACATAGGTCAGATATATATATATATATATATATATATATATATATATATATATATATATATATATATATATATATATATATATATATATCAATTTTGAACGGAGGGTGGTTTCGGGGTCTGGGGGTCACGATCGATGAAAATATACCAAAATTTTTTGAAATCGCTTTCCTCCGAACGGCTGCAATAGGTAGCTTTTTGTAAAGAAAGCTACGTAAAATGGTTGAGGTATAGCATTTTGAATTTCTATTGTGGCTGACATTTTAAAACGACCTGATTTTTGTCACGCGATAACAGGCGTATTTTTTACCGATTTGGATGTAACTTGGTCTGTACATAGTACATACCAATGTCCCGACCGAGTTCGTTGGCCAGCTTCATTCGCCATCTTGTTTCAAAAGGGTTGCCATTTAAAAAAAAAATTATTTAAAATGAGGATTTTTTTTATGTGTTTGGCCTTGATACAAAGATTCCGGAGCAGTTTTTGTTTCTGAAAATTTGTTCTTTTGTTTATATCTTAAAAAATGGTTGAATTATAGCACTTTGAATTTCTAGCATGACTAACATTTTGAAACGATCTTGTATTTGTCACGCGATAACACACGTATTCGCCTATTGCGATGTAAGAAGGCATGTGGATAGTATACATCAATATCTCGACCAAATTCGCTGGCCAGCTTCATCAGCCATCTTGTTTCAAAATGGCGGCCATTAAATTAAAAAAATTATATTTAAAGTGAGGTGCAAAAAATTAGAAATTGAAAAAAGGTTTCTTTCTTAAGTATTTGACCTTGATATAAGGATTCAGGAGCATTTTTTGTTGGTCTTTATCTTAAAAAATGGCTCAGATATAGCAATTTCAATATATAATGTGGGTGATATTTTGAAAAATCTGATTTTTTACCTGCGACAGCACTCGTATGTATCAATCGATTCCGATGTGAGTGAGCATGTGCACAGCAATTACTAAGGTCTCGACCAAGTTCACTGGTTAGCCTCATCCGCCATGTTGTCTTAAAATGGCAGGCACTTTAAGAAATCGCCGAATTTGGCAGCCAAATATAAGTTACTTTAAATAAAAGCAGCTTGGATAAAGCTGACTAATTTCGCGAAATTCTCATTCATAATGATTTAGTGTAGATAAAAATTAGTATTGAATCTCCTATATTCGGTTTCCACTAAATTGAGCTTCGTGTGTTTGAATAATACAAGTTGGCTTTTTTAAAATAAGGAATATGAAAGCTACGTCTTCCTCCCGGCACTGGCCGGAAGGACTTTTTGACATCTTGTATTTTGTTAGGTTGTTTATAGAGCTGTGATTTCCAAATGGATACCTCTTTCACTGAGCAAACCAATGAAGTTTGAATTAATATATTCAATTCTATTATCTACCCTTAGGGCTTTAACACTATGCCCAAACTTATTTTCACCCAAAGGAAATTAAAAAAAAACCAGTTTAAAGCAATGATGGCGAGCCATAGCTAATTCTTTTCAACAAATATTTTATGTGACCATGACGTACCAACAAACAAAATATTTAGTAAATCCAATATCAAAATCACTTGAAATTTTGTTTTTTGGATTGAAAAAATATATGGTTTGTTGAAAATACTAATTTCTTCAGAAATAGATAAAACTTATCATTTATCAAGTTAATTGCTTTTCAAAGACTCACTTGATGTCTTCAGTGTTTGCGACTTCAATTTCTACAATGTTTTTATTCTGTGATTTTTCATTTTCATCAGATGGTTTTCTCTCAAATTTAATTGTGTTTCTACTTTCTCGAGTGTATTTTTATTTTCTAGAAACTTTACTGTTCTGGCGATTATTATTTCTTTACCACTTGTGTAAATACGGTACCCTTTGAAGTAATTGTCGTAGCCGACAAAAATACCTTCAACCGCCTTATCATCTAATTTTTATTGTTTATTTTTGTTGACGTAAGCAAAGGCTTTACAGCCAAATACTCTAAGGTAATGTAAATTTGGTGGTTGTTCATTCCAAAGCTCAAACGGGGACTCATCATTAGGTTTTGTAGGCAATCGGTTTTGAAGGTGATTCGCCGTATAGATAGCTTCACCCCAGACTTTTTGAGGCAAGTTTGCTTCGCTAAGCAAAACTCTAGTCATTTCAATTAGTGTTCTGTTTTCGAGTTCAGCAACACCATTTTGGCTCGGAGAGTACGGAACAATGTGTTAGTGCTTTCTGCCATTTTTTCTAAGATAATTGTCAACTAAATCATTGTTAAATTCCCCTCCATTGTCCGTTCTTATATTTTTCGGCCTTTCGCCAAATTTCTTACTAACTAAGGCAACAAATTCCCTAAGTTTTTCATAAACTTCAGATTTTTTTGATAATAAATACAGAATGGTAAATATAGAATAATCATCTTCAAATGTTATGAAGTATGCTTTTCCCCCTATGGTTGGTGTTTGGAAAGACCCACTTACGTTAGGGTGTATCAACGCCAATCGTTTAGTGGCTCTATAATCTGCTAATTTTGGGATTCAAATCATTAATGGATTAAATCTAATTTTCTTGGATAAGAAGAAAATTACTGTGGACGATCCTGAAAAAGCTGATTTCCCTTACCTTTATTATATGATTTAAATGTGATTATTTTTTATATCACATTAGTCTCAATTTTAATAATCTAACATGGTTAACATACGATGTTATATTTTAGCAAGTCATTAAAAGAAAATTGGAATTTCCGTTTTTGCATCTTAGATTTCAAATACTTGATAACAAGTTCATATGTATGCAAGCTGAACTCCAGTCATCTGAGAAGAGGTTTCTACTTGAGATATTCACAATGTTCATTTTAAGAAATAATAACTTGCAAGAAAGAATGTCAAAATGGCAAGCGCCAACTTTTTTAAGCAGCTGTTAGTGTCTAAAACTGAATTTTAAGCTGACATAGTTTATCATCCGCTTGTTATCTCTCCTTTTCGATAGTTTCCAAATCCTCTCTTACTTTGAAAAAAATGTTGAACAGATAATGAAATCAATTGGAAATCTTCAAGTTGCATTTAAGTTTCTTCAATTTTCAACAAATCAAATTTAAACATACTCAGCTTGTCTAAATTCGTGTATTTTGTGCAATTTTCATTAAAAACCTCATTAAGTGCCGTCTTAAAAATGAATCTGCATGCAAAAAGGGACCTGTATGAAATGCGTGAACTTGTGGCACGCGTACCATACGAACTGGCATATGGCATATGCCGTTTCTGGTCTAAAGCATAAGACTTATGCTTCAAGAAGGTAACAACTCTATATCCACTATAGTTATCCTTCACCAAAATAAAATATTTCGGCCTACTAACTGATTATGTAGAAATAGGCATGGAGCCACATGCATCACTATAAATTAATTATCCAGGTTTACTTGTCTTAAAGCCTACAAGTTTAAATATGTTTAAATGGAAATGTATGTTCCTTACCATACTTTAACCCCTCACAGAAGAATACATCTCTTCCTGAAGTATCAATCGTTTCAATTATCACTAAGTTCACACAGAGCCTTTAAGTTAATGTGTCCAGACCTTTCATGCCATAGTCTACGATTTTCCTCGGAAGCCTAAGTAGGGTATGCTTCAGTGAAACTATTATTTGAAATAACATGCGGTGCAAGTTATTTGAATTATGAACTGCAGAGGTCTACGGGCGACTATTTTTTAATTCTACTTGGCACCACTTTCTCAAAACAGAAATCCTTTAACACACTCTTTGACAACATTTGCAAGAGAAATATACTTCAAAATTTATATTAGAAAAATACTGATTGAAACAAAATACAAAAATAGTCGCCTGTGGCAGCCTTGGAACTGTTGAACCAACTTTTTCAGTTAATACGTTATATATGTCTGTTCCATCTTTCATCTTTATAATTATTATGCCTTTGCTAGCCACAACACCCTCATAAAATAAATTCTGCTTGAGATCTGTAATATCCAGTGCATTGGGCACTTTATCCTCTCTCCAATCGTCATTAATTATCTTTAAAATTCAAACATGATTCTGACACTTGATAAGAAATTTAACATTATTACCAAGTCTAACAGTTTAATGTTCAATTATTTCACAAAAACTAGAAAAATATTTCAAATTGTATGTGACGTGCACAAATGCTCCGTCGTCCATGATCCAGCCATTCTCATTCAATGTTTCTTGCTCTTCCCGAACACATTTTAACTCATATTTACGATGTTTTATAGGATAGACAGTGCAAATAGGTATTTTGGGGGGAAATGAGTGTTAATAAATAGAATGAAATGATAAAAAAAGAGCTTCATATTGAGACTTTCAAAGTTCATAGAAAATAATATGTATACGCCCTTCCAGAATATCTTACTATAACGGGTATGTAGAAAATAATAAACATGTAACTTTGGTGCAAACAGCTATATTCCGGGAATTTTAGAATTGAAATTTATGGTTATCACCCGATTATTTGTTTTTTATCATGTATTGTACAAAGCGGTCTCTTTTTTGACCACTAGTAATTTTTTAAAATTCTTTTCGTGGTAGATTACTACAAAAATTGCAAGAAAAATTGTTCACGAAGTAGATTTCTCAATACTTTAAAGATAAATCTAAAACGAAAAACTTCAAGCTGAAGTAGTGGTCGTCAAAACATTGATTTGTTCTCTTTTAACCCATTTCACAGGCAAAGCACTTCTATTCGTAAAATGCTGAAATAATGAATGACACCAGAATTTACAAATAATTTTTATTAAAAATAAGTAAAAACTTTTCTTCACGTACTTAATAAAAGGAAATCTTTTATTCCAAAATTCTGGTGGCAATGTGGCATTTAGGAATAAAAATTCAGTGGTCCAAAAATGAACCACCACCCT
This sequence comes from Maratus speciosus, assembly GCA_963932465.1. Taxonomy (NCBI): domain Eukaryota; kingdom Metazoa; phylum Arthropoda; class Arachnida; order Araneae; family Salticidae; genus Maratus; species Maratus speciosus. The sequence continues at coordinate 311,601,628 of OZ010790.1, read as the reverse complement.
TCAAAGGATTAAAAGAGACCGTTTCGGGCTTGACTTTAACATGGTAACACCCATTTTTGACACTTTATGTTGAAAGTGGGTGTTACCACCAAATTAAGCAGCTGATTGCTATGCGGCGAAAATAATACTATGATTCACGTTTAATCCCTTGAATGGCGGTGGTTCACTTTTGTACCACTTAATTTTTATTCCTAAATACCACATTGTCGGCACAATTTTGGAATAAAAAATTTCCTTTTATTCAGTACGCGAAGAAAAGTTGTTACTTATTTCCAATAAAAATTGTTTGTAAATTCTGGCGTCATCCAATCATTTCAGCATTTTAAGAATAGAAGTACTTTGCCCCTGAAAGGGTTAAATCTTAATACTGATTTATAAGAGTTCATATAAACAACAAATGAAGCAAATTCGTTAATTCGGTGATGCCATAATGAAGTGTTTGAGATTTTTTTTAGTAAACTGCAGTTTGGTCCTAAATGTGTGAGTTTTTGTCTTTTAAAATTTACAAAGGAAGGTTTTTCCTACCGATTATCATATAGAAATGTTTCCATTAGCTGTTTTGAGACACATAAAATTCCACAATTAATTAGTTTTTCTTTTTAAATTTATTTTAAATGTGTGTACTCATTATTTATTATTCTTTTTCTCTTTAATCTTTCAATTTTTAATGGAATTGTTTTCATTTTCCGTACAAATATCTACTTGAATTTCTGAGATGCCATTGCGTAAAATAAATTGTAAATTTAAATAACATCCGAATAAATAAAAAGCAAAAATTTAAGAAGCATTGAGCGATTACATTTTAATTTAGATTTTGATTAAATTACCTTCTTGAATTTCGTAACAAATGTTTTAAGGAATGTAAGTAATTCCTTTTTCTGCGAAGATGAAACAAATATTCTTAATTTATGAATATGTACTTGTGTTTATTAATGAAATGAATGTTTTATTCTTTGGGCATTTGAAACTGAATACCGTGTCGAATATTTTAATATTTTAAAAATAAATATTTCTACAACTTGTGGAAAGTCAATTATTTTATGCTTATTTCTGAGGTTGCCAGTGGTTCTTAGATTTTAAAACAATGCAAAAATTAATCAAATGTGGTTTTTAAATTAAAGGATGGAATTTTGTAAGGATTTATGAAATTTAAATTTCAGTGGAATATCATTACCTAGCGGAAAAGCTTTCAGAAAGAAATATTCCATAATTTCATTATTAGTAGTTTCTTGAATATTTAATGATAAAAGACTAACTGCTGTGTAAATGTGTGTACACTATATGGCCAATGATGATTGGTTACTTGCGATTATAGACGTTTTGTTAAATATCTAGAAAAATACACGAGGAATTATCCTGAAACGCCAGGTGTGTAAACAGAATAATATAGGTCATATATTTTCGCGAAGATTTTTCTCGAAACCCCACAAGGGCTGCCGACAAATTGAAAAAGAACGAATATCTTTTGGATAACCCTGTAAAAACTAATGTGGTTCCAAAATGGAAGCAAAAAGATGAGGGGTTGTATCCAAATATAGTAGTACGTGTAATATTGTGTACGTGCAATAAGTGTAACATATACTATATTTGGATACAGCTCCTCAGCTTTTTGCTTCCTTTTGGGAACAACGGATTTCGAGCTTATCCTATCGACGATAATTTTCAGAATTTTCAAGCTATGTTTTTGAGACTCTCACAAAAGTTGCTCTATACACTTAGCTAATATATTCTGCACAATATATTATGATTGCATTCGCGCATGCGCAGTGAAGCATTTTTTAATAAACCTGCTCATTTTTCATGTAATTTTTGTTATATTTTTAATTCTGATTGCAGGGTATTGTGTAAAATGTTGTTTGTCATATTTTCTGCTCATAAAAATGAACACAGTTTATTGCAGTAAGCTTCTTAATCATGTTCTACAGTTTGTACGCTTTTGCTACATTAGTTTTTACAGGGATATCCAAAAGATATTCGTTCTTTTTCAATTTTGTTAACGGTATCCTATGGGGTTTCGAGAAAAAATCTTCGCTGAAATATATGACCTATACTATTCTGTTTACACACCTGGCGGTTCAGGTATTTTTCTAGATAGTTTACAAAACTTCTAAAATTGCAAGGGGTCAGTCATCATTGACCATATAGTGTATAAGACCAAGGAATTGAAGAAATTTTGAAATTAGATTACTTCAAGTGGTCTGTCCAGACTTTTATCTCAGGGTGAAATTGTGAACAGTTTCTTATATTTGTGAAAAATTAGTCTTAATTTTGTGAATTTTAAATTAACGTTATATCCAGATTCTTTTTTATCTATTTTTAGCAATATCCTTTAAATTAAAAAACTAGGTAATTGTTTTTTTGGTAACTTCAGTGTTTTGAGACAGTTTAGATTTATTTTAAAATGATTAAAGTTGAGAAAGGTTCAATTTGGAGATGAATAGTTTTGGGAAAGGTTTATTTTCAAGGCAAGGAATTTTGTGAAAGGTGTTTTTTAAGGAGAAGATTTTTGTGAAGGGTCCTGTTTTAAGAATGAAAATTTTTATGAAGGGCTCCTTTAAAGAACCCATTTTTTCTAAACATATCGATGTACTTATAAAGAGGATTTAAAAAAAGCGAATACTTAGATTGTTTGAAATAAACTATTGAAGTCATTTTTTTTGTCATAGTAGTAACTAAAGTCGATTTAAAAGAAAAACGAGAAAAAAGGAAAGAGAGAAACCCCCACTCTACAAATAAATTATCACAGGGAGATGCGAGAGATATCATTAGTACATATTAAAAATTGCACCATCTTTGATTTTTCAAATGGTAGCACCCTCTTTTGGCACTTTTTTTTAAAAATTTCGTGGATCAAAGAAGCCTGGAAACAGGTATAGTTTACTGACATTTTCTTAAATATTCCGTAGTTGACAAAATTTCAGGATGTTAATGATAAATGCACAGGAGAAATTTTAATTTAAATATTCCCAAAACATTACCCGGGTGAAATGTTTCCTTTTTATTGAGACACAACGAACAAACCCAGACATATTCCAGACACATTTTTTAATTCAATATGTTACTTTTAATTATGAATTCATATTATTTATAAATTCATATAAAAAATTATGAATCCCTGTCGAATGGTACCTTTTGCTTAACTTCGATAATTTGGTGGTTAATAAGTGTGGGAGATCCGTTTTACTTTCTTTCATTCTTTTTTCTCTAATTTTTGACAGATTGTACATATTCATAGCTGCGGAGTCCCAAGAAAAACGCTATGAAAAAAAAAATCTTAATGGCAGATTTTAGTTACACGCCACAGGGCTTACTAACATTAATATATGCTTAAGTAAGACTTTTTTACTTAAAAGATATATTTTGGGAGTATGGCATGCTAATAAAATATGCAGATAAACTAGATTTTTAACGGTATCAATTAACAGAAAAGAAAAAAATCCTTATTCGAAAGATTCATAATTGATTGCAAACTTAAAATAAACAATTAAATTTAAAAAATCAAAAAACCCGACTGCGTAAAATGCGACCTAATTCCTACTATTAGCTCACACTCTCGCTATATACACTGCTCAAAACAATTAAAGGATATTGCAGTTTTAGGTGGATTTTGTATCTGGTAAACTGTTTAGCTGATTGATACATGGTCGACAGACATAGTAGGTTATATGAGAATAAATTACACATGTTTGGCAGAAAAAAATGCATTTTATTGCGCATTTGTGTACTAAAGGAAAAAAAACACAATTTGTGCATATGAGAAAAAAAGAATAAGAAAAGGTGTTTTCTTCAAAGAAAATCATTTTCAGTAGGGGGTATGGCTTCCACGGGCGGCCAGCAACGTTGAACACCTTTGAGGCATGGACTCAATGAGGCTATTAATGACGAGTTGGGGTATTCTGCCCCACTCTTCCAGAAGAGCTCTTTTCAGTTCTTGGAGAGTTTGTGGGGGTTGTTGGCGGCTAGAAACTCGTCTTCCTAGAGCGTCCCAAACGTGCTCGATTGGATTCATGTCTGGAGAACACGCTGGCCATTCCATTCGAACGATTCCTTCCTCGAAAAGGAAATCCTCCACCAGGTTTGCACGATATGGCCTGCAGTTATCGTCCATTAAAATGAAGTTATCTCCGATTGCTGCAGCGTAAGGGACTACAATAGGTCTGAGGATCTCATCCCTATATCGGCGACCAGTCAGAGCTCCATCTCGAATGATGTAGAGGTCAGTGCGCCCGTCAATGGAGATGCCACCATACACCAACACTCCTCCACCGCCAAATCTGACACTTTCGTGCACGAACGCAGGATTATTCCTACTGCCACGGTCCCTCCAGATGAAAATACGCCTATTATCCGGATGCACAGAAAAACGGGACTCGTCAGAAAACAGAATATTGCTCCATTCATTTCTCCTCCAGTTGACATGCTCGGTTGCCCACTCCCTGCGGTCGCGACGATGCCTCGATGTTAATCTAACACATACCATCGGTCGGCGAGCATACAGACCTACAGCATGGAGCCGGTTTCGGACAGTCTGAGTTGAAATCGTGGTGCCTGTAGCCGAGCGAAGGTGTTGTTGGGGAAGAATAGCGTTCATGGTTCGGTGTCTCCGAGCTGTTAACGCTAAATACCGATCTTCATTGGGCGTTGTTGCCCGTCTACGACCTTGCCCTGGTCTTCGGCCTGCACATCCACTCTCCAAAAAACGGTTCCAGATCCTGGAAATGACACTTTGTGACACTCCAATGGCTTGCGCTACTTCGGCTTGAGTTTGGCCCCTTCTAACCTACCAACAATTCTCAAAGCTTCTGAATCTGTCAGATGACTTCGCTGAGACATCGTAATCATCGAAACAAACCAATCACTGAATGCCGATCATCCTTGTCTTCATTCTCTTTTATCCAGTTGAAAGTCAAATTTCATTTGCTGCTGCTGAAGCGACGTTTTTGACGTCGAACTCAAAATTTGCATACTCCACAGTTTGAAAACCAGAAAAATTTGCATTTGTGATTCTCTTCTTCTATTTTCGGCAAAAAAAAATTTCGTTTATATCTTTATTTTATATAAAACTTCAAATATCCTTTAATTGTTTTGAGCAGTGTATATCTTGTTCAAATTTTCAATCGTTAATAAAATACTTATTATTCATCCAATCAAGCTTAAATAAATTTTTTTTAACTTGTAGTGGATGACACTTGATGTTAATCCAGTTTTTTTCCAACATTAAATCATTAATTAAATTAAATTAATTAATTTTCAATAATCGAGAGAGCCCTCTTCTTGATCAAGGTATTTTAAGACCGAGAGAGCCGTCTTCTTGATCAAGGCATTTTAAATGCCACTCAAGACGAAAGAAGAATGGGAGAAAAAAAATTCTCTTATTGATCTAAGTAGGAATTGACTTAAAATATTTTTTTTATATTGTTTATATTACTTACCTATTTTTTTATTTACTTGCATTGATGACTTTTAAGTTGTGTTTAATTGTTAGTTCCTATCTATAAACACTGTTTTGATGAGGTCTATAGATGTCTATGATGGTTAGAGTTTCAGTAAAGCTAGAGATCCACAATACATACACATCTTCCAGGTTGTATAATATTTTAACGGAGCTTCTGACTGTAAAATAGTCAATGAAACATCGTCTTCATTTTGAAAGACCTATCCAATGATATGACACTCAATAGGGTGCGTAAATTTTTTTCGTCTGTACCGCCATTTTGTATTTTACGGCCGCCATTTAGAACTTATAAAAACAAAACCTAGCCTATAACCATCGGGCCGTTAAGACGAATTGATAGAGACCTCATTCATTAAAATCCATCCAGCCGTTGGGATGTTTCGAGGGTATAAAGAAATCCACATACACTACGCGTGAAACACTCTTCTTTACAGTCGGGTAATAATGACGCAATAATGAGTGATATTATAATAAGAGCCTGATATTTGCTTAAAGCCTGAGCCTTGAGTCGCAAAATTTCACGGGACACAAATAGATTTAGCTCATTTTTAAAATGCCTCTATTAGATTACTAGCAAAGCATATTCAGGGCCTGCAGAAAATAGCGATGAGAGAAAAAACATTAATCTGATGGCGTCAAGAAGATATTGGTAATGTGAGAAATCTACAATATCTCACCCCAAACCCTTGCATACTGCTCAGAAACCAGCATAGGAAAACCAATGTAAAAGTAACTCTGCTTTGAATTTTGGCTAAGCCCAGAAATATACCGCAAAACAGAAATATTCGATCGGTCATCACCAGCCGCCTCAGTAGACATTATAGTGAAGACTACATCAATGTACGAGGTGCATTCAAGTTCTAAGACCTCCGATTTTTTTTCTAACTACTCACCTGGAAACTATGAAACTGGTGTTACTTCTCGACGTAATCTCCCTGCAGACGTACACATTTTTCACAACGTCGACACCATGATTCCATGGCCGCGGCGAAGGCCTCTTTAGGAGTCTGTTTTGACCACTGGAAAATCGCTGAAGCAATAGCAGCACGGCTGGTGAATGTGCGGCCACGGAGAGTGTCTTTCATTGTTAGAAACAGCCAAAAGTCACTAGAAGATATCAAGTGAGTACACTGTAAAAAAGATTTCCCTTACTTTACACCAAAAAGGGTGGCAACTGTGGTGTAATGAAATTTCATTTGTAAATTGGTGTAATGAGCTACCAGCTATCAAATGGTGTAAACAAACACCACTTTTAGTGGCAACTTAGTTGCCACCATTTTTGGTGTAAAGTCACGCTACTGCTTATCTGGTGTAAAGTCACACTACTGCTTATTTGGTTTGCACTTTAACAGTAAAATAAAAAACAATTTAAAGATTATATTTTAAATCTAATGCAACCATAATTTACAATAAATAGTTTCACGCAAAGAGACTGCTAAACATTGTTTTAACTGCGATAATTTATTATCTCAATTAAACATTTATTTTAAACATTTTAGTTTTGGTAAACAACGAAATTTCCTCACAAATCATTCGTTCGTTACATCTGGACTTACGTCACGTATACGTGACTCTTTTTTTTTAAAAAAAAAAACTCAGCGTAGGCCTGACTGGTTTTCGAATAAATAGTCTAAGCAAATTAAAATAAACACACCATAAATACAATTAAACATTGCAAATTGTACAAAAATCAGATACAGAGAGTTAAAAACCACCAACTTCCCAAGTGCTAAAGAACAATTTTTATCACTTTTAAAATGCAAATTAAAAATACTTAACTGCATAATTAATTAATAAACACTACACCGCTAAAAAGCTTAAAGTTTAAGCTTTTAAACGATACTAATATTTAAGCAAAATGATAAGGTTTAAATAGATAAAAAAGGTGCAAAACAAAGTAAACAAAACGCATAACGCTATGGGAAAGTGGTCTGAGAAAAAATGTTTTATACCAATCATGAATTTTTTAAACATATCTAAACTCAACCTAGGAGTACACGGTGGGTGGCGGAGCAAAGCCCGTACTTTATAGAATATCAAACAAGCATTAGTTTTTAAAAATAATCAATAAAAAGTTTAAAACAAGCTATGTTAAAATATGTCAACAACAGTAAAAATCCCATGTATTTCTATGGACGAGGGCTAACTGGAAAATCGAAAAATGTCAACTTTTGAAACGCTCAACAAATACACAAAAAGTGTTCAAAACTTTTAAAACTAGATAGAATCTTGAAACTTAAGCTTTAAATGAGCTGAATATCAAATTAGTTTTTCAGAAAAAGTTAGTTTTTGTAGTTAAAAAAGCTTAAGAATATCGTTGTTTACATAATGTATTTCTTATGGGAAAACGAAAGTCGTACTCCTAAAAACGATATTTTTAAAAATGGCTCGCAAATAGTTAAAACCTATTGAAAACTTAAAATTCTTGGTTAAAAAACAATCTACGATCTTTAATTTAGTTGAATCGAACATTATTTTAAAGTTAACAAGCGGAATTCATTGTATACTGAGCGTCTCAAAAGTGACAAAAATGCCAAAATTTGAAAATGGCACCAATACATTGTAAAAGTAGATTGATTCATATACTCATAAAATTATAAATATAGCAGCTAGAGATACATAGTAGGTACAAAAATGTTGGAAAATGATTGTAGTACATACATTAAACAAGAAATTTTTCAAAAATATGAAGTTAAACATAAGTTTTAACAAGTTCTTACCCTATTCCGAAGAAATTAGCCAAAGAAGACGAGCATTTTTTCCGCGATGCTTCACTGGTAAGAGCTATCAAGGAACCTTTCAGCTCGGATACTGCAACAGAAGCTGGTTAACTGCTTTTTATTTAGTGATCCTTACTGAGAAACATTTTCGAACAAAATCCGAGCCCTGGAACACGACTATATAAACAGATTTCAAAATGGCGGACTGAATCATATGTCGTTTAATAACTTTACACCCGAACTGGTGTTCGGTTTCCATAGTTTCTTTAAAAGATTAAAATTAAACCATTTTGAGTGTATCATGACACTTTATTCGGTGTTTAAACCAAACTTAGAGTATATTTAAACCGTTTTGAGTGTATCATGGCACTTTATTCGGTGTTTACACCAAACTTAGAGCATATTTAATCCTCATTTGGCATTTCACAAACTCAAATCAAGCGTAACTATAGTCCCTTTTTTTTACAGTGTAGGGAGCATGATAAATCACTTCAAAGTTGTTTTCACGAAGAAATTATTGCGTAACGTTAGCCCGATGTGCGGGTGCGTTGTCTTGATGAAAAAGCACGATTTGCTTCAGCGATTTTCCAGTGGTCAAAACAGACTCCTAAAAAAGCCTTCGCCGCGGCCATGGAATCATGGCGTCGACGTTGGGAAAAATGTGTACGTTTGCAGGGAGATTGCGTCGAGAAGTAACATCAATTTCATAATTTTCGGGTGAGTAGTTAGAAAAAAAATCGGAGGCCTTAGAACTTGAATGCACCTCGTATAGTGCGGAGAAACCCTTCTTTCAACTTACAGAAGACCATCCGGAAATATCAATTAGTTTGAACCGAAACTTTCCGATCATGAGGTCACGGAATTCTCTTTCATCCTGTGAGAGTGAACAGTTAGTTAAAAAAAAAAATCGGAGGCCTTAGAACTTGAATGCATCTCGTATAGTGCGGAGAAACCATTCTTTCAAGTTGCAGAAGACCACCAGCGGAAATCAATTAACCGAAACTTTCCGATCATGAGGTCACGAAATTCTCTTTCATCCTATGAGAGTGAACTTTGTTAATAACATCACGTACTAGTGATCTAAGTGGCTAGGAAAAAAACTTTTGTTCTCACCGAAAATGCCGAGATGATACAATGGAAAAATGAATTCTAGGCAGCTTAAGAATGGAATTGTGATTCCAGTTTGGTTGGAGGCTCAGAGTCATAACTCTGAGGTAGATATTTTTCTTCGGGCGATCGCATAAGCTTCCGGAAGGTTTTATTCCAGTGAAAGCCCGCAAGGCAATGTTCCAGTCAAGGAAGGGAAAACAAGCGCTGTCTAGTCCATATTTGTAGCGAGTAAAGACAAGCGACTTACCATAGAACACAATAGTGGTTTTACCCCGAGCGGAGAAAAAGATCCTTCTACGAGACTGAATAGAAGGGAAAGCTATTCTTCTCTTATTATAAAAACTTTGACTAAGAAACTGCTACTGATTTTGATGTGTCATAGATTCAGTGGCGTATTTGCTGGACTCTTTTTTATAAGCTGTTCAGAACTCAGTAACGTTGTGAACCTCATTTAATCCAGAATTTTTATTGTTTCAATATCTTTTTGTTTATAATAAATATTTCTTTGATTTAATGAGAGCGGATCCATTGAAGTCTTACGCTACCACTTCATACACAAAATCAGCCTCCATCACAATAATTTCTAATTTTGAAATACATATTGACATACCCACAGCAAGAATATGCTGGCTGTCAAAAACTACGGCCAACAGTTGGTGACTAACGTTGTGAACCTAATTTAATCCAGAATTTTTATTGTTTTAATATCTTTTTGTTTATAATAAATATTTCTTTGATTAATTGAGAGCGGATCCATTGAAATCTTAAGCTATCATTTCATATACAAAATCGGCCTCCGTCACAATAATTTCTAATCTTGAAATGATCATTTGCATATTGACAGCAACAATATGCTGGCTACGACCAACAGTTGGCAAACTGGAATATTTCATTGTCATTTGAAGTTTATATTGTTTTTGAATGTGTGTTGTTAATTGCTCTGTCAAGATAGCGTCTTTTGTATAAAATCATTTTCCTAACAAAATTAAATAAAATTAATTGTAACTATCAGTGCCGTCAGTCCGCTGCATTTTTTTAATTATTCGGATTGATTGATTAATACCATTTTTTAGAAATACTGTAATTCGCAGTACGATGCGCCACAGCCGTACGCCGAATGCGGCGGTTTTCCCTCTCAGTAGGGCCACGTGGCTTCCCGGAACCCGATCTTCTTGAGGCAGTACCATCCCTTGACCACTGCTCCCAACAATCATGCACAGTGGATACATTCCGGCCAAGTCTTTCTGCAATATCGCGGAAAGAAATTCCAGCTTCTCGTAGCCCTATTATACGACCCGTTCCAACTCGGTGAGCTGTTGATAATGGCTTCTTCGTCTTCTTAAAGGCATTCTTGGCTAACATCAACTCAATACGTCAAATTTCGAAGATAAATAATGCTCACGAACTTTACAGCACGCATTTAAAACAAACCTCATTTGAAAATCCTGAGTGGCGATACTAGCGCTACACTTATGCGCGAAGCTCGAAATTTGAATCGATGTCATCTTTCAGATGTATAAACACGTCTACCAAATTTCGTTTATTTGACACAAGTCTTTCTTGGTGTTGGGATTTTTTTTTTCCGTCAGTGTAGAATTGTATCCTTGAACTCGAACTGATTGTCTGTGCTGTCGCCTCCCCGTCTATAATATAACGTTTACTTGCAAACTGAATAGATTTAATAAATGTTATACTCAGTGATCCTCTCTAACTATAAATGTTAGGAAGTTGCTAATGCACAGCTTTGAATGTATGTAATACTGTCCGACAGGCACGTAAATGAAAGAGGGATGGGGGGGGGGGGGGGCTTCCAAAATCATGTTGTGGTTTGGACCCCATATTATCAAAGTCGAGTTATAATTATTGCAAATAAAGCATGGAATTCGTTAATTTGGCGTTAACTATTGTCAGGTGTAGGAGTAATAATTGTAAATTTTTTAGGGTTTCGTTCATCTGACGAAACCCTATTCGTCTCGCTCCTCTGTCTGTCTGTCTCTCTGTCCGTCACAGAGACCGTTCTCAGAAACTATATATGTTAGAGACTTGAAATTTTGCATACTTATAGCTGAACACCTCACATCAAACGACAAATCCTAAAATTTCGAAAAAATCTTATATTTAACCCTCTGGGCTCTAACTTGTGTATTTTAAGTTTTTTTTTCTAACTCAGCCCCTAATTAAGTTGAAGACTTGAAATTTTGCATAATTATAGCTAAACACTTGCGATCAAACGACAAATCTTAAAATTTCGAAAACATCTTATATTTAACCCTCTGGGCTCTAACTTGTGTATTTTAAGCTTTTTTTTCTAACTCAGCCCCTGATTAAGTTGAAGACTTGAAATTTTGCATAATTATCGCTAAACATTTACGATCAAACGACAAATCATAAAATTTCGAAAAAATCCTATATTTAACCCTCTGGGCTCTAACTTGTATATTTTAAGCTTTTTTTTTTTAACTCAGGCCCTAATTAAGTTGAAGACTTGAAATTTTGCATAATTATAGCTAAACACTTGCGATCAAACGACAAATCTTAAAATTTCGAAAACATCTTATATTTAACCCTCTGGGCTCTAACTTGTGTATTTTAAGCTTTTTTTTCTAACTCAGCCCCTGATTAAGTTGAAGACTTGAAATTTTGCATAATTATCGCTAAACATTTACGATCAAACGACAAATCATAAAATTTCGAAAAAATCCTATATTTAACCCTCTGGGCTCTAACTTGTATATTTTAAGCTTTTTTTTCTAACTCAGGCCCTAATTAAGTTGAAGACTTAAAATTTTGCATAATTATCGCTAAACACTTGCGATCACACGACAAATGATAAAAAATTCAAAAAGTCTTATATTTACCCCTCCGGTCTATACTTGTGTATTTTAAGTAATTTTTTATCCTTCCCTCTTTTCACCCGGGGGCACTTTTTAAACTTTTGACGACACCCCTTTGACCACTCTTTCATATTATGCACCATAGACTTACATTTTTTAGTTCCATTTTTTTTACATTTCACAGGGGGTGCCTACCTATCTCGGGTGCTATGGGCCCGATTCCCTCGACTAAAATATATCTACGGATAGGTTGTAAAACGGAGTTTTGTTCGGATAAGGGTTTGTGTTGAATAAAGTGTGCCCCCTGGTTGCTAAATGTGGAACTAACAGAATTTGCAAAAGGATAAAGTGTTTTGAAAGGAATATTAAACGAAACCATCTGTGCGATCTGTGATCACACTTACCCACTTATTAAAGATAGAATTCGGTTAGAAATGATACGCTTTTTCGTTCTGTCAGTTTTACAACAGTCGATTTTGCGACATTCATTTAACGCTTGGCGGTCCAATATCGAGTCTGACTCGACATCATGTTTCTTTGAAAATTTATTTTTCGCACCAGTAATAAAGAAAAGTAATAGTTGACTTATATAATTAGAGGATTTTCGAAATTATTCAATTGAAGGTAACTTAAAAAAGTAGTGCCAGCCGAATAAAATTTGTGTAAAAGAAAGGGTTAACAATGTTCCCAGTAACCATTATGAACCACATAAAATTCCATAATTAATTCCACAATTGTTTCTTCTTATCTTTTACTAGAAATGGGGTTAATAATTGTTTATTATGTTTTTTTTTTTTTTTTGTTATAATATGTAATGGAATTCTTATACTTTTCTCGAGAAATACCAACTAAAATTTCTCCCATGCCATTGCGTAAAAATAAAAGTTAAATTCAAATAACATCTTCTAGCCTGAATAAATTAATAAATAAAAATTATAGGAGCATAGGACGATTACATTTTAATTTAGAATTCCATTAAAATACTTTCTTGAATTTCACAACAAATGTTTCAATAAATGTAATTAGTTTTTTTTTCTTCAGCGATGAAACTAATATTCTAATTTATGAAAATCTAGTTTTGTTTATTAATGAATTGAATGTTTTGTTTTCTTTTGATAAAAAATAAATGCCATGTCGAATATTTTAATATTTTAAAAATAAGTAGTTCTATGTGTTCAGAAAAGTCAATTAATTATCTTTATTTTTGAAGTTGTTTATTGTTCTAATTTTTAATTTTCTTTATTATTGAAGTTGTCTATTGTTCTTGTCTTTCAAAACGATGTAAAATTTCTGTTATATTCAGTTTTTAAATTCAAGGGATATAGTTTACTTATAATAGAATAACGAAATTTAATTTTTACCAGTAGACCGGTACGAGGCTTTCGCACTGCAATCTTTGAGTTTAATTTCCGATACATTTTTCCTTAATTTATAATTAAATGCAATTTTTTTAATCAAACAACCTGTTTTAAATGAAATATGAGTGTACTATGTCAAAAATCTTTCTTATAATACTCCATTCATTGTTCTGAATTTTGTATGTGCACAGAAAAGGAATGTTGACATCAGAAATGATATGTATGATGATACTTAACCCATTAAAGTCTAGCCGGTAATAGTAATAACAATTTCAGCCATTTTTTTTTTTGAGTTTTCATTTTAGTTTTTGACGGAAAAGTTTCAACCATTTTTTTTTCTTTGAATACCAGTATTTTTGAACGGAAACATTATCTTTATTTGATGACTTAAACTTCGAGATAAAATCAAACAAAAATCGCTATTTAAAAAAAAAAAAAAAAAAAAAAAAAAAAAAAAAAAAAACTGGTGGGGATACAAGTTTTGCATTTTAAAGCCCCATTCTTTCACGTGCACCTTATCTTTAAGGGGAGTCGGTACCCTGTGATTTTGTTTTTCTTATGCCCCCTTTTTTTGTACCTCCTATTTCATATTATAAAATGAAATTCTTAAACAAAAGGATTTTCATGACGAAAAATATAATACCATGGCTAGATTTATAAAAACTTTAATGCATTTTTTTAATTAAGAAAATTAAAAAACGGTTAAACCTTTTTCAATTTTTAATACTTTTATTCAATGTTTTTTCTTCTTAGATTCACAGGAATATCTTCCATAACTTCAGGGATTGATTTTCGCATAAACCCATTAGTTTATGAGTTATTAGTTATGTTATTATATATTATTAGTTATGTTATGTTATTATGTTATTATGTTATTATATATATATTAGTTATGTTATGTTAGTAGTTATTAGTTTATTAGTTATTACCTATAAGGGTTTATGTCTGAAAATTGGACAATTTGCGTCCACTGCCAATAATATTAGCTTTTGCTAGTACATATTTATACCTATATATACAGTACGGAAAAATATAATTCTCCTTTATTAGTATAGATTGTGTAGTAATATATTGTAGTAAATATATGTGTCCCTGAGGTTGACCATTTTCTCAGTCCTTCTAAACACACATTTAGGTTAACAGATACTAAGTGGCGCTGGCAGAATTATTTCCATTGCAACAGCAACTAAAGTTCAACTAGCCACCATGGATGAAGGTAAGTTGTTCTTCTCTTTGTTTCATATTTAGAAATATTTAGAAATATTTAGATTTTGTTCTGAATAGGGATGAGTATTTTTTTTATAGCATCACTCATGTCCCCATATTTAACTTTTATTTACAAAAAAAGCTTATTGCAACTTTATTTATGTAACATACAAATGCCACGTGGCCTATTTAATGCTTTACATGTGTGCAAAATTATTCAACAAAATAGCTGTGCAGCTATTAAGACAAAAGCATCACCTCAGTCCCCATCATCTCAGTCCCAATTATTACACACTAATTATGATGTTAACAGACACTTTCTTCCACAAAAGTTTATCCTATGCATAAAATATACATCACTGATCTCAAAACACTACAGCATTTAAATGACAAAACATGTATCATAGTATATAATTGTATGTGGCAGTTGGTACATTAGTTTAAAAAAATAAAAATTTTGGAAGGAAATTGTCTGGTTTTCAGATATTGATCCTTATCTATGCTAAAACTGAGTAAAAAACACGAATTTCTTCATATTTACATTAAAGGAATTTTTATATTGCAAAATACATCTCTACTTCTATTAAATAGAATTTTTCGAAATGTAATATATATGTTACCGGCCAAACCCGATTTTAGGCCAAACTAGATTGGCCTAGGCCAAACTAGTTTATCCTAACGCGCTTCGGATAAACTAGTTTTTCCTAGGTCAAACTAGTTTATCCTAACGCCTTTAGGATAAACTAGTTTTTCCTAGGCCAAACTAGTTTATCCTGACGCCCATAGGATAAACTAGTTTTTCCTAGGTCAAACTAGTTTGGCCTAACGCTCATAGGATAAACTAGTTCAGCCTGCTATTCATTGGTCTGAACTAGTTTATCCTAGGCCAATTCAATTTGGCGTACTATTATTGATCCCAAAGACTGCTTCGGTGCCAACCGTTTAGTTTATCCTAGGTCAATTCAATTTGACGTACTTTAATTGATGCCAACCAGTGTTGAGCATGCTCACAAAAAACTCACACACATCTATGGAAGTGAGCTAAGATCACTAAAATCTCGTTATTATTATTATTTTTTAATAGAATAGAAGTTTAGCGTACAAATTTACAAAATTTTGTGAGCTAGTCTTTCGGTTATACGATGTTTGGGTCTTTGCGGACCCGCTAAATTTTCCTTCCCGACACTCGGTCCGGGCTTTTTTTGGGGATTGCTTTTTTCGAGAGGTTCGGACCAAGAAAGACCCGGACTCAATTTTTTTATCGTCTTAAGTCGGGACTGATCTGCATTCTTTTTGATCTCTGTAGAGGCAGAAATTTTCAGTCCAATTTCAAACGCAGTTCATATGAAAATAATTTGGACCGGCAGAATCTTTGGTGTGCTCAGTAAAAATATTAGTAACATTTGGCCCAGCCCACCTTTTTTTTTTTATGCACGTAATTTTAAATCGCTATTATTACACAATTAAAAGTTATATATTTATTACTATTTTTTTTATACTTTTTAAGATGAGTAGATGCATTTTTAGGTAATAAATTTAAAGTACGGTAAAACCTAAGGAAAATAACCTGCCTATGACGGAATCATGTGTTTAACAAAAGCAACTATGTTGATCTACATAAAATGAGGATGTTAGTACTTGTAAAACGACTATAATGCACCAACAACAGACGATGAACCTTCTAACAAGGGAACTTGCTTATATTGATTTTTCTTCTTTCCTATGAAATTCCGTCTTAGAAGATTTTATTGTATAAAATTTTTTACATTTTAAATCTCCAAGCCACAGAATGTGGATTAACGATATTAACGATTATATTGTAAATTATATTGATTTTTTAATGAATCTCTATTTGTATGTAAATATCTGAAGAATTACTAATATCATTAATTTTTTTACACGGATTGGAGACTTGAAAATCTGAAAAAAATTATGTAGAAAAACCTTCTAAAAGGGAATCACATAGGAGAGAAAAATACTTTGTTATACGAGTAGTTAAGTTCCTTTTTTAGCAGAGCCGTCGTCTCTAGCAAATGTATTATGATTTTTCAAAAGGATTATTATATCCAATTTGCACCGATTAAAAAAAAAAACTCCTTTTAAAACAGTATTTCGTCATACACAGATTCTTCTAACAGGTTTTACAGTACTGTATCTCCATCCGTATAAATGTATATGTATTCTTTAAAGAGAATTTTAATTGTGTAATAATGGTAGGTTAAAAATATATGTATTTTAGGCCAAACTGGGACAGAGACGTCGCCGTATTTTTGAAAAATTCCAAATTTCTTAAAGAATATCAAATGTACGTCTGATATTTTTACTGGCGCACTTATTCAAAATTAATTCAAAGCCATGTGATATTTAAGTGAGAAAATAAAAATTTAATATTTATTTTTTTTCTCACTTAAATATCACTTGGGTATGAATTATTTATGAATAGATGCACCCTTAAGAATATCAGAAGTACATTTGATATTCTTTTAGAAATCTGGAATTTTTAAAAATCCGGCGAAGTCTCGGTTCTGATGATGCCGGATTTTCGAGGTTATACTCTACATTATAAAGTAATCCTCTACATTCTTACTCTCCTAAATTTTATGATAACCTCTCATCCCATTCTTTGGTCCTCCAGCACACAATTTGTCATATGGAACATGTTTTGTAACGACCGACGTCAGTGGAAATGGGGAGAATAGGGGGGCCGTATCCCACTCCGCATCGAATAAAATATATTATACACGGGTGACGGCAATACTACTTTGCACAAGGTTGGCTCCGGAGCGGTAGTTGGGATCAGTAAAAGTACGCCAAAGTACATTGGCCTAGGGTAAACTAGATCGGCCTATGATAAATTAGATGGTTGGCGTGGGGACGGTCTTTGGGATCAATAAAATCACGCCAAATTGAATTGCCTAGGATAAACTAGTTTGGACCATAGAATAGCAGTCTAAACTAGTTTATCCTATAAGCGTTAGGCCAAACTAGTTTGGCCTAGGAAAAACTAGTTTATCCTATGGGCATCAGGATAAACTAGTTTGGCCTAGGAAAAACTAGTTTATCCTATGGACGTTAGGATAAACTAGTTTAGCCTAGGAAAAACTAGTTTATCCTATGCGTGTTAGGATAAACTAGTTTGGCCTAGGCCAATCTAGTTTGGCCTAAAATCGGGTTTGGCCGGTAACATATATATATATATATATATATATATATGGTATGATCCATGTCAATTCAGGCAGCCAAAGAAAAAATCTTACCTTCATAGTCTCAGAAGTTTTTGAATTGAACATATGTTAAAATTCAATAAAAAATAAGATACTTGTATATTTTGGTTTTGCCCAAAAAAATTCCTGGCCCGAGATACAGGCCGCCAAAGATGGCATCCCGGGCACCATTTCCAATTCGCCATTTTCGATAAAAATTTTAAAGTGCTCTATCTCTAGAATGGTGCAAGATATTTTGTTGCGGTTTTTTTATTTTAAAGATAATATTCTTCTATTTAAAATGATATACCCAATTTTGAAAAATGTATTCAACTTTTCTTGTGGCAACCTTTTGAAAAAAAAAATTTTTTTTCAAAAAAAATTTTTTTTTCGAAAATGCCAATTCCAAAAATTTTGATTTTTTTGCTGTTGATCAATACCATTGGAAACTATCTTCACTGTAAAGGAGAACTTCCACTTTTGAGTTTAACAAATTTTAGAAACATTTAAAAAATTCAGAGAATTTTACAGGAACTGTATATATATACAGTTCCAGTAAAAGTCACTGAATGTTTGCTTATTTGTAAGGATAAGCCTACTATATATCCTAAACAAGTTAGAAATTGCAATATCAAATGTGGCAAATGAGGTGCGTGCATAGTATTAACTAGTTTTATAAATATTTAGATCTTGGGGCAATAAGTGTTACACTCTTGGGCAAAAAGGCATGAATACAAAATTTACTATAATTCCATGTATTAAATTCAGTAATACGGAAGTAATATGAATCCATCTTAAAAGGACTTAATCGCCATGGCAACCTAGAATCATTGCCTATCATGGTATATCATTGAATCAATTATGTATTATAGGATTTTTATATAGAATGAAGAAAAATTTATTAATGTCTTTTATGTTTTAATTTGATTTTCATAGCATTTGAAGTGATACATACTTTATTGCAGAGGTTTACAAAAAATTACTTCTTGTGTCATAGAAAGTGCATAGTGTTTACAGGGACACACAAAAGATTTCGGATACTTTACCTTATTGGAAATACTGTACATTAGCGATGATTGCTAGAGGTGCATTTTTAGTTGCGATATGAGTTTTCAAGTTTAATTAAATATTTCCATATTACGTTGTGTGTATAAAGGCTGTAGATCATATACAGGGCTACACAAAAGAAATCTTAAGGGTTTACTGAGTATGAATGAAAGTAGCTTAAAGGTGATTTTTAAATGAGTTATGCATTTTTACACTGAACTACATTTAGTATACTAAGATATGTTTGGAGAATATAGATAAAATGATATACAGGTCCATGCAAAAAATTAGATACATGGCCGTCTATGGATGATAATCTCTGGATGTGTGATTTCACTGGTTTTAAGGATGTTTTAATCTTAATTAAATATTAGCTAAATAGTGGCATGTATAAAAAGATAGTAGGTAAAATACAGGGTTGTATGAAAGTATTCAAGTATGTTTCCGTCTATTGACATAAAATTCTAAAAGTGAAATTCCGACCTATTTATGTGTTTTTAACAATCTCCAACATAGTTGAAAGTCTTTATGGATTCGATTTGTTTGCCCATCTGTCTGAACTCTAACTTGTATTAATATAATTTGTATTGCTGTGTAATTGATATATGTTATTGAGATTGTTTTACTATGCTCGGTATTGAAAATAAAGTATGTATCACTTCAAATGCTATGAAAATCAAATTAAAACATAAGACATTAATAAAAGTTTTCTTCATTCTATTTAAAAATCCTATAATACATAATTGATTCAATGATATACCATGATAGGTAATGATTCTAGGTTGGCATGGCGATTAAGTCCTTTTAAGATGAATTCATATTACTTCCGTATTACTGAATTTAATATGTAGAATCATAATAAACTTTGTATTCATGTCCTTTTTTGCCCAAGAGTGTAACTTATTGCACCAAGACCTGAATATTTATAAAACTAGTTACAGTACGCACGCACCTCATTTGCCACATTTGATATTGCAATTTCTAACTTGTTTAGGATATATAGTAGGCTTATCCTTACAAATATGATACAAATAAGCAAAAATTCAGTGACTTTTACTGGAACTGTATATATGCAGTTCCTGTAAACTTCTCTGAATTTTTAAAATGTTTCTAAAATTTGTTAAACTCAAAAGTGGAAGTTCTCCTTTACAGTGAAGGTAGTTCTCAATGGTATTGATCAACAGCAAAAAATCAAAATTTTTGGAATTGGTATTTCCAAAAAAAAAAAATTTTTTTTTGAAAAAAAAATTTTTTTTCAAAAGGCTGCCACAAGAAAAGTTGAATACATTTTTCAAAATTGGGTATATAATTTTAAACAGAAGAATATTATCTTTAAAATAAAATAAACCGCAACAAAATATCTTGCACCGTTCTAGAGATAGAGCACTTTAAAAATTTTATCGAAAATCGCGAATGAGAAAGGATGCCGGGGATGCCATCTTTGGCGGCCTGTATCTCGGGCCAGGAATTTTTTTGGGCAAAATGAAAATGTACAAGTATCTTACTTTTTCTTAAATTTTAACATATGTTCAATTCAAAAACTTCTGAGACTATGAAGGTAACCCCCCTGCCTGAGTTGATATGGATTCAGCCATATATATATATATATATATCTTTTAAATATTAATTTACAAAAAAAAAACATAAAATTCAAAATATGAATACTCAAATGATAATAACTTTTTCAAATCATATATTTAATAAAATTAATATCAATTCTATAATTAACGATAAAAACTGTTATTTTCCTATTAATAATCTTCATATATCAAAAACCTTTAAATATCCGAATACAATTGGTAGAAAGATTTTTAACTACAATACATTTTCAAAAAATACATCTGCTGCAAGTAATTTTCCGTGTAATTGCAATGACCCCAATCTAAAAAAATATATAAACAATGATCATGGACATATAATCACTGGAAATCTTAATAGTGTTACTGATTTTAAATTGAAAAAACTAATGGGTTTTGGTACTAAATATAGACTTCCATCTAAATTTACTATTAAATCTATTATCAAACAGTTTACATATGATATAGATATTTTTATATATAAAATTTCAATCTATTACAATAAACCTATTGCATATTTTAATCAATGGAAAATATTAGTAATTGAAAAATTAACTATGGCTTTAAAAAATAATATTTCTGATTTGGTTTCTATTAACACAAAGCATTTTTTTCCAACAAATAACTAAATTACAAAAAAACTACGTTATTACATATGTAGACAAATCTCCTAATAATTATGCAATCATATGTAAATCTTATTATCACCAATTTCTTAGAACCTGCATTTCTTCTAATAAATCTTTTCAAAAAACTAATGAAAATGTAATTGTAAATAATCGTAAAATTCAAAGTTATTATAAACTATTAAATATTCTATCTACTAACTTTAATTATCCTTATTTAGTTCTTATTCCCAAATTTCATAAAAATCCAATTAAATTTAGGATTGTAACTATTGGTTGCAATACATAACACACAATAATAAAGCCAATAAACTTCTATTAAAAATTCTTAATCAATTATATATACTTACTACAAACAATGATAATACACATTGTATAAAAAATAGCTATCAACTGGTCAATATTTAAAAAAATCTTAACTGTGTATATAATATAACGACATACGACTTCAAAGATCTTTTTAATAATATAGACTTATTAGATTTACATAATATTATAAATGCATTATTTAAAAAGTATTATAAAAAACTGGAATTACCATCTAATATTGATATCGCCTATTTTAAATCATTGACAAACTTCATTATCTATAAAAATTATATATTGCAAGATAACACATTATATTTACAGCACGTCGGTATACCACAAGGTGGTTGTACATCCAGTTTATTATCAGACTTATACTTATATCACTATGAACGTACTTTTACTAATAATAATCTCCATTTATATCGTTATATTGATGACATAATTTTAATTGCCACTGCTCAATCTAAAATTTCACAATTTCCAGTTGATTATCCCACTAATTTGGAATTAACGGAAAACCTCTTATCTAACAATACAATTAACTTCTTAGATCTTAAAATTACAATAAAATACAACAAAACAATAACTGATTTATATGATAAACGTAAAGAATTTAAATTCAAAATTAATACATTTACAAATTTTAAATCTTGTCTTCATCATTCTGTATATCGAAATATACTACTTAATCATTTATATAGAGTAAAATGTTTATGCTCTTCTCATCTAATTAACAATAATAATTAAAAACTAATTTATGATGCATTAAATCATGGTTTTCCAAAAAAATTCATATATTCATTAATATACAATTAGTACTTACATGCTCTATAAAAAAACAAATTAACACATGCGTAAAAAAATTACCAAAAAAATTTATAAAATAAAAAAATATTTATAAAAAATTAAAAATTGTAAAATAATAATAAACAATTACTATAGGATGGTTGGGTGGATAGATGTTAGAGTACGGAGGAGGGTGGTGTTGTCTGGATAATACGCAATGGTTAATTTATAAAAAAATGGGGCTTTTGTATTATAACTACATTTCTATTACGTATTTTATATGGATGTTGATTTGATGTTTTATATGTAATTGGTGACTTTCCTCTTTTTTTATTTCATATTAAATTTAACTTATTTAATCAAATTCAATATTAACTTATTTTTAATTTAGTCTACTCAGGACAATATCATATTAATTAATAATAGTATCCCATCTTTTTAGTGATTATTATGCATATAAGTTTATTTGATATAACTAATGTTATACTGTATGCATTAAAATTGAGTAAATAGTTAATATTATTATTCCTCTATACTATTTAATATTGTTTTATTTTCAATTTTGTATTCCATGATTAATTATCGGTTTATATGTTTGATTGTCACAACCATATTTTTTTAGCTTTTTTATGGCTAATATAAGGATAATTCACACACTATATTTGTGATCTTTAGGCTATTGGGAATTTTAGAATCTGACAATCTTATATAAACATCCATTTTTTATTTTTTTATTTTATAATTAATTAATTATTTTTTTTTTCTTTCCTGTTCATTTTTATATGTAATGGTAAATATTAAGACTTTTATATATTTTTATAATATATAATTTATTTTATTTTATAGCATATAGCTATATTCTATATCCTTCTATATATAAAAAAAAGTTTTGATTTGGAAATGGACCAATGAAAATCTGCGTAGATATTCCGGGTAGATCCACATCCAATTTGAATGCTTAAGCATGGCCTTTCATCGTTAATATTAAAAAAACTGTTGCATACAAAAATATGAAAATCTCGTGGTATTATAGAGAAATGTTTGATAAACACGCTGATGCAGACAGTTTTCAAATCGAAGAATTATTTTAAGAGATATTTAATGTTAAAGTTGGACAAAATCGTTCCATTAAAAAAGTTTTATTGGAGCAAAAACTATACGTGAGAATTTAATCATTTTTAGATCATTTTATATACGTTATAAGTTCCCGGTGTGCAGATTGTATTTATTTTTCTTATTTGACTCATTTTTTGAGGTTTTATTTCAATTTTAAATTCAAATTTTCAGCATTTCGAGAGATATTTTTTACAAATTTTAGAAAATGTCATTAATTTAAACTGTTGCCAGTTGTATAAACAGCGCAAACAATAATGTTTACTTCAAATTAAAAATTTATTTTACACGTGACTATTATAAACAGAAAATATAAAAAGCAGGAACTCATTGAAAATTACGTCATAAAAATTATAATTACACGTGAATTTTAAAAGAGACAGAATATTGTAAAATAATAAATTCATAAACAGGCGTTAGAAGTCTTAAATAGGAGAATTTACGTCACATTTACGTCACATTACACTTATTATGTAAAATGAACAAAAAATAATATTGCAAAACACTTTAAATTTAAAAATTGTTCGAGACATTTATTTGATATTTTAAGATGATCATAATATTTCATTTCTAAGAAAAGTACTTTTACGTGAATATTAAAAAGAAAAAGAAAAGTTTGGTGAAAATTACGTCAGATTATAATTCTCAGATTCAAATTATAATTCAATCTTCCGAAATCTTTTTAAAGCCGATTAAATTATTGTGCTGTTAGAGTCTGCGGTGTCTGAACGGGGGTTGACGAGCGTAGCTCGTAGGGGGCAGAGCCCCCTAGTATATAAAAAAGTTTTGATTTGGAAATGGACCAATAAAAAATCTGCGTAGATACCGTGAAATGCATCTGATTGGTCAGAGCTTTATGACGCTATAAGGGAGGTTACCAATGGGGGACCCGTCTCTCTGTCGCCAAAAGTGACGCCAACGTGGCACTATTTCCAGTATTTCGCCAAATTTAAGGGTACTTTTCCGTTATACGGACAGCATGCCAAAATGTATGCTAATGCGCCAATTATTTCACCCCTCATCGTGAAAAGGATTTTTCTTGTAAACCATGCGAAACATTGTGATTTGTTATTTATGAAATGTGAATTACGTGAATGATTATTATTTAACCTTAACCTTGGAAAGCTTTTTAATTTTCTATCATTCGAAATAAAAATGCTTTTTTTTTATAAAATTATAATTTACTTTTACTGCTGACGTTGAGATGGATTTTACCATTTGTCAATTACCAGATGATGAGAAAGTTGCGATAAAACTGTTCAGAAATTTGGAATTCTGCATAATAAAAGGTTGTGTTCAAACAACCATGAAATGAAATTATGGATGAGTTCTGGAAATCCGAAATGGAGATGTAGCTTACGATCATGCGAAGAAAGCGTACGAATACTGTAAGTAAAGTCCCATGACAATATTTAAATTATTTTTTCATAAGATAAACTCTTGAACAATAGACATTTTTTCCTGACTCCATGTATTTAATTTTTTTGGGGTTCAGACGAAAAACGTGAGATGTTGGACGATAATATTGATGTTGTTATTATGGTTTTGAGATGTGTATTCGTAGTTGCTGTAATGTGATTGTCTAAATAAATGTTTTGTATGTTTTTTAAAGAAGTTATGTTTATAGTAAAATAATTATCATTATTTTAGCTAAAATGTTAGAAAATAAATAACAATTTGGTAGCAGAGCGTGGTTTTAAAGCGAATTTTATATTTTGAGTGTACAAGTAAGAAGAGTAAATAAATATGAATTGTATGAACTAGGCCTAATACAAGTTAAGAATTTGTTCCATTGGACTAACCGCCAATAGAAAAAATTTAAGAGGTAAGAATTTTATATGCATTTAAAAATAGTTTGGAAGATAAAGTATTTTAATTATGTGTGAATCCAATATGTTTGGAATTCCTAGAATAGATCCGTTAACAAGTAAAAGTTATACATTATGGAGTATGCGAGTTGAAGCTTTGATTAAATCAAAACATTTATTTGATGTTATCGAAAATGATGAATCGGTAAAAAATGAAGGGGATCCCGATAGTTTAAAAGCGCATAAAACATGGTTAGAAAAGAATGATGAAGTTTAAGGTATAATTATATTGACGTTGTCCGCAGAACAAATGATGGCTGTTAGAGGGATTAAAAAAGCTAAGGATTTATGGCAATTACTGAAAAAGCGTTATGCGGGAATTGAAAATCAGAGAAGAATTCAGTTAAAAATTAATCTTGCGAGAATAGAGAAAAACGAAAGAGAAACAATAGAAGAATATTTGATAAGAGCTCAAGGGATAGCTAATGAAATATTAGAATTGGGTACAGAAATTGATGAATGCGAATTAATAGGATTTATTATAGAAGGGCTCCCAAAGAAATATAGCGAAGTAACAACTGCGATATCATCAAACCCAAATATAACTTATGAAGTAATGCGAGAAACTTTGTTGAGATATGAAAGAAAATATGATAAATTTCGAGAAAACGAGTCTAAAGCATTTAGGGCTAATGAAAAGAAAAAGGTTTTATGTTTTGCTTGCGGAAAGCCAAATCATATAGCGCGGAATTGTTATAGTAAATCGAATATGACACACTCGCGAAATGATAGGGAGTATTCACCTAAGAAAAATTTTCAAAATTATTATAGTAATAAAGTTCAAGCTGTAAGAGAATACTCACGCAATAATAAGAATTATAATAAGAATAATAATGTTTCAAACAAGAAGGCAAAAGAATATACATGTTTTACAAATGAACATGCATTGCAGTCAAATGAATTCAATAGAAATGAGTGTAAAGAATCTGAAAATAATAGGGAAATAACCTGGATGTTAGATTCAGCTTGCACTTCGCATATGACGCATAAAGAAGATATTGTTGTAGAAAGAAAACCTGAAGATGTAGAAATTGCAACTGCTGACAGCGAGCGATCAATACAAGCGAAATATCGTGGAAATGTTCATGTTACGTCTTACGATAAGAAAAGTGGCGAAACAAAAATAAAACTTACAGAAGTTCTTTGCGTACCTAATTTAAGAGAAAATTTAATGTCAGTTCCAAGTTTAGTCAGAAAAGGAAAATATATGATATTTGATAATGAAGGAGCAGCCATTTATGAAAAGAATACAGGCGAATTAATAGCTAAAGGAACATTCGAAGATAATACATTTAAAATAAACTTAGCTGTACGAGAAACAGATGAAGACAGAAATGAATCTTGTTTACAGACAAATGAATCAAAGAAAGAATTATGGCATAGAAGACTTGGGCATATAAATTATGTATACTTACAAAGAATGTCGAGAGAAAATCTTGTAAGGGGATTAGAAAAGATGAATGGTGAAGAAACAAAATGTGAAATATGTATTCAAGGGAAATTAACAAGAACACCATTTAATCATGTGATAGAAAGAACAACACGCATTTTAGAAAGATTACATGTTGATTTATGTGGACCAATGAAAGTACACTCATTGGGAGGGAGTAAGTACATGCTAATGGTAGTAGATGAATATAGTAGAAGATATTTTGTAGATTTTTTAAGAAGTAAAGATGAAGCAAAAGAAAGAATTATAAATATAATAGAGAGAAGAGAAAATGAAACCGGCAAGAAAGTAAAAGCGGTTAGATCAGATAATGGTGGTGAATTTACTAATGAAGAGCTCGTGAATTATTACAAAAGGAAGGGCATACAGAATGAAAGAACCACAATTCATAGTCCACAAAGTAACGGGATTGCAGAAAGGGCTAATCGGACTGTTATTAATACTGCAAGAACGTTGCTGATAGAAGCAAAACTACCTTTATCCTTTTGGGCCGAAGCAGTATCAACAGCTGCTTATATACATAATGTTACTCCAACAGCTACGAGAAAGAAAACGCCATTAGAATTATGGTCAAATAATAAACCAACAGTAAAGCATATGAGAGTATTTGGATGTAAAGCTTTTTATCGCAACGATGATATCAATAAAAAGAAATTTGATGTAAGAGCAAAACCAGTAGTGTTTATCGGATATTCAAGAGATCGGCGAGCATACAGATTGTATGATTTAAAAGAAAAGAGAATACGTGAAAGCAGAGATGTAGTATTTATAGAAGAAAAAATGGGATATGAAGATATAGCTAACAAGGAAGAAATGACTGATGAATTTGAATACATCAACATTACCAATAATAAAAATGTAATAGATGAAGAAGAAGATAATAATTCCGATGAAAATGAAGAAGAGTTAAATCAGAAAAAGGAAGCAATTGCGTTGTCAGATGATGTGAATGATTCTGCGACAGAAGAATCTGAAGTAAATCATATAATTGATGAAAACAAGGAACAGCAAGAAAAAGAAACTAATGAGAATAAGTTGTTTGAAGAACCTAGAAGATCATCACGAATTAGGAAACCCAATCCAAAGTATTTAGCGAATCTAGTGCACGAGGAAGTTCCAAAGAATTACAAAGATGTATTAAATTCTAGAGATAAGGATAAATGGATAGAAGCAATCAAAAAGGAATTACACTCATTAGAAGAATACAAAACGTGGAAAATCGTTGACAAACCAAAAGATGTGAAGGCACTGAGAAGCAAATGGATTTTTACTGTAAAAGAAGACCGTGAAGATGTAAAATATAAAGCAATATTAGTAGCCGACGGATCAAGACTTAAATTTGGAACAAATTATCCAGAATCGTATAGTCCTGTAATGAAAACTGAATCATTTAGAACTTTATTGGCAGTCGCAGCGATGAAAGGTTACAAAACTAGATTTTTCGACGTAGAAACAGCATATCTGAATGCAGATCTAGAAACTGCAATTTATATGAATCCGCCTGAAAGTCTACAAATTGAAGGAGGGAAAATATTATTGGTAACAGGAAATTTATATGGGTTGCCAGAAGCAGGAAGATGCTGGTATGAAAAATTAGTTAATATATTTGATAAAATTGGGTTACAGCCCTGCAAAGCAGATCCATGTGTGTTTTTTAATAAAAATGATAATAAATTTATTGCAGTTGGAATATATGTCGATGATGGAATAATCGTTAGTGAATCCGAAGAATTAATAAATAAATTGATACAAAAATTGAATAAAGAAGCAAAAATTAAAGAGCTGAAGAAAAACATTAAATTCCTTGGTATTGATATTGAAGAAAATAATGGAGAATTTTTGCTAGGGCAAGCTAAGTATGCAGAAAAAATCTTAGAAAGATTTGATATGGAAAATTGTAAAAGTGTGAAAACCCCTGGTGTTTCTGGAATAAAATTAGATGAATATGAAAATGAAAATAAAATTGATGAAACACTATATCTAGAAATGCTTGGAAGTATAGGATATCTAGTAAGAGGAACAAGGCCAGATTTAGCTTTCACTTTAAGTAATTTGTCTCAATATGCAAAAGATCCTAGAGAAATTCATTTACAGGCAGTGAAGAGAGTTTTGCGGTACATTCAAGGCACTAAAAACTACAAACTTCGAATTAAAAATAAAAAGGGCCAATTATCACTTTGTTCTGATGCTAGCTGGTGTACTACACGGGATTCAAAATCATTTGGTGGATATATCGTAAAGATAGGAGAATCACTGATTGAATGGAAAAGTAATAAACAGAAACTGGTTGCGCTTTCTACAATGGAATCTGAACTTTTAAGTTTATGTGATGCTGTTTGTGAAGGAAAATGGTTAATGGGTCTCTTGGAAGAGTTAAGCCAGGAAGAAATGGTGAAGCGTCCAATAGAAATCAATACTGATAGTCAATCTGTAATTGATTGGATTAAAAACCCAAGAGTGAATAATCGCAACAAACATATAGGTAGAAAATATCATTTTGTAAAAGATGAAAGAGCGAAAGGAGAAATTGAAACAAAATATGTAAATTCGTCTGAACTGGAAGCAGATATAATGACTAAGAATTTGAGTTATGATGTCATGAAAAAACATATTACAAGTCTCGGAATTACTGAGGATTATTGACATGCGAAAGGAGGGATTTGTAAGTAAAGTCACATGACAATATTTAAATTATTTTTTCATAAGATAAACTCTTGAACAATAGACATTTTTTCCTGACTCCATGTATTTAATTTTTTTGGGGTTCAGACGAAAAACGTGAGATGTTGGACGATAATATTGATGTTGTTATTATGGTTTTGAGATGTGTGTGGTGAGTCGCTCGTATAATATAATCACTCACTTAAAAACTCTTTACTACCTTTATTCGTAGAACATTGATAAACGTCGATTCTGACACTCATCGTATTCGAACACACAAAAAACGCAATGTAAACATTTTCGTCTGCGCTGCTATGACAACGGCTCTGGCCAGCTGCCATTCCGAACGAAGAATTTTCTCCCTTGCCTTTCTGCGGCTGCCACAGAGTATCCCCCCAGTGACGTAGGGTACCGAAGAAACGATATACAAGTGTATACTTTTTTTTTTTTTTTTTTTTTTTACTATCTGTGTCAGAATCCACGCTTGTGGAGAAAAATTACAAGGATATTTACATGAAATAAAATTGCAACATATAACAAAATATAGGCATAATGTGTAGTATGCAAAATGAACAATTTATCAACAATTTCAGTAAGTAATATAAGATGCCAGTTTTTTAGGAAAATGGACATGTCTGCCCGAACGTGTGACAGTTTTTGTTTGGTCAGGGTTACTGTCCGCTTTAAGAGAGAGTTTTAATTTAGAGTTCTCTGGAACAGTTTTCGTGGACAAGTCTGAAGTAGAAATCAAATGAGCTGGCTTCACTCGATCTATTGATACCGTAGACTTACGACCATTAAGCTCGATTGTTATAGTTTTCCCAGTTCTACTTAGGACTTTGTGAGGACCAGTATATGGTTGACACAATGGAGGTTGTACATGATCCACTCTTAGAAAGATGTGTGAACAAGATGTCAAGGAAGGGTGTATATAGAACTTCTCTTGGCAGTGAGATGATGTAGCAACTGGACTTAACTGCCGCATGGTGTTTCGTAGTTGCGTGACGAAGTTATCGTTGAAAGGTCGGATCTTGTATTCATCCAGCATATCACAGGGCAATCTCAACGTAGTGCCGTAGACAAGCTCAGCGCAAGAAGCTTGTATATCTTCCTTCACTGCTGTGCGAATGCCTAGTAAAACTATCGGTAATATTTCAGTCCACCTACTGGTTTCGTGAGCTTTGATGGATGACTTTAAATGTCGATGAAATCTTTCGATAATGCCATTCGATATCGGATGATATGCCGTTGTGCGGATCTTCTGTGTTCCCATCATTTTCGTAAATTCATCAAATATTGCTGATCGCATTTGTGGGCCTTGATCCGTGGTTATGAGCGAAGGGCAACCAAATCTTGATATCCAATGCTTTAATATGGCACTACAAATTGTTTTAGCTTGTGTATCAGATATAGGTACGGCTTCTGGCCATCTGCTAAATCGGTCAATCATCGTTAAAAGATAGCTGAAACCGTCAGATGGAGGCAAGGGACCTACGATATCTATATGTATTTGGGAAAAACGTGCATCAGGAAGAGAGAACGTGCCAAGAGGTGCTTTGGTGTGCCTCTGTATTTTTGATCTTTGACACTTCTCACAGCCACGAACCCAGTTTTTGATGTCTCGTTTCATATTTGGCCATACGTATCTGGAACAAATTAGTTTTGTGGTAGCTGCTATGCCTGGATGGGCTAGGTTGTGCAAATGTTCATATATCAGCCGACGAAAGAAACTAGGAACTAAGGGTCGAGGCGTACCTGTTGAAGTATCACATAGTAGGCTACAATCAGAAATGAGGCAAGGTTTCAATTCCAATTTGAGCAATGTACTATTATGCAGGTTCTGTAGCTCTGAATCATTTTCCTGAGCTTTTGCGAATTCCTCAAAATTTAAGATTGGAGATTTTGAAATAGAATCAATTTCAATTCTTGAGAGGCAATCTGCAACAATGTTTTCGGAACCTGGTACATGTCTAATGTCAGTGGAATATTGGGAAATGTAATCTAAATGGCGTGATTGCCACGGCGAACATTTATGGGGATTTTGCTTAAATGCATAAATTAGCGGTTTTTGATCAGTATAAATTTGAAAAATTCTCCCCTCTAGCATGTGCCGAAATTTTTTTATTGCCGAATAAATAGAAAATAATTCCCGGTCATATGTTGACCAATTCCGCTGACTGTTGTTTAATTTCATAGAAAAAAATGCTAAAGGTTCATAACGTTCCTGATAAAACTGCATAAGGGTGCCGCCGATCGCGACATCTGAGGCGTCAACCCATATACTCAACTGAGCGCCTGGAATAGGGTGCCGTAAAAGAGCAGCCTGAGATATTGCATTTTTGGCAGCTACGAAAGCTTTTTCAGCATCTTCGTTCCAATTAAGGGGTTCTGTTTTAGGAACACGGGAACGAGATTTCTTTTTGTTTGTATGGCCTTCTAACAATTTCACTAAAGGCGCAAGTATGTGTGCAGCTTGATATATGAAAGACCTATAAAAATTAAACATACCCAAAAATCTTCGAAGTTGAGATAAGGTTGTGGGCTGCGGAAAATCGATTATGCATTTAACTTTATCTGGAAGTGGTTGAATACCATGTTCAGATATTCGAAATCCTAAGAAATCAATGGTAGGTTTACCAAATGTGCACTTGGATACATTTATGCACAAACCATATTCTGCTAATTTGGAAAATAGTGCTTTTAAATGATGATAATGCTCCTCGGCATTTTTAGAGGCTATGAGTATATCATCGACGAAAGCATAGACGCCTGGTAAATCACGTATTACCTCATCTATGAATCTCTGAAATGTTGCAGACGCATTGCATAAGCCAAATTGCATGCGTGTGCTTTCGAACAATCCAAAAGGTGTGCATATCGCTGTTTTGGGAATATCATCAGGATTGATTGGTATTTGATGATATGCTTTGATGAGGTCAAGTCGACTAAAAATTTTAGTGTCACGTAAATTAGCAGTAAAATCAGCTATACATGGTATCGGGTATCTGTCTTTTTTGGTTTGCGCATTCAAGGCACGATAATCACCTACAGGTCTCCATTCCAAAGTTCCCTTTTTTGGAACCATGTGCAAAGGTGATGCATAGTTGCTACGTGAAGGTTTTAAATGTCCGAGTTGTATCATATTTTGAAATTCTGTTTTAGCAATTTTCAGGCGATCCGGAGCCAACCTGCGGGGTTTTGCCACAACTGGAGGTCCTTTTGTTGAAATAAAATGCATTGTGTTGTGTTTGACAGGCTGATTGGGATCTGGTAATTTTGTAATAGATGGGAATTGTTTAAGAAGTTCATTATATATATTATCAATATTGATTGTTTTTACTGAATGAATTAATGCACATTTCATGTGACCTGTTGTTTCAAATTTTGTTTTTAAATCTCTTAGACATTTGTGGCGGAGATCTGGAACCAATTCGAAATTATGGAGAAAATCTGCTCCCAAAATTGGTGTACTAACATTTGCCACTAGAAAAGTCCAATTAAATTTTCGTCTTAACTTAAAATCTAGAGAAAGGGTTTGTTGACCATAAACATTTATAGGGGAAGAATTAGCAGCCAAAAGCGTTTGTACGGGTGGATTCCGTTTTTGTACATTGTTGGCAGGAAGAATTGACACGTCCGAACCGGTGTCGACCAGAAAAGAAACATTTGTAGTCCGGTCTCTAATGAACAGGCGACGTGACTGTTGAGGCAAAGAATAAGTCGCCTCTACTCTTTGCTGGTTTCGTTTCCCGCCCAAGAACACGGCTTTATGCATTTTTCTTCCCTACATTTTTTTCCAAATCGTCTATGATACCAACAGATACTTGAATCCCGATTATCACTATTACTTCGCCCTCGAGGTTTACTCCAGTTTCTGCGGTATGGGGACCGACCACGTGAAACAGCAAGCTGATCGATGCGCTTATTTAATTTTTCGATTTCTTTCAATAATTTACCCTCTATCGCCTGTTCATTCGAGCAGGACACGGCAATTGCAGAAGCTGGGGAAGGGGTAACTTCTGAAATACGATCTGAAATTTCCGCTGCTTTATCAAGGGTTAATTCAGAAACAGCCGCTAAAATTGTCTGAACAGAATTTGGTAATCGTTACAAAAACAATTCTAACATTAAATTGTCTGGAACATTTAGGGATTCCGCGCGACGTTTCATACTACGTAATAAATCTGAAGGTTTCCGATTTCCTAGTTCTTCTCCAGACAAGAGCTGTCGTATCTCTTGCTGGGATGATTCACCTGAGCGCGCAATTAATTCCTTTTTTAAGACACCATAAGGGTCAGTAGCATCTGGTTGCATTAAAATATCACGAATGATTGATGCAACATCGGGTGGAAGATGCGAAACTATATAATTATATTTTGTAACAGATTCTGATATTGCTTTGGGGGTAGCTAAAGCAAATGTGCTTTCGCACATCACAAACCATAGCGCAGGATCTGATCTGTTATATAATGGAATTTGAACAGCATCGACACTAGACATGATTTATGGTAATAAATATATAAAATAGTACAATCAAACCAAAATAAATTCGCGAGTTAAATTTTTCTAATAAAATAACAGAAAAAATATCAGGAAAATGACTCAGAAGAACTTATCTGCTTTCCATCGAGCCGCTGTAGAACGATGTATTCTTTGAAAGATGAAGATGATCGGATAACATTCCAACTCATCTAGGAAGGCTGATGCTCTATATAAGAACAGTCCATGGTCACCATTGTGGTGAGTCGCTCGTATAATATAATCACTCACTTAAAAACTCTTTACTACCTTTATTCGTAGAACATTGATAAACGTCGATTCTGACACTCATCGTATTCGAACACACAAAAAACGCAATGTAAACATTTTCGTCTGCGCTGCTATGACAACGGCTCTGGCCAGCTGCCATTCCGAACGAAGAATTTTCTCCCTTGCCTTTCTGCGGCTGCCACATTTGTGTATTCGTAGTTGCTGTAATGTGATTGTCTAAATAAATGTTTTGTGTGTTTTTTAAAGAAGTTATGTTTATAGTAAAATAATTATCATTATTTTAACTAAAATGTTAAAAAATAAATAACAATAACAAATAGAAAAGTCGGTGGACCTAATAAAATTATAGAAGTAGATGAAAGTCTTTTTACCAGAAGAAAAAGCAACGTAGGGCGTGTTCTTCCTCCTCAATGGGTGTTAGATGGTTTATGCCGTGAAACACGGGGATGTTTCCTTACTCCTATTTCCGATCGCACAGCTGAAACTTTAATGGCGGCAATAGAAAACAATGTAGCTGATGGAAGTATTATTTATACAGATTACTGGAAAGGATATAAAACAGATGAACTGCGAAGTGCTGGTTATGATCATTTCACAGTAAATCACAAATACAATTTTGTCGACCCTAATACTGGATGTCATACTCAAAATGTTGAGAGATTATGGGGCATCGCAAAATGGCGCAACAAAAGACATCGGGGAACAGTTCGTTATCATTTAGAGTCGTATCTCATAGAGTTTATGTGGCGACGTCTTCATTCAAAAAATGAAATGTTTACTGCAATGCTAAAAGATATGGCACAGATGTCATATTCGCCCCATATTGGCGCGATTTTTTCCTGACGCCAATGTCATATACGCAACGGGTACTTAACTGGCGCCAAAGTGTCGTTATTTTGCTTGATGTGGTAACCCGGATTATGTTGTGGCACAGATGTCATATACGCCCCATATTGGCGCGATTTTTTTCCGATGCCAATTTGGCGAAAATATCAACAGCATAAACAGCAACATCCGGGTTACCATATCAAGCAAAATAACGACACTTTGGAGCCAGTGAAATACCCGTTGCGTGTATGACATTGGCGTCAGAAACAAATCGCGCCAATATGGGGTACAGATGTCATATTCGCCCCATATTGGCGCGATTTTTTTCTGTCGCCAATATCCTATAGGCAACGGGTACTTAACTTGCGCTAAAGGGCTTGATGTGGTAACCCGGATTATGTTGTTTATGCTGTTGATGTTTTCGCCAAATTGGCAACCAAAAAAAATCGCGCCAATATGGGGCGAATATGACATCTGTTCCCAATATGGGACCTATGTTGTTTATTCTGTTGATGTTTTCGCCAAATTGGCAACCGAAAAAAAATCGCGCCAATATGGGGCGAATATGACATCTGTGCCAAAGAGATTTGTAATTTTATGGCAGCAGTTTAATATGCTTTTATTTTATTACTTTATTCTATAACAGTTATTTGTTCACTTATTTTAATTATATATTTGTGATTTAATAAAATAGTTCGGCACAGATGTCATATTCGCCCCATATTGGCGCGATTTTTTTCCGACGCCAATGTCATATACGCAATGTATACTTTACCGGCGCCAAAGTATCGTTATTTTACTTGATATGGTAACCCGGATGTTGTTGTTTATGCTGTTGACGTTTTCGCCAAATCGGCGTCGGAAAAAAATCGCGCCAATATGGGGCGAATATGACATCTGTACCAATAGTTCATAAAATTCTGAAATTTTCAAATGTTATATTTTTAAAATGCTCACTTTACTATCGACAATGTTTTTCTTTTATTTTTCAAATGTTTCAATTCACGTGATTTTCATTTTGCGCTTGGCGACAATGCTGTCCGTATAACGGAAAAGTACCAAAAAGCATAGCCTACTATGATATATACGGCCCACGCATTTCGCCGAAAACCGTCGAAAAAGTGAAGTCGGATTCAGCTTCAAACCCTAAGCAAAACATCACAACGTGCTCTTTTTTGTTTACATTTATACCCTGCCCAGATAGCGGCTTGTTTCTCATCGTCGAAGTTTCAGAATCATTGATCGTATTTTCAGAATAATAAATTAAATACTTATATTCTTCAATTTCCTTCGATTTAAAAGGATATTTTACACA
This sequence comes from Maratus speciosus, assembly GCA_963932465.1. NCBI lineage: Eukaryota > Metazoa > Arthropoda > Arachnida > Araneae > Salticidae > Maratus > Maratus speciosus. Next base: position 311,565,392 of record OZ010790.1, on the reverse strand, counting down.
GCTTGTAGTATTTTAGTGTTCACATACTTTTAAGATTAGCTAAATTACTTATTGTTTACTTGATCGTTTGGTTCATTCTGTTACTCTTTTTTGAATCTCCCGTTTCACATAAAAATAGCTTGTGTTTCATATACGTTTTAAAATTAAAATTTGGTTTTTATCAAACTACAGTTCTCATAACTGGTTTGAAGCAGTTATTTTTGAAGAATTTATTGCTACCCGTAAAATGTTTGTGTTTGATATCGTCCGAACTAAATAATAATAATAATAGGAAAAAGAAAAAAAAAAAAAAAAAAAAAAAAAAAAAAGACGATCTTCCATTATCGACATTAAATATTCTTATTTTTAATCATAGAAAGAAATGGTGATCCCAAATTTAAATATCGTTTCAATATTTTATGTTATCCAAGCAATTTTGATTAAATCATGTAAGTGTATTTGTTACTTAATAAATTATATTTATTAATTATTACAAAGAATTTTATGAGTATTTTAATACATTTAAAAGAAATTCCATTAGTTTTATTGTTTCAGCAGTGAAGATAGCAAATAAATTTGTGACATTGATGTTTTTAGACTATGCATGTTTTTATTTATTGGGGTGAATCGTAGAATACTCTACTTCTCCCCAACCTGGCGATAAATGCGCCAAAGTGGCAACCTTGGTATTTAGTATTAACTTGGTATTAAATAGCAACCTTGGAAGGTTGACCTTGTTGGTCAACCTTGTTGGTTGGAAGGTTGACCTTGTGGACCTCCGGTCGCACCATTTATTATTCCGATAATTGTTAAAATGATAATTTTTTTCTGATGATTAGAGTTAATATTTTTATTAAACTCTTTTGAATCATATCTATACGGAAAAAAAATGTAAACACATTGGAATTCTCTGAACCCTGCCCAGAGCGGTTTGATTGGTTCTCGTCGTTGAAGTTACGGTCAGAGTCAAATTTCTGTTTTGGGCAGCGTATCAGAGTCCTCTGGCGAGCAACTTCATACATTAAACGCAAATCGGTCTGCCGGTAGTAGTATCTAAGTATGCCTTGCAAAAAGTAATGCTTTGGAAATGGAACAATGAAAATCTGCGTAGATACCGTGAAATGCAACTGATTGGTCAGAGCTTTATGACGCTATAAGGGAGGTTAGCAAGGGGAGACCCGTCTCCCTGAGACCAAAAGTGACGCCAACTTAGCGCTATTTACAGTATTTCGCCAAATTTCCATAGACTCCCATTGAAATACAATAGGGTTTACTTGCATGAAGGAAATCAACAAATTGAGATATTTCAATGCAACAAAAACTAATATTAGCTTATGAATAGAGCTTAATTGAACTATTTACGTTATTTTTAAGCACAAACAATAATCTGGGGTTGGCTAGAAAATAGCAATTGCTTCGCTATACCGAATGGAATAGCTAAGCGATTACGCGGGGGATTGGTGAGCGTAGCGAGCAGGGGGCGGAGCCCCCTAGTATTATAAAGTTAATTTTTTTTTTTTACTTTCTCAGTGTAGATTTAATGGTATGGTAATAGAATTTATTGTAAGCATTTTATTAACATTTAATTTATTTAAAATTTTTTTGAATAATGATATACAGTATGGTATTGTTTATATTAGGATGTGTGTAGGAATGCAGTTGATATATTTTAATTTCATTAGCATGTATTAGGCTCTTCTTTTTGTGACATTTGTATAATAATAATTGTTTTTAAATTAAAATAATAGATGGCAGCACGATAAATTTTGTATTTTTAAAGCTTATAATAAAGTAATAATTTTAATTTTTTACACCAGGTGGTAATTAACGCTGAATACTTGCAATGTTGTAAAATTGTTATTAAACAATTTAAAAGTGTTTTTAGGTATTATAAATAATGTAATTATTTTTTATTTATATTTTATTAATTATATTTATCACGGTATTTCAACATGAATTAACTGACTCCATAGGTTTTAATCTCTGTGTTAACTTAACTGTTTTATTCACCTTAATCTTATCATGCTTTTTGGATTCCATGTGCGGGAATATATTTTGAAAATCTACTGGGAATTATTCGGTATGTTTTGTAAGATTTCTATTCCTATAAATTAAATATTTAATGGGTTGTAGTTGTTTTTCCATTTCATGTCATTTGATTATGTTTTGTTTTCATCTTGAAACTATTCTTTTGGTTATATTGGTTGTTTGAGTACAGGGAAAATTTTTTTTCTCACAGAAAACAACCGATTTGCTTATATCATTGAATTCTGTAATCTTGAAAACGTAATTCAATATATAAGTTTTTCAATTTTTTCCGGAATCCATGTTCTTTTTTTTTCTTCCATGTTAATTCTTGTAATTAGCTATAAGGTATTTATTTTATACATACAGTTCTATATTGTTGGTTTGTGGCGCACTTGTTGTCAAGCATTCACAATATTGCGGTTTTTGATGATGGTCGGTAATGTTTAATTAATGGTTATATATATATATACATATATAACCATTAAAAATACATTACAGATTACCAACAAACATAAATAAATAAATAAATAAAATGAGCAGAAAAAGAATAATGGATATTTACAGAACCCAGACAGAATCTTCAGGTACCAAATGCCTAAAGTTCCACAAGTAAAGTGTGTGGTTTCATCTTTATATTAGCCATAAAAAAGGCTAAAGAATATGAATTTAGGACTACCAACACACAAAAAATAGATAAATAAATTATAAAAAACAAATAAGTTTAAAATAAAATATAGTTTAAAATAATTAAGAAATAAAATACACATTACCGTATTGAAAGCATTGCTGACTGAAAGTGAGGAAACTCTCTCTCTCTCTCTGTATATATATACTATTTATATATTACTTAGATATATATACGTAATTACTTACACATTTGTTGAAGTTTAAAAATTTTAAATGTGGCAAAATGTAGCCCCCCTCCCTTGAACTGAGAAAAAGAAATTTAAAAATTGGAACTGTGATACATTTAAAAGGAAATGGGTGCAGTGAAAAGGCTTTTTCACGTATTTGACAGTCATCGGATCTTTATACGTAACTTCGTCAGGGATCTAGGATATACTAGAGATGCACTTTGGATATACTACAGATGTCTAAATACATTAAAAAAAAACAACAACAACAACAACAACAACAACAACAAAAAACCCCCTGGAAAACTGATATTTTCGTCATTTTTCGCAAAGTTAAGGATATAGAGTCCTGTTAATAAGAATGAACTTAAGCATAAAATAAAGCATCATTCTAAAGGAGCCTTTCGCTAAGAGACTTGGCGCTGTTATTTTGTCCCTATCTTTTGATTATTCTAATGAAAGAAAACCTTCATTTATCTCCCTTTAGTTTCCTCTTATGGAGCGAAAAATTGAACAGGATAGGAATCATCTGTCCGTAAGCTTTGAGTCAAGGGTGACAAGGATTATTTCATGCCTCAACAATTTCTTCTGCTTCGAACACTGGTCCACAGAATCCTTCTGGAAAAGATAGTTGTTTGTTTCAGCTTTGTTTGCTCTAAGCTGAAATATCAAACTTTGTATACTTTTTGCGGCCAAGTGTTCGTGAGTAACATAGAGAAAATATTTAAATATTATTATAAATGTCACAAATGCAACTTATCGGCAGTATACTTATTCTATATCTTGAGGGAGAAAAACGTTTCAAAAGCAAAATCACTGCAAGAACAGAGCAGTCTCAAATACGATAAGATATTATTTTCAAGTGACAGAGTTGCTTATTACTTTCAATCGTCAGAAAGAGGCCGAGTCATGATAAAAGCTCCCCAGCAATAGAAAGAAATGACTGTTGTATTGTGGATTAGGATCATGGAAATTTTCATGTTAATAACTATTATTATTGTTGAAATAAATAAAAGTTTGTTATATCGATTGCTATATATATAACAAAACTTTTAACTTAACATTTATAGGAATGGATTTTAAAGGTACTTGCACTGTTAATCAGATAATTTTCTGAGGAAGGTTTAATTTTGATATTGGTTAGATTTGGTTATAGAACTGTGTTGTATTCTGGTGAGGAGAAGTGATTGTTATATTGTGGATAGGATCATGGAAATTTTCCCGTTAGTAACTTATTATTGTTGAAATAAAGTTTGGTATATCGATTGCTATGTATATAACAAAACTTTTAACTTAAATTTTATATGAATGGATTTTAAAGGTACTTAAACCGTTAATCAAATAATTTTCTGAGGAAGGTTTAATTTTGATATTGGCTTTATTTGGTTATAGATTTATAGCGATATTTTGCAATGAAAGGCATAGAAAAATCATGAATGATATATTATCACCTGATATAATTATAACTGATAAACGCATTAAAACGTATTAAAGCCTAGTCATGACTACTGGTGCAAAAATCACGAAACTTGAAGGCTAAGTGCCTATATCATTCTACAAAAACTGTTTATTTTTTCGTTACATTCCAGTTAATTTTCGACCCAATGTTTCTGAAAACATTTTAGAGATTTTACATAATAGAACGCATTATAGTATATACAATATACACATTTGATATAGGTTAGGGATTTGCGAATTTTATTTATTTTTTTATGAACGCAGATATACTTGTATACATTCGTTACGTGCTACCCTTAATTTCCTAATTAGCATCTTTATTTATCTTGTGAATGTTATAAATTTATTATTCATTCAATAATGTATTTTTTTTCTCTGAAAGTTTCTTTATATGTAAGTCAAATTTTTTTTAATGAAAATAATAATAATTTTTTTAAAAAAGTTGTTAGAATTACTGTTACAAACATTTCTTCTATCCCCGTTACAATAAAATTCTGCTTAATATTTTCCAAAATATACAGTAAACTCTGTCTAAGGCGGAATCGATCGCGACCGATGAAATTTTCCGCCGTAGAAAATATTCTGCCTTATAAAATATAACCCACAAAATAAATAAATAAGTAAAATTAAAAAAATTCCCAGGTTGTATATTTTTTTACCTTTAGTAGCGTTCTTTAAAATTAAAATTTTATTGAAATTAAACTTTTTATTAAATTTATAGTCTTTAATAGTATTGAAAATCATTATTCGAACACTGAAATAAATAGTATTGATTAGAAATTTCTTGAGTTTTGGAATTTAATGAAAAATATTCACTTTAACTAATAAAATCATATACCTCATCTTTAACATAGTTTCTGACGAGACGGAAAATAATATTTTATCGATGCTTGCACACATTATGAGTCACATTGTGTTACTCATTTTTAGGTAGCTTTCATTACAAAAAGCTACCTATTGCAGCCGTTCGGAGGAAAGCGATTTCAAAAAAGTTTTGTATATTTTGACCGATCATGACCCCCAGACCCCGAAACCACCCTCCGTTCAAATGTTGATATATATATATATATACCCATATATAACCATTAATTAAACATTACCGACCATCATCAAAAACTGCAATATATATATATATATATATATATAATCAGGTACAAAAAAATTGGAAAATGAAAAATATTTTTTTCTTATGTGTTTTCCCTTGATACAAAGATTCCGGAGCAGTTTTTGTTTCGTCTATATCTTAAAAAATGGCTGAGTTATAACACTTTGAATTTCTAGCGTTGCTGACATTTTGAAACGACCTGATTTTTGTCACGCGATAACAGGCGTATTTATGAACCGATTTGGATTTACTTTGGTGCGTACATAGTACATACCAAAGTCTCGATCGAGTTCGTTGGCCAGCTTCATCCGCCATCTTGTTTAAAAATGGCAACCATTTAAAAAAATTTAAAAATTTTAAATTTAAAATCAGGTACCAAAAAATTCTAAAATGAAAAATATTTTTTTCTTATGTGTTTGACCTTGATGCAAAGATTTCGGAACAGTTTTTGTTTTGTCTATATCTAAAACAATGGCTGAGTTATAGCATTTTCAATTTCTATTGTGACTGACATTTTGAAACGACCTGATTTTTGTCACGCGATAACAGGCGCATTTATGAACCGATTTGGATGTACCTTGGTGTATACATAGTACATACCAATGTCTCTACCGAGTTCGTTGGCCAGCTTCATCCGTCATCCTCTTCCAAAATGGCGGCCATTAAAAAAAAATTAAAATTTAAAATCAGGTACCAAAAAATTGGAAAATGAAAAATATTTTTTTCTTGTGTGTTTGACCTTAATACAAAGATTCCGGAACAGTTTTTGTTTCGTCTATATCTTAAACAATGGCTGAGTTATAGCATTTTGAATTTCTATTGTGGCTGACATTTTGAAACGACCTGATTTTTGTCATGCGATAACAGGCGTATTTATGAATCCATTTGAATGTAACTTGTGTGTTCATAATACATACCAATGTATCGACCGAGTTCGTTGGCCAGCTTCATTCGCCATCTTGTTTCAAAAGGGCTGCCATTTAAAGAATAGTTTAAATTTAAAATGAGGTATCAAAAAATTGGAAAATGAAAAAGATTTTTTTTTTATGTGTTTGACCGTCATACAAAGATTCCGGAGCAGTATTTGTTTCGTCTATATCTTAAAAAATGGTTGAGTTATAGCACTTTGAATTTCTAGCATGGCTGACATTTTGAAACGATCTGATATTTGTCACGCGATAACACGTGTATTTATTTACCTATTTGGATGTAAGAAGGCATGTGGATAGTATATAGCAATGTCTCGACCAAGTTCGTTGGCCAACTTCATCCGCCATCTTGTTTCAAAATGGCGGCCATTAAATTAAAAAATATATATATTTAAAGTGAGGTGCAAAAAAATTAGAAATTGTAAAAGGTTTCTTTCTTAAGTATTTGACATTGATATAAGGATTCCGGATAATTTTTTGTTTTGTCTTTATCTTAAAAAATGGCTCAGATATAGCATTTTGAACTTCTAATGTGGGTGACATTTTGAAAAATCTGATTTTTTGCCTGCGACAGTACTCGTATATTTCAACCGATTCCGATGTGAGTGAGCATGTGCACAGGAATTACTAAGGTCTCGACGAAGTTCACTGGTTAGCCTCATCCACCATGTTGTCTTACAATGGCAGGCACTTCAAGATATCGCCGAATTTGGCAACCAAATATAAGTTACTTTAAATAAAAGCATCTTGGATAAAGTTGACTCATTTCGCGAAATTCTCATTCATAATGATTTAGTATTGATAACAATTAGTATTGGATCTTCTATAATCGGTTTCCTCTAAATTGAGCTTCGTGTGTTTGAATAATATAAGGTGGCTTTTAAAAAATAAGGAATATGAAAGCTACCTCTTCCTCCCGGCACTGGCCGGAAGGACTTTTATGATTAAAGATTACCATAAGCTATAAAGTTAAATATGGTTCTTTTGAATTAACTTTATTAATCTATTATAAAATTTAATTAAAATGTTCGAGACTATTTTATGTATATACATATCAGTTTTAAAGTTTCAAGAATCAAATGCATTCATTTTTAAAATATCACTTTTTTTCCGCCTTATGCAAGATTTTCGGTTTGGAGGGACCTTAAAGTTTTTTTTCGTTTCCGCGTTAGGCAGAGTCTGGCTTAAACAGCATGGATTACTGTTATTTGCTTTGAGTATACCAAGACTTTGAAAACTTTCCGCGTTAGACAGATTTCCGGCTTACACAAAATTTTATATAATTAGCGTTCGTCACCCATATAAAAATATCCAGAGGCCAGGAGGTATTCCGTTTTAATTTCAGTTGTTAGCCATGACTGTGCACATTATCGCCTGTCATTAATTTTGAAGTTCTCTCACTCACAGAGTACAGGTCCTTGTTAGAAATGGTCATGAACTTTTTTGTATCCCCAGCTTGATTTAAAAGTTAAGTATATTTTTTTTAATAAAAATAACATTTTAATTCGCATACATAAACCTTTTTTTTTTTAAAGTTATTTACTTCAAGTTTCAGATCCCCATTACAATCTTATTAAGGAAGTTATCACCAAAATGTTTCAAAAATAAATAAGGTACCAAATAAGGAGAAGATTATACGACTACCTTATATAAATCTTAAAAGAGGTGAAAGATGAACTATGAATATTAAAATATTTTTTTTTAGTTAAAATTTTGTTATGAAGTTTTTTGCTCTCGGAAACTAACGTTTTCCAAAGAATTACGCTAATGTAGGTACTAACAAGTAGGAAATTGCTCGTCAAACGTGGCAAAGGAAGCGCGTTTGTACTATAACTAGTTTTATGAATATTCAGATCTTGGTGCAATAGCTGTTGCACTCTCATGCAAAAATGCATGCATACAAAATTTATCACGATTTTATATATTAAATTCAGTAATATAGAAATAATAGGACTCCAGCTTAAATAGGACGCAATCCCCATTGCGACTTGGAATCATTAGCTACCATGGGGTATCATTGAATTAATTACATATGATAGGATTTAATAGAACGAAGAAAACTTTTATTAATATCGTTTTAAGTTTTGATTCGATTGAGATAAAAATTGAAATGACTCGACGAAATTCTGCAACGAATATATATATTAAATTTCAAACCACCCGGTTGGGCAGCTTTTGCGCTGCTACATGCGGACAGACAGACAGACGGGTGGATCAGACAACTATAGGTGCTACGTATTTATATAATTACGAACGCACCTAAAAAAGAGTGAATTTAGAAGAGTCTCTCTATACTAAAAAAATTAACTAACGATGCTGTCACTGGCGCAATTGTATTTATTGTGACCGGGCTCTTTCTCGGCTTATCCTTCTATATATAAAAAAAAGTTTTGATTTGGAAATGGACCAATGAACATCTGCGTAGATATTCCGGGTAGATCCACATCCAATTTGAATGCTTAAGCATGGCCTTTCTTCGTTAATATTAAAAAAACTCTTGCATACAAAAATATGAAAATCGGTGGTATTATAGAGAAATGTTTGATAAACACGCTGATGCAGACAGTTTTCAAATCAAAGAATTATTTTAAGAGATATTTAATGCTAAAGTTGGACAAAATCGTTCCATTAAAAAAATTTTATTGGAGCAAAAATTATACATGAGAATTTAATCATTTTTAGATCATTTTATACGTTATAAGTTCCCTGTGTGCAGATTGTATTTATTTTTCTTATTTGACTCATTTTTTGAGATTTTATTTCAATTTTAAATTCAAATTTTCAGCATTTCGAGAGATATTTTTTACAAATTTTAGAAAATGTTATTAATTTAAACTGTTGCCAGTTGTATAAACAGAGCAAACAATAATGTTTACTTCAAATTAAAAATTTATTTACACGTGACTATTACAAAAAGAAAAAAAACTTTAAAATTAGAATTAAATGATTACATGTTAAAAGCAGGAAAATTACGTCATAAGAACCATTGGCACAGATGTCATATACCAATTTCACGCAATTTTTTTCCGACGCCAATTTGGCGAAAACATCAATAGCATAAACAACAACATCCGGGTTACCATACCAAGCAAAATAACGACACTTTAGCACCAGTTAAGTAACCGTTGCGTATATGAAATTAGCGTCAGAAAAAAATTGCGCCAATGACATCTGTGCCGAACCATATTTACACTTGAATTTAAAAAGAGAAACGAAATCTTAAAATTAAAAAAAAATCATTATTGTGCATTAAAACTTGTAATTTGAGGAAATTACGTCATATTTAAAATGGCAAAAAAAAAAAAAAAAAAAAAAAAAAAAAAAAAAAAAAAAAGCAAAACAATTTAAATTGAAAAATATATTTTCGCGAGATATTTTGAGATAATCTTTTCAACTATTATCGTGAATTCGAAGACAGCGCAAATAATATTTCCGTCTAACAACAAAAGTATTTTAACGTGAATATTAATAAGAGAAATAAAACTCTTGTGTAAATTACGTCAGATTTGAAACGATACATTTAAAATGAATTATTTAAAAGAACTATCTTATAGCGCTGTTAAAAAATACCGGGAGACAATGACACTGTTTACTTAATTCATTTTACATTAGCTTATTTCAAATGTTTAACGGTACTTCTTAGTTATCTCGTCGACCAAATTACTGTCGCCAAATTGTAAGATTAAATGCCAATAATGGTTGCCATTAATTAATTAATTGCAAGATTAAATGCCAATAATGGTCACTAAAACCATTAATTCGACGTTTTATTTGTATTTTTATTAATGTTTTACTAATTTATTTGTTCTTTCGTTATTTAAAATAAAAATTATGTCAATGTGTATAATTTGGCGAGTGGTTTGGCGATTTATATAAATTGGCGAAATTGGTCGACGGGATAACTAAGAAGTACCAGTTTAACTAATTTTTTTAATTTAATACGAAAAAAGCCATTGTATTTCTTAACAGCAGCAGATTTGGCCTTAAAAATCCCCAATCCAAGGAAAACGAATGGAAACCCGTTTACAGAGAGATCGCTACTGTTTTTTTTTTTTTTTTTTAAATTTTAGTTCAATATTTTTAAAGCCGATCAAATTAGCGTGCTTTTTGGATTTTGGTGTGCCTGAACGGGGGTTGGCGAGCGTAGCTCGTAGGGGGCAGAGCCCCCTAGTTTAAAAAAAAAAAGAAAACTAAGAAAACTATTGAATATAAAATCTTAAAAAATGATAATTTTATAGAGAAATATATGATAAACACGGTGAAACAAACAGTTTTTAAACTGAAGAATTATTTTAAGCGCTATTTAATGTCGATATCGGTCATGATAGTTTAGTTATATAAATGTTATCGGATCAAAAAACATGCATAGCAATTTAATCATCGTTTGCAGGCATGTACGTGACAAGATTCTGGTGTGCAGTGTCCAATCATTTTTAGGGTTTCGTTCATCTGACGAAACCCTATTCGTCTCACTCCTTTGTCTGTCTATCTGTCCGTCTGTCCGTCACAGAGCCCGTTCTCAGAAACTATACATGTTAGAGATTTGAAATTTTGGGTACTTATAGCTGAGCACCTCACATCAAACAACAAATCATAAAATTTTGAAAAAGTTGGTAATTAACTGAATTACGGGCTAATTAACTTCTAAAATTAACCAATCCACCTTTTTAACGCAGATTCAAATGAACTTTCTCCAAATCATCCGTGTTTCTCCTAAGGTTTGCCAGTAAAAACAGCCGATGCATGGTTACCACGGATGAAATTAAGCCGAAAAATGAAGTGGGCATTTTAAATCGAAATCGCATATCAGAAAATATTGGTCCGAGAAATTTGTAAATGAAATAGACAGACGCAGAAAAAAATCTACTTTCATTTGGTATAAAGTTCACATTTCTGCGATGTGTATAAGTTAAAATATCCACTAAAAATCGATCGATAAAAATTTATTTTCTTTAATTGGAAAGACGAGGAAAAAAGATTTCAATTCAAAAGATTTCAAAGCAGGTAGACATGACGACGCTGCTGTTTTTCTTAATAGCATATTTTAATACGGAATTTTAACTTTTTAAATATTAAATTTTTTGATTAAATTTTATGGCATCCCGATGTCAAATTTTTCACTGATTTTATTGATACCTATTTCTAAGTCCTATCTTAATTACAAGCTGAAACATTAATTATTATTTAATTAATCAGTTTAACTCGCAGAAGAATAAATGTCGGTAACTCCCATATGTGTATTTTAAACAATTCTTTCTAAGTGAGCCCCTAATTATGTTGGAGACATGAAATTTCGGGTACTTATAGCTGGACACCTCACATCAAACAAAAAGTGATAAAATTTTGGAAAAAGTCGTACATTTAACCCTTTGGGCTCCCACATGTGTATTTTAAACAATTCTTTCTAAGTGAGCCCCTAATTATGTTGGAGACATGAAATTTTCGGTACTTATAGCTGAACAGCTCACATCATACGACAAATCATAAAATTTTGAAAAAGTCGTACATTTAACCCTTTGGGCTCCCACATGTGTATTTTAAACAATTCTTTCTAAGGTGAGCTCCTAATTAGTTTGGAGGCGTGAAATTCTGCATACTTATAGCTGAACACCACACATCATACGACAAATGATAAAATTTTGAAAAAGTCGTACATTTAACCCTTTGGGCTCCCACATGTGTATTTTAAACAATTCTTTCTAAGTGAGCCTCTAATTAAGTTGGAAGCGTGAAATTTTGCATTTTTATAGCTGAACACCTCACATCAAACGACAAATCATAAAATTTTGAAAATGTCGTACGTTTAACCCTTTGGGCTCCCACATGTGTATTTTAAACAATTCTTTCTAAGTGAGCCCCTATTTAGGTTGGAGGCGTGAAATTTTGCATACTTATAGCTCAACATCCCAGATTACACGTCAAATAATAAATTTTGAAAAAGTTTTATGTTTAACCCTTTCAACTCCAGCTCGTGTATTTTAAGCAATCCTTTCTAACTGAGCCCCTAATTAACTTGGATATTTTAAATTTTGCATACTTATAGCAGAACACCTGAGGCCAAGCGACAAATCATAAAATCTTGAGAAGGGCTTACGTTTAACCCTTTGAGCTACCACATATGTATTTGAAGCAATTCTTTCTAAGAGAGCCCCTAATTAAGTTGGAGACATGAAATTTTGCATACGTATAGCTGAATACCTCAGACCACACGACAAATCATAAAATCTTCAAAAAGTCTTATATTATTTACCTCTCCGGGATCTAGCTTGTGTATTTTAAGTAATTTTTCTAACATCCGCCCTTTTAACCAGGGGAGAAATTTTCCAACTTTTGCCGACACCCCTTTGACCCTTCGTTCATATTGTGCACCATAGCCTTACATATTTTAGTTCCATTTTTTACCGCCAGGTGCGCCTACTGATCCCAGGTGCTATGGGCCCAATCCCCTCGACTAATATATCTGCGGATAGTATGTAAAACGGGATTTCGTTCGGATAGATGTTTGTTTAGAATCGAGTGCGCCCCCTGGTTGCGAAATGTGGAAGTAATAGATTTTTCAAAAAAGATAAAGTGTTTTGAAAGGAATATTAAACGAAACCCTCTGTGCGATCTGTGATCACACTTACCCACTTGTTTTTAATTGTCTAATTTATTTATTTTATTATTATTCAAAAATTCATTATCTGAATAGCGATTTATTTCGTATTTTGAAAAAGATTTTTTTACCCACTGTTTCCAGATTTAAAAAAAGCGCAAATGAAAAAAAAAACAGTTTTTTTTCATCCGGTTTTAAGTATGATTTCCTTTCAAAATATCCTTTAGTGATAGAATAATTGCGAAGCTGCATGTTTCTTTCCTTCTTTTTTCTTTTGTAGAATTTTATAATGTGGTTTGGAAGATAAACAAATATCTTGTCTATAATGAATGTTTGAGACCAAACGAAATCCACCAATTACGAAAACCCATCCCAAAAATTCTTATTATTTTTAAATCTCAGATTTAATGATGTATTTTCAAACATTTCTAATCCAATTTATGACAGTTTGGGTCCGAAATAAATGAATATTATATTCCCTTTCCAATAAATCTATGATACGAAATGATACGTATGTTTTCAGAATAGTAGATACATTAGCATATAAATGTGTCATAAGTTGATTACGATAGGTTTTATCCTATCAATGCCAATGTAACAGCAAGAATTAATTTATTTGTCATAAAAAATATACGATTCATCAATAATTTAATTTTTTTTTTTTTACTTATTCTACTTCAAAACATTCGAATAATGTAATTAGATTAGCAAAAAAGGCATAGAGATCTGTAACACATGATGGTGAAGTGTCATGAAGTTATAATGCTTTACACTTAATTTTACCTGCATTATCTAGCTCTACAAGACCCCGTTCGGTACCACGAGTGTTGTAATGTTGGGCAATTGCTCCTCTCTGGAATATCATATTTAATTAACTAAATTTTCTTTTTCTCTCATGATTTTGCTAAAATAAAATGTACAATTTATTCTTCTCAAATGATTTAAAATAATTGAACATTTAAATAAAAAGGGACTAATGACTTTTCGCATAATGACATTATCCTGTTTACAAATATCAGACGAAAAAAGTGATAAATACAGATGAAACTGTTTATAATCGTTTTTTGTACATACACTATTTTTGATGGCTGACGAATAATAGAAAACGACCATTAAAAGAGTGACGAACAATAGAAGTTTTACTATGTAATTATATTTGAATGACAAATTATATTCTCTCTCTCTCTCTTTTTTTTTTTTTTTTTTTTTTTTTTTTTTTTTTTTTTTGTATTTGCCTTAAGATTATTTACATTAAATGTACAACATTTAATGAATATTATTGAAAATATTTAATTCCATTTTATAAAATATTTGAAAATTACATTTGACTGAATTATTTCAATCGAGTTTTACAGAAATTTTACCATTCGGGCAAATCTAATTTAAACAAGTTATCAGGCAGCAAACAGTACGTGTTTACCTATTCTAAGATGAACTATTCTAAGATACTATGGTAACAACAGGTAAATCTGCTTCCAAATACTATTAACTGGCCTCAGAATTAGAACGTACAGGAATACATTCACCGCGTGGAACATTCGAATCATGATTTGCACTGGCATCAATCTGTATAATTCATCTAATCAGAATGCTTTTCACAAAATTGGATGCTGCATTATTGAAGCTTGTTTACAAATGGGTAGAGAACAGGTGGTGTTACTGTCGCATGTCAACCAAGGATAAAATGGAATATACCTGACATTAATATAATTATACATTCGAAATGATCCGAAAACGTCAAATGAAAGCAGAAGAATATAAAGGGAAATCCTCACGACTTTAAAGTAATCAAAAGTTTCATGTTTAAATTTGAGTATTGACAAACTATAAATGTGGAAAAATTTTAAAATCAATCAAATATTTTTAATATACTGAGTGATTTAAATGGTGATTATCTTTTAAACCGCTAGCGATAGAAACATATTTTCAAATACAAAAAGTATGCAGATCAAATACAGCTTTTAGATACGTTATTTGTTTTGAAAAAGGGGAGGATTCCTTCTCAATTTATCTAACTACATCACTGATATGAAGGAAACTCGTGTCGTGTGTGAACAAATTCTTTTTATGTCTTGGGTACCATGGAAAATAAAATTCAGTCATTAAAAAAAAAATAATAAATAAAAATATATTGAAGTACCTGAGCTATTTAAATTGTTAATCACATTTCGTATAGCATTTCAGTTTTCAACATAAAATACCACTGTAGAGATCCACTCATCTTCATAATCTTATTACTGGTTCTAACTGATGCAACGTATTAAAGTGCACCTCTCTGCAGCATTATACTATCATTAACGTTTTCAAAGAAAAATTTCTAATGAAGGAAATGATTTTATTTCGTATCTCTTGGTTCGGTTGTGTGGTGAAAATCTTAAACCAAAAACATCAATTAAACAAACATTCTTAATGATGGTATATGTCATGTGAATCAAAAAAGATAGGTAAAGAATATTTTGCTTGATTCGTTCTAAAACCTTTTGGATACTTCTAATTTGTAACTGTAGTCTTCTCTTTATTAATTGTCAGACTTTTCGATTATATAAGGCTAATATTTTAGTACGGAAAAAGTGATGTTTTGCCCCTATTTTTAGTTTATGGAGAAAAAAAAGAAGAAAAAAAACCACTGAAGTGATTAAACCGCTGATAATAAAAAAGTACGTTCAATTATAAACAGAGCACAAATGAAGTATAGCTTACAGACATGGCGTTTGTTTTGCTAGCTGCTAGATACATATTAAAATACTTTTTTTTTTAATACAGAGGCTTTTTACTATAGCTTATATTTAGAAAAATGCTGTTCTGTGACTAAGAAATATATAAAGAAAATATCATTCTTTAACGACTAAAAGCTACCAGATTATAATACTTTGAATTTTATAAATTTTCAGTATTTTCCGACAGTAAAAATTGTATCATAACTCGCTATGTTTTAGTCATAAAAGAAAGCGTATTGCCCTTTTAGGCGCAGGACAACATTTTTCTAAATATAAGTTATAGGAAAAAGATTGTCGTATAAAAAATCAAATTTCGTATTTTAATATGCGTACAACGCCTTTTAAAAGAAATGCCATATCTAAACGCTGTACTTGATGTCTGTACCTTTTGTAATTTGAAATATGTTTCTATTATCCGCTCTTAAAGAAATAATCATCATTGCAATCTGTTTTGAATCAACCGAAAAAAAAAATCGTATGGGGAAATGAATAAATGACTTACAATACGCGAATCCCGAAAAAAAAAAGAATTAAATTATTGTCATGAATTATATACAAGCAGAAATTTCTGAAGGGAAATATCTGAATGACTTACTAGGCACGAATCCCGAAAGAAGAATTAAATTATTGTCATGACTTTCACACAATCAGAAATTTCTATAAAGAAATCCAAATATGGCTATCTGGACAATATTCTAATTCTCTGTATGATTTACACTACGTGAATCCCGAAAAAATAATTAAATTATTGTCATGACTTAAATGCAATCAGAATTTCCTATGGGGAAATCTAAAAATGAATTATAATACACGAATCCCTAAAAAAGAATTAAATGCTTATCATGACTTTTATACAGTCAGAAATTTTTATGGAGAAATCCAAATACAATTATCTGGACAATATTCTATTTCTTTGTATGATTTACACTAGGTGAATCCCGAGAGAAGAATTAAATTATTGTCATGACTTCTATGCAATCAGAATTTCCTATGGGGAAATCTAAGAACGGATTACAATACACGCATCCCTAAAGAAGAATCAAATTATTGTCATGACTTTCACACAGTCAGAAATTTCTATGGTAATGAGTTACAATAGGTGAATTCCGAAAGAAGAATTAAATTATTGTCATGACTTTCATGTAATAGGAAACTTATATGGTAAAATCTAAAAAAATATGAATCTCGAAAAAAAAAAAAAATAAAAATAAAAATAAAAACTGTTCTCATGACTAATATAATTAGCATTTCATGTTATGAAATCTAAATATTACTAACAGAAACTTAATTTAAACTCCTCCCCTCCTTCAAATGATGAAAAAAATAAAGATCTTTCAAGCTGATTCCCCTCATTTATTTCAGCATGCAATTTTGTAATGTCGTTTTGCTCCCCCACTCCCAAATACACAGAAATTATATTTAGCTTTTTTCTTTAGTTTCCCGAGATTCCGAATCCATTCTTAATCGAATTCAGTCGAAAAAGAAAATTAATCCGATTTCCATTTTCCTTTGTCTCTTATACATTTTTCTGTATACCTATTCATTTATATTTATAATATGTTTATTCATAAATCTATCTGGACAATATTCTATTTATTTGAACAATAGTCACATAGAATTTATTGTCATGTTTGGTTTGAACTTTAATAGCATATTTGATTTTCCGATAAAAGATAGTTATAAAATTAGCAATTTTTAACGTTAAAATTTCAAAATAATTGCAGTATAAGGCTGCTACTGGCGACTATTTGTATGTTCTATTCGCTTCACTATTTTTGAAATATATAGTTTATACTAGATTTTTCTTGCTCATGGTGCCATAAAATATTAAAAAAGTTTTTTTAGAGAAAGTGACATGAATAAAACGTCGCAAATGTTCGTGCTATGTTTTATAAATATTCAGATCTTGGTGCAATACTCTTATTCAGAAATGCATGAACACAAAATTTATTACGATTCTATATATTAAAGTCAGTAATATGATAATAATATGATTCACTCTTAAATAGGACGTCATCACCATAGTAACCTAGAATCATTACCTACTATGTTATGTGAATGAATTAATTACGTATGATATGATCTAATAGAATGAAGAAGACTTTTATTTATATCTTTTTAAGTTTTAATTCGATTTTCATAAAATTTGAAATGACTCGATAAAATTCTGCAACGATTATATGTATTAAATTTCAAACCAATCGGTTTGGTAGTTTTTTGTGCTGTTATATGCGGACAGACGAACGGACGAACCAGACGATGACTATAGATGTTACGCATTTATATAAATACGCGCCTAAAAAGCGGGCGATAATCACACATTCATTTCTAAGAGTCGACAGAGGCAGCCTACTGAAAGCGGAAACTTTGCATTGATAACAATATAGTTAAGTTAATATTTTTGCTAATTAATATTTTTTTATGATGTTGTTGAGGAAGCGGGAGTAAAACAGTATATCTTGTTAATAAGTTGCTTCTTGAAGCCAGAATTTCTAACGTAATTTAATGTAATTTTGTGTATATATTCTCCATTTATTCTCGTTTGGCGCAGTATGACCCTTAAGGGATTTTGCGCCATAAAACCTCATACAACTAACTAACCATTTATCCTCGTACCATAACGTCATTTTAAATACATGGTAAGTTCATCATATTTTTATTAATAAATTATTATTAGTAAAAGTCAAATCTTCCGATTTTACACCACCGGCGGGGTAAAGCTACACGGATATATTAATCTTACAAGGAAATGAAAAGTTTAGGTTTTCTTTTGAAAAGGAACAAAATATTTTATTTTACTGCTTTAACTGAGAAATTAAACTAATAATTTTTCAATTACAAGCCTAATGATTTAATAATAATAATAATAAAAAAAATATATATAATTATCTTCATTACAATTTTTAAAATTACAAAAATGAAATTCATCCTTTTATTAGCTTTATAAAATTTTTTATAATAATCAATAATAATAATAATAATAATAATAATAATAATAATATTTTTTATAATCACCCTTAACGATGTAGTTTTGACTTGTCACCAAATATTGTTTATGGGTTCTTAAATTTTTTTCCCAATATCATTTTTTTATCCCGCGTAGGATATCCGGTTTTACCCCAAGGGAATGAGAGTGTCAAAGCAAGTCATAAAATTGCATCTATAAATGCTAACAACTGTTTCATCGTGGAAAATAAATCCTTATTAAATATTTTACAAAAACTTATACAAAAAGTTTCAATAACTTTAAATGCGTTCATTTTTAAAAAAATTCAAATCTTGAAAGCATTAAAACAAAAAATTATAAAATAAACTTTTCAACACAAAAACTACACAAAAGCCAGTATGGAGATACCGCAATGATTGTTTTTTAGTCTTGCTTAGAGCTAAGTATCCAGCCTTTGATCCAAACTGAGTAACCGGTTTTCACCTGACTATACGGTTTTATCATACTTTCCGCATCATTTTTCAACATTTGATGTCTTAACATATTCACGACGGGAAACGAGAATTCTCGTTTTCATTCAAAAAACATCATTGACTAAGGGCGTGCCCTCTACATCACAGAAAATGCATTTATATAATGTAGTCCATATTTTTTTACTGATAGAATACTGATAGAATAGATATACTTTTCAATAGAAGAAAGTATTGTAAACGAAATTTTTTTCGACTTCCGGTTTTCGACGGATTTTTCACGTTTTAGGGGTCAGAGATCCCAAAAAACCTGTTTATAGAAAATGTCAGTGTGTCCGTCTGTCCGTCTGTCTGTCGCCATTGTACCATCAAAAAGTGTATGAAGTTATGCATAGAATTGAACCAAATTTTTATTTTAAGTTTTTGGCTATGGCAAGCAGGTCCTCCCTGAATTTGGTAAAAATTCGCCGGTAGGGGGCGCTGTAATAGCGATTTTTGTGCGATTTTCAATATTGTACCATTCAAAAGTGTATGAAGTTATGCATAGAATTGAACCAAATTTTTATTTTAAGTTTTTGGATATGGCAAGTAGGTCCTCCCTGAATCTGGAAAAAATTCGCCGGTAGCGGGCGCTGTAATAGCAATTTTTGTGCGATTTTGATTATTCTACCATCCAAAAGCGTATGAAGTTATGCATAGAATGGAACCAAATTTTTATTTTAAGTTTTCGGCTGTGGCAAGCAGGTCCTCCCTGAATTTGGAAAACATTCGCAGGTAGGTGGCGCTGTAATAGCGATTTTTGTGCGATTTTTAATATTGTACCGTCCAAAAGTGTATGAAGTTATGCATAGAATTGAACCAAATTTTTATTTTAAGCTTTTGGCTATGGCAAGCAAGTCCTCCCTGAAATTTGGAAAAAATTCGCCTCTAGGGGGTGCTGTAATAGAGATTTTTGTGCGATTTTGAAAATTGTACCATCGAGAAGTGTATGAAGTTATGCATAGAATTGAACTAAATTTTTATTTTAAGTTCTTGGCTATGGTAAGCAGGTCCTTCCTTAATTTGGAAAAAATTCGCCGGTTAGGGGCGCTGTAATAGCGATTTTTGTGCCATTTTGAATATTGTACCATCGAAAAGTGTATGAAGTTATACATAGAATTGAACCAAATTTTTTGTGTATGTTTCTGGCTATGGCAAGCAAGTCTTCCCTGAACTTGAAAAAATTCAGGCAGAATGGGGCGCTATAATTGGATCTCTGTGCTGTTTTCATTATTGTACCATCGAAAAGTGTATGAATTTATGCATAGAATTGAACCAAATTTTTTGTGTACGTTTCTGCCTATGGCAAACAAGTCCTCCCTGAATTTGAAAAAAATCTTCCGGAAAGGGGGCGCTGTAATAGCGATGTGCCATTTTCTTTATTGTACAATCGAAAAGTGTATAAAATTATGCATACAAGTGAACCAAATTTTTTGTGCATGTTTTTGGTTTTGGCCAACAGGTCCTCCTTGAATTTGGAAATATCGTGCGGTAAAGTTTCTCTGTGATCGTGATTTTTGCATACTTTTATTGATTTTTCGTAGTTCTATTGTCCATTGGCGGCTCGTGCAAAGGCGGGAACTCGCTTCCTGCTACGCCGGTTATTCGCAAACATCTGATAACAACAGAATAAGAGAAAACTATTAATTTTTGACAAATATCATGATATAGGTTAACTCGAGTTTAGTCCGTTTAATTGACTGAAGCAGAAATTTAAGAAGAAAAATAAAGTTGGTATAGTATTGAACTAATAATATTGAAGTATTAACACGTGTAACTACTTTTTGAAATATTAAGATGTATAAGATAGAAGAAAGTTTTGGGATTGGCACATCCAACTAGTTTAGATTGTAAGACATTTTATATTAAATTCGCACATTGAAAGATATTTACCTATGCATAAACTTGGGAAATCTATCTAGAACACCAATTTACAAAAGACTTCCAGAACAGGGAGGAACTTCTACTGTTTTAAAATTCATATTTGATAAAAATTGCCCGTTAACAATGTTTCGCTGTCGGTCGGGTCCATTGAACCCGCCTGGTAGGTGGAACTGTTAAACGGGGGAGTTCTTTGCAGTATTCTGCAAGCTTTGGAAAGTATTTCATAATCTATGCTTAATGCATGATTTTTATTTCTTGTCAGTTGTATAGAAATGAGTGTAATTCTTTTTTAATGATAGCAAGCTTTGAGGAGACGATGGACTTTAAATGTAATTTTTCATTATTTATGTTATTCCAACAAGAATTTTCTGAGAAGTGTTGATTTTAGAGGAATTCAGTAAAAATTTGAAAAAGAAAAAAAAATAAAGCTATTAATTATGCAATTTTAATTAATTTTTCAACTACTTTTCAGCAGTGAAAATGCGCTTGAAATTATTGAGTATTTAAGAAGTGAATTATCACATGGCTAGCTAAGCGTAAACCAACAGAGTTCACGCCGGGAATCGAACCCGCGCCCCTGGGATAGCGCTCCAGTGCTCTACCTTCTAAGCTACATTTTTCACTCTGTTGGTTTATGCTTAGCTAGCAGTGTGATAATTCACTTCTTAAATATTCAGCTATTAATTGGTTTATTATTTTTAAAATGCTTACTACATTCCAATTTTCATAATATCGTCATTTTATTAATTAGCAGGATTTTATTAAGAAAATTGTGCATCCATTTCTTAACCTAGTTTCATCATTGACGCAAGTAGGCGTGCATTTTAGGTTTTTTCTTTTTAAATTCAGAAATCTATACCAGAAATTCTGAAGTTAAAAAAAAAAAATAATTTCAAGTAATTTTTACTTTATTTAATGAAAAATGTTTCGCGATTACCTACGGTAAAAATTCTTCTCCCGGAATTTCTAAATAAAGAAGAAATTCGTGAAATGCACATATATGTGCGCTGCCGATGCAAATGAGATAACCCGACAGGTAGTTATTTAAGAAAAATAAAAGTTGGGCACGAAACTGAATTTTCGTTAAAATTTCATTTGAATAAAATTTTATTAATTAAATTTCAATAAGTTAATATTGTTAGATAAAAAATGAGACTGAACGTAAATAACAATAATCGCATTCAATCACACAATAAAGATAAGGTAAAACTCCTTACCTTTTAGTTCTAGATCGTCCACGTCGAAACCGGTAAGTTTCTTCTTCATATCCATTCAAATGCTATAACTATATGCACTGATTATTTAAATATCTTTTAGAATAATCCTGAAAAAAAAAAAACTTGTGAAGGTATGTGTTATTAAAATGTATTTTTCTCATCATTTGTACTGCAGAAATTTGTATCACCTTTTAATTTTCAAATTAATTTATATATTGCTAAATGTCTACACTCAGGAGCATTCATTTTTGCTCCTTCCTTATTACATTCCAAAATACATACTAAAGAAAATTATAACCTACAAAAAAGATTATTGATATATGATTAAAAATAACAAACAAAAAAGAATCTTGATTACTTATATGTAAAAAACACTAAATACTCAAAGTCATAAATTATTAAAATAATTCTTTCATATGTCACAATAGCAGTCATTTAATCTGAATGTTTATTAGTTTCTTAATCACATATTTCACAAACAAGGAAGTAATTTTGTGAAGTAATAATCAAGTCTTTATTTATGACAGCTAAAGTGTTTTTGAATGACAGGAAAAAAAAACAGTTTATCTTGATTAATGATGAGTTTATATAATTCTGAAAGAGATTAGTTTGTCTAACATGATTGATGATGTTTATCTAATTCTGAAAGAGATTAGTTTTTCTAACAAATATGTTTTATTAAAGTTAATAGATTTAATTACCACTAATTTGAGGACCTTAGTAAAACAATATTCCGAAACGGATTACACAGACTTGATTGTACAGTCGTGGAAAAAAAAAAGCAAATATCACCCAACTATAAGACAAGAAAGTTACTGCTACCAAACTATTGGAAATAAAGTCTATGCATATGCAATTTGCTTAGGGGGCTATCTACAAATCAAAACTAGACTAAAACTATTTTAAATCTTCTCTTCAAACTATGCCTGGAAAGGAAATTTCAAGTCTACGACTTGGCTGAAAAAAAAAATGATGAAGCTACCGAGCTACCCGACGACCCCTTGCTTCTTCTAGCTTATTATTAGTCTCGGTCGGCGGTTGGGTGAGGTCGGGTGGGTCAACCGCCGCGGCGAGCGGCCTCTCTTCGTCCACAGCCCTTTATTCTTCTACTCTAGTCCGACTCTTTTGTGGAAGCAAGATACGTAGGTCCCCAGCCACGTCCCCAGTGAAAGACTCCCTAGCGAAACCCAGGTTGAAAAAAAAAATCAGAAATTGAAACCGGACGACTCCTAGCTACTTCGAACCCATTATTAGTCTAATAAGTAAATAAATGATTTTTCTATTTTTGGATTTATAGTCAAAAAGTAAAATAAAACAAAACTTAGTCGTGTGCCAAGTAGGATGATAAGTTTTTGAATTATAAAACTTCAAAATTTAGAGCTTCTAAATTAAATTAGATTTTCATATTTTTATTAATATCTCCTGAAATTATAATCCTAATGTGATAATTTTTTGCGGGGTTAGAAAACTCAAAAACCCACATATAAGTACACTGAATTCGTAATTAAAAATTTTTTATAACATAAATTATGAATTATGAAATCAATATTCGAAAAAAAAAATATGAATGGTAACTTACACTTTTTTTGATAGATTTATATTTAATATGTCCTGCTTTATGCGAATTCTCAATTAAAAATTTTTCTTGCAAATCGTTTTCGAATTACGATTAAAAACCGTCAAAATGATGGTTTAAGAGACTCTCTATGATGTGCAGAAAAGTGTAATTTGAAAAAAATATATATATTTTACTAATTTTATTGAAAAGTTTTGGCTGACAATAGTCGAAACATATTAAGCGAGTGAAATGGTCCTATTGGCAAGCAATAATACATTGATGGAAGTGACATAGTCATTCTGTAGCATTTCAACAATCGGGAACCGAACTTCAATTTGGATACAGCCCCTAAAATATGCTCTTTTTACCCGACTGCCAAGAAGGGTTATGTGTTTCACGCATATCTGGGTATGTGGATTTCTTTATATCCTCGAAACATATCAACGGCTGAATGGATTTTAATGAATGAGATTTCTATAGATTCCTCTTAACCGTCCGATGGTTATAGGCTAGCTTTTGATTTTATAAATTCAAAATGGCGACCGTAAAATATAAAATGGCGGTAGAGACGAAAATTTTTTTCGCGCACCCTATTGAGTGGCATATCATTGGATAGGTCTTTCAAAATGAAAACGATGTTTCATTGACTATTTTACAGTCAGAAGCTCCGTTTAAATATTACACAACCTGGAAGTTGTTTAGGTAGGATCTCTAGCTTTACTGCAACTCTAACCATCATAGACATCTATAGGCCTCATAAAAACAGTGTTTATAGATAGGAACTAACAATTAAACACAACTTAAAAGTCATCAATACAAGAAAATAAAAAAATAGGTAAGTAATATAAAAATAGTTCCACATTGATGAGAAATAATTAATTAGTTCGCTTTTTACGCAGTCGGGTTTTTTGATTTTTTAAATTTAATTTTTACTTGTTAAAATAATTAATTTCCCTGAAACTAATTTACGAATTTCATGAAAATTTGTTTTCAGGCTAATTGACAGGTGTAGAATTTATTTATGGTGTCAAATTTGAGTATTGCCTTTGAAAGAAACAAAGTTTGGGCTTGTTTTGATATATAGATGCCCCCCCCCCCCAAGCAAATTTTATATACATCATTTAAAAGTAGACTTTATTTCCAATCGTTTGGTACCAGTAACTTTCTTCTACAGTAATTTGTTGCAGAGTTAGTAGAGGGTGTTTCCTTTTTTTCCCCACGACTGTACAATAGATCAAGATTTGCCTTTAACCACTACCCCCTCTACAGTGCTTTAACCCCTTCACAACGAGTGTCGCGCGTAAGTGATACATGAGGTGCTTAGAATCCTTAATTATTCCTACTAGAAATTTTTAGTTGAAAATTTGCTTTTTCTAATAAAAGTCTTTATGCAATTAAATTAGGGATTTTTTCTTTTTGTTGAAAAACCGGTGATAAAAAATTAACAGTCTGTAAAGAACCCTCATCGCGAAGGCATTAAGAAGTATAGAAACACATTTTCTGTCAAATATATGCCAATGTACTGATATTTTAAAACATTTTAACAAGTTAATTATGAAAAGAGTAAAATTTGCATTTTGATCGATTTTTGCTCATCAAAAGTCCCCACCCCCCTTCTTAAAACTTTCGCCCAACTCTTACATTTTAACCCTTAAATGCAAAGTGTAACGCAGGAGTTTACATGACCTTTTTTTGCCATTTGGCACCTTCTATTGGTATTGTCGTGAACTAATATTACGTGTTATTTACGTGCGATAACAAGCGTTTAAAGTTGTGAAGTCTGTCTTTGTTTTTATTTATGATCACGGAAGATTATAACATCTTTTGTTGCTTGCAATGTGTTCAACTGGCGTTTTTTCTCTTTCTTTATAAGTTAATAATTAGTAATACTGCAAACTATTAAAAGTACTATACAAATTATAATATTGTTGAATAAGTGTTATTATGCAGTGTAAACACTTTAAAGTAAGTATAAAATTTAAAATTATCATTTTTTGAGCAATTTTTGTTATGATATTCAGGAGTAAGTATGACATTATGTCCAACAGAAACATAAATAATTTATTTCACTATTTTTCTAGCGAATAACTAACAAAAATAGACTCAAATACTATAATGTTTTCTGAACAAAATAAAAAATCATCCATTAAAGTGTTAAAGGTGCGTGACCCCTTGAAATTGACCAATGAAAGAGAAACCAAGTGCTAAACTTTTCCGCTGTACTACAAATTCCCACCTCACCCTCTTTCGGAAACTTGGGTTTTCTCACACATTTGTCTTTTCCAACTAAATCATAAGCTTTAGGAAGAAATACCTCTTTCCAGTCACATAAAAAAATTCTCTGAAAAATTCATGAGAAAATATGGCTATCCCTAAGAGTTTTCCCCAAAATCCGAGAACTTTAGTTCCATCGCTTTGAGACCTGGTGACTGCGGGTAAAAGATAAGCGACTTGGTGAAGAAATAAAAAAAAAAGCACTAAAAGCAGATATTTTTGTTTTGTTTCAAACCGAAAATAAATATTTTCCTTCACTGCTCGATACCATAAACAGCTACTAAACCGTGAATTTGTTGAACGACGGAGATTTTACCGTAGAAGGACAGACCGTAGAGGGAAGGGGAAGGGGGAGAGAAAGGGGAAAATTGCTACCTTCCGCCATCTAAAGTGTCATCTTGAGATTTGGCTTCTATTTCACGTTCTGCTGGATACTTTAGTGAACGAATGGGTAAAACTCGGATGAAATATTAAGCTTAGATTGCTTTTGTAGTGGAAAACATGCTTTCAGAAAAACAGAAAAGTTGTGAAAAGGTAATAAAAGCGAGCGAAAATGTCAGATGGTGTCAGATGGAAATGAAAAGCAGTGCAGCAGGAGAGTGCGAAATTAATAAGTGAAGAAATTATTTAAAAAAGAGATATAAATAAATTATTATGTATATTATAATTTTAGCTAACAGCCCGTGGGCATGGGCTGGAGACAGATAAATACAGGGAGAGGCAAGAGTTTTGAGCAGAGCGCCTGAAGTCCGCAATATAGCCCGCGTTCTTTAAAATGAAGAACATAAATTTGCAATAGAACTAAACTAAAACGCCTTTATCAAAACATTTGTGAAAAGGCAATTTTTAAATTTATCAATCTAAAAAGCAATACAGAAATGTAACAAATAAGGAATAATTCAAAAGTCAGCTTCTACCCTTTTTTCTTTCAAAAGAGGGAATTGATTTTTTTTTTTTTTTAATCAGGAGGAGGGGGAGGTAACTGTGGCCCCTGAGCTCTGCGTTTAACATAATTTTCGATCGTATGGACGCAAAGGGAAATGAGAACTGAATATTGTCTACCACGGACAAAAAATTCGTAGTTCTTTTTAGCACTTTCCAACAAAGTTGAAAAGTGTTTAAAAATTTGATTTGTCTGTTCATCTGTCCACGTTCCAACTCGCGTAAATATACTCGGATTTTCATGCAATTGATATATGTTAAGAATGTTTATCATCGCATGTTTGGTATTGACTATGAATTGTGTAGCATTATGTTCAGGGACAGTCAAAAGAATTTCGTTACATTATGGTCAATGGGAAAAAATTGTTTGCAGGGTGTTTTAAAGATGTTACGCTATTTAACATGCATTGAAATTGACATAAATCACTGAATTTCACTGCAAGATAATTGCTATAGAACAGACCATTTATAGCATTTGTCATTCATTTACAGAGATCCACAAAAGAAATCGGTTTTCTACCTACTGTTTTCGAGCAATAATTGCTGGAAGTGCGTTTTCAATTTCGGTATGCGTTTATAAATTGAACTAATTTTTTTCATGTTACTCACTGTGTATATTCTATACTTCATATACAGGGCAGCACAAAATAATTCACGAACAATTTTCCTTATTAGCGGAAATTACTGAAGGGGAATTTTCAATTGAGGTATATATTTCCTAACTGAACTAAATTTTTGCATGTATGTAGTTAATACATAAAAATTTATATATCATATACAAGGCTGCTCAAGGAATTCGGGTATTTTTCCGATTGTAGATAGGAATAGCTGAAATTGGGTTTTCAAATGTGTTATGAGTTTCCAAATGGTTCAATTAGACATGACATTTCAATGGTGAAGTTTTGCTACATTATTCTGAATGTGTTAGAAAGCGTTTCATAATCTATGCTTGACGTATGATTTTTCTTTCTTTCTTGTTTCTCTTAGTACTGTTTAATTATTTAAGTCACTGGAATTTATGTTCACCAGAACAAATTTGACCCTTTTTTAAAAACATTAGAGAAAATTAAAAAACCCAGGGAGGGCCATGTGCGCTTTACTGCCCCACCCTCTCCCCGCCAATGTTACGTGGATCGTTATCTGCCATTTTTATACAGGACCTATCAAAATAATTCGTTTACATTTTTATCATGTTGTAATATTCTCTGTTAGTTTTAAAGGGAACGAAATTTTATTGTTGGTACAACGTGCCAAATATGTCTTACCCCAACCACTGCTGTTATTGTAAAATTAAGTTTTACAGGTATTTATAAGTAAAAAGTGTAATGTACTGGCCAGTGCACTGTAAAAAAAGAGAGTTGTTGCGTAATCTAGGAAAATTTAATGTAACCACGAGCGAAAATAACCAATAACCTCTTCCGAGTTATCTACGTAAAGTGTTCTTTCTCTTTAGTAACCTTAGAAACCAGTATATTTTCGAGATTTAAAGAATCATTTTAATAGTAAAGTTTTGGTTTGGCTGTCACTGATTTTCGGAAACGTTTTCGAGTAGTTTTTATACTGTACTAGCTGTTTAACCCGTTCTATGCACGGGAGTTCATGAATATAATTCTAAAACCAAAATTAAAAATAACTATTCGATTTAGAAAAACATTTTTACTACTGTGCCTTTTTAAAATGAAACTATGCAGCAGACGATAAAACGATATCTTTGGAATAAGGGATTAAATACAATAAAAAGTTTTGTTGATGTTTGTGATAAAATGTGTTTCTTTATTTTTAAAAAATTGTAATAATTAAGCGCAATTAAATAATCTCTAATTATTTACATGTGAGGTAAAATAATTATCGTAATACCCACTAAAGCTTCTTATTATTCCAGCGTGGCGTACGTAATATGTATATCTCTAATCATGTGCATGTGAGGTAAAAGAATTATCGTAATACCCGCTACAGCTTTTTAGTGCAGCGTGGCGTACGTAATATGCAATGCGTCTTGCAATAGAAAGGTAATTGTTGTGATAAGAATTTTATTGTGGATTTTTAATTTTTGGCAACTGCTATAACGAAAAATGGTTAAATTTGACAGAAAATTGCTGTTAACTTGGTGGTTTTTTATTAATTAAAAATGAACTATAAGTTACTTCGATTCCGGATTACTTTAGCTACCTCGGCCTTGTTTTAATACACATGTATGTAACACTTCAGAATTCTCGCTTCCAAACTGTGGATTTGTATAGCATTACAGACAGATAGACAGACAAATTTTCATTTTTATATATTATATTAATCCATTTTCTCAACCTAAAAAATAGGTTATCGGATGTTATAAATTCTTAAGTAAATATTTTCATACTTAACAAACACGGTTTACAGATAAGCATCATAAGTTAACAGCATTAAAATTAACATTAAAATTAATATTATTTTGTTAATCTTGCATTTATAAATTCAATTGCGCATTCAAAAATGTTTTGATGAGAATGGATAGCACCCTAAAAACTGTGTTGAGAAAACTGATTAAATACACTATAAAAAACTACCCGGTAAGTTTCCGAAAATCACTGGCATCCAAAGAAACTCTATTTTTATAAATGCCAAAAATACATTAGTTTCTCAGGTTTCTAATGCTAAAGAAACGCTTTTTGGAATCGTGGATAACTCGGAAAAAGTTATTTTATATTTTCTTTCGTGGATATATTACATTTTTTCTAGATTAAAAAACGTTCGTTTTTTTTTTTTTTTTTTTTTTTTTTTTTTTTTTTACAGCGTATTGAGGTTGTACCATTCGACCACACAGACCCGTTATATTTGCTTTTATCATTTGTGATCGTGCTTTGTTGTTCAAATTTCTGTATGGTGATGCGTACGGGATCGTGATCCTCTATTATGGTTATACTTATGGGATCGTGATCCTCTATTATGACGACGCTTGCAAGATTGTGACCCGCTATTTAAAATTTACTACAAAAAAAAAAAAAAAAAAAGAAAGAAAAAACAACAAACAACAGCAACAACAACAACAAAAAAAAAAACTAGAGAACGGGAATTCTGCTTTTTCAGAATTTAGTGTCGCCCCCGGCATTTCTATTACTTCATTTTCGACTGATGGCTTCTATTATTATGAAACAGCCATTATAAATGAAGTATTAAGTGAAGATGAAAGAGCAGCCGTAAAAAGTTAGAACTCTGATTTTCTGGTCAGAATGGGGGGAAAAATGGCCATAATTTTTTTTTTTTTTTTTTTACGGCTGCTCTTTTATCTTCACCTAACACTTCATTTATAATGGCTGTTTCATAATAATAGAAGCCACCAGTCCATCAGAAGAAAATAACTCGGTTAAGTGGGACTCTACTGCAGTATAAAACATATTTCAATTTTAAGACTTAAAGCACACGTTTTAGTTTATGTAAAATGACGTCATTCCTATCCGCTTAAGAATTCCACACTTACGATCTACTCTTAAGCATCTACAATAAAGCATGAATAGCACATCACTATCGCGAAATAATGCACAGATGCAGCAAAAAGATTCTGTCATTCAAGAAAATCGAAAAAAAAGGCTATATAATAATTCATAGATACTTACAATTAAATATAGTATATAATAGCTCCATTGTTTTAACAGAAATTATTCGTTTATATTTTTTTCAAAACAGCACGTATTTTAATTACATTTTCTTTCGGTTGTTACGAGAAAATGGCAACAAAAATATATAATTACTATTTTAAAGCTAATTTTCCTTTACTTTCTACAGAAATGAAGTACTTCCGTTGCCAATATTAAGCCAATGGCTCCAAAAACTACAAAAAAATTAATATTTCAAAAATAAATGGAGATGCAGTTTTCAAACAAAATGCATTTAAAAGAACTTTTTTTTCCCAATACGACGGTATAAAAATTGAAAATGTGCAATGCTTAGAAGTTTAAAAAATTGCTAAAGAGTATTTAATCGTACTACTTTGTTTTACGGCTAGCTTCTGTAAGGTAACGTTATTTTTTGGACACAAAATAAGTTGGGAGAAAGAAATAGCATACCATACCGGAGGCTAAAAATAAATAAATAAATAAATAAAAATCCTGGGAACGTAGGAAAGGGAACCCTTAGAAACGTTCATTTTTAGTGCTAAATTTTGTGAAAAAAAAAAAAATCAAATTAAGGGTTAAAAAAATGTGTTTATATTGTTTTAGACTTATCTAATATCATTTCAACATTTTCTCAGATTGCGAGAAATGTTTTATTAAAATTGTATTTTTACATTACTTAAATACTATGTTTGTACCATGATGCCACGGAAATGGTATTCACAGATTTAACGTTTCTTTTTTGTAAGTTATTTGTAACACACTAAATAATAGACTGGATTGAATGATGCTGCTGAATTAGGTGTTGCGTAATTATTGTACCATGTTATTCTATTTAATTTTACTATTTTATAATCCTTACCTATTCTCTTGTCCATGGAGCTGTTGATGTGAACTTTATCGCTCGTGATATTTTCGCAGTCATTAAACAAAAATAAATAAGTAAATAAATGAATAAACGCATTACACAGATAACACTTGCAACGTATTACTACGTCGAAAATATATAATAAGCTTCCCTTTCGCAATAAAATTTTTTGAGGCTATATGCTGAGCTATTTAGAAGCTATTTAGAAGCTATTAATATGTTGTCCACGGACATGACTGAATTATTCGCAACAGTATTTATTAATCAAATAAAACTATGAATAAACAAGTTTGCTTTTTGATACTGAAACTGTGCTTAGCACTTGAAAGCATTGAATAATAAACAGTTAAATTTAAAAAATCAAAAAACCCGACTGCGTAAAAAGCGAACTCTTAATTATTTCTCATCAATGTAAAACTATTTTTTTTTTCAATTCCTACTATTAGCTCACACTCTCGATATATATATCTTGTTCAAATTTTCAATCGTTAATAAAATACTTAATTACTAATCCAATCAAGATCAAATAAATTTTTTTAAACTTGTAGTGGATGACACTTGATGTTAATCCAGTTTTTTTTTTCAAATATTAATTCTTTAATTAAATTAAATTAATTAATTTTCAATAATCGAGAGAGCCCTCTTCTTGATCAAGGTATTTTAAGACCGAGAGATCTTCTTGATCAAGGCAATTTAAGCACCACTCAAAAGGAAAGAAGAATGGGAGAAAAAAAATTCTCTTATTGACCTAAGTAGGAATTAACTTAAAATATTTTTTTCATATTACTTGTTTATATTACTTATCTATTTTTTTATTTACTTGTATTGATGACTTTTAAGTTATGTTTAATTGTTAGTTCCTATCTATAAACACTGTTTTGATGAGGTCTATAGATGTCTATGATGGTTAGAGTTGAAGGAAAGCTAGAGATCCTACCTACACAACTTCCAGGTTGTATAATATATTAACGGAGCTTCTGACTGTAAAATAGTCAATGAAACATCGTCTTCGTTTTGAAAGACCTATCCAATAATATGCCACTCAATAGGGTGCGTAATTTTTTCCCATCTCTACCGCCATTTTGTATTTTACGGCCGCCATTTTGAATTTATAAAAACAAAATTTAGCCTATAACCATTGGTCCGTTAATACGAATTGATAGAGACCTCATTCATTAAAATCCATCCAGCCGTCGGGATGTTTCGGGGGTATAAAGAAATCCACATACACAGATACGCGTGAAACACATAACCCTTCTTTTCAGTCAGGTAAAAAATAATTAATGTGTCATTAAAAAAAAAAAAAAATCAATTTTACAGATCCAGTAAGTGGTACAAACTAGGGCTGTGACCTGGTTTGCCAGGTTCTATGTGTTAGAGAAAATTGTAACCCTGACGTATCCCTAACAGTTGTGACATGTATACCTCTTCTTCTAGGTCACCGTGCAGGAACGCGGTTTTTATGTCGATGTGCCTAACACTGAGGTTATGATAGGATGCGGCAGTGAGGAAACATCTTAAGGTGGTGTGGGATACTACTGGGGCGTAAGTCTCGTCAAAGTCGACCCCGTATTTTTGTTTAAATCCCTGAGCTACTAATCTCGCCTTGTAACGTTTTACTTTCCCAGATTCATCATATTTAGCCTTGTAGGTCCATTTAGATCCAATTACTTTGGCTCCCTGTGGTGGTTTTACAAAGACCATGTTTCATTTTTCATAAGCGAATTTATTTCGTCGCGTGTCGCTTCAATCCAATTCATTTTTTCTTGTGGGTTTTCAATGTTTAGCATGTCGTGCCAACCTTTCGGTTCATATACCGGATCATGCCGGACTGCATAGGCAAACCTGTCTGGTGGCACGCCTCTATTATGCCTTTCTGATCTTCTCAATTGTTGTGTATGTTGAGGCGCGGATGGTGTATCTGAAGAATTTTGGTTTTGTGTTAGATCAAATTCGATTACGCTTGTGTCGGTCTGGCGTGTGTGTTTGTTTGTTTCTGACATTATTCCCTCAATTTTTCATATGCTTCGCTCTTTTTCGACATTAAGTAGATAACACAAAATTTGGAATAGTCGTCAATGAATGTTATGAAGTACCGCTTCCCCCCTATGGTGGGTGTATTTATAGGCCCACATACGTCACTGTGGATTAATTCTACCTTTTTGTGGCTCTATGTGCGCCCGATTTGGGAAATGGGGCGTCGTTGGTTTTGGACTTTATGCATACCTCACATTCTTTGTCGTGTCGGCAGTTGTTTATGGTAATTCCGTTCACTAGTTGTTTTTGTACAATGGTTTTAATTGTTTCGTAGCTTCTGTGGCCTAACCGCCTGTGCCACAAGTCGATGCATTTCGTATTAGCACAGCTGTACGTAATGTTTACACGATTGCTATTTCATTGATTATCATTGTTTACTTGTACTTCATATAAATTGTTTTTTAATTTACCTTGTAGAATTAATTCACCGCTATGTATAATTTCGCACGTATCTTTTTCGAATTTCACTTGACATCCGTTTTTTGTGGCCCTGCTTACTGACAGCAGGTTAGTTTCTATCTCAGGTACAAACAATACGTCACGAAGTGTAATTTGCCTGTTGTTTTTTCCGGTGTGGATAACAATTTCCCCTGAGCCGTATGATGTTAGCTTATTGCCGTTCGCGACTGTTACATTAGTTTCTGTGTCGCTAGTCGTTTTTGAAAACAGTTCCTTGGAGTTGGCAATATGGCTAGAGCTTCCGCTATCGATAATAAAAGTTTGTTTATTTTCGGGTCGTTCAATTAACAACGCAACATTTTTATTTTCATTTCCTATCTGTCTTGTATCTTGCGGTTTCGCGGTTTTGGCCGGGATATTTTCTTCAAAACATAGAGAGGTGGTGTGATTTTTATTTTTGTAAAATTTATCATATTGTACTGGATTATTATTATTTTTTTTTCGTTTCAGGAACCAGCACTCGTTGTAAGAATGGTTTTGCATTTTGCAATAGGAACAAAATTTATTACCTCTCTTGCGGTCTGTGTTAACTAATTTTTCTCGAGCCTTGTATGCTTTAGTACTATGTTCTGAGTTTTCGGAATTTTCAACTCTACGAGTATACTCATCAAATAATTTGCTTTTAATAAAGCTGGGCGTTAATTCTTCTTCGTTTCTCGACTCTAACGCCGTAATCAATGTGTCATATGACGGCGGTAATGAGCACAAAAAGAGTGCAGATATATGAGAGTCGGTAACATTTTCTCCGATCGCAGCTAATTTGTCGATAAGCTCCATTAATTTCGTGATGTGTGCGATTAAGTTCCCTCCTTCGTTTAGCTTTGTGCTATACAATTTCCGAAGGAGGTGTAATTTGCTTGAGAGAACTGGACCGTTCGTGAATATTTTTCAAAGTGTCCCAAGTCTCTCGAGCCGTGTTTAAATGTTTGATGTTAATTATCTGCCCATCTTCAATACTGAGGTTGATTAGTGCCCGTGCTTTCTTGTCTTTCTTATTCCAATTTTCAGTCAAAGGGTCTGGAGCTTGATCGGTAATGGCATCAAATAGCTCCTCTCTAATTAAAAGCATTTCTAATTTAAACCGCCAACAAGAATAGTTATTGGCGTTAAGTTTTTCAATGGCTGCACTATCCTTTGCGTAAGCCATAATTTTTCTTTCCTTTAAGTCAGTTAGATACTTTTTCCTTCACCTGACTACCGAATTTATTTATCTGGCTTAATTTGCCTAAATGGATATCTATATTTATTTAATTTACTAAATGAGACATTAAATCAGTCTCTATAATCAAAATATGTTAGAGAAAATTGTAACCCTGACGTATCCCTACCAGTTCTTGGCGTGAGTTCACACGCTTCTCAATTAATCATATTCTATAAATGCATACAGCGCTCTGCCTCATCATAGCAAAAAAGGAATAAATAAATCTCTTACCTTTTATATAGATATCCGCATGATAGGCATCGTAACGTAAGTGTGAGATTAATCATCTTATAATGGCGAGTGTGTGAGATTGGTGCACATTATGAAACAACTTCTTTGATAGGAAAGAAAGAGAGAAATTTAATTATACATATTAAAGAAAGAGATTACATTTTGTACGTCTTCACTTGTGTGAGGACGTTTTAAAAGTGAATCTTACATATGTTTTTCCGCGCGTGTTACATCATTAAAATTGATAACCATATGGATGTATTTTCGGCACTTTGAGGTAATCAACCAATTATACATAATTGGATATTTATGAAAGTTACAAAGAAGTAAAGTCTGATAAAATAGTGTTCAGTGTAACAGTCAATTATAATGTTTATACGTTTATAACGCGAACCAGAATAGAACATAAGTGCTTGCGAGTATGGTTTAAAGCATATATCACATAAGGCGAAGAAAGATGAAGAGATGCAGTTTCTCTGGATTTTACATCTGTCGACTACTAAGTGTTTCTTTTTCACTATGAACTCTAATGATGTTTTTCTGCAGTAGAAAGAGAGAGAAAATGGGTATCGAAAAATCTTGATAAGGGGATTATATGAATATATCTTCTATCACTATGGACATATTATTCATATAAAACATATTTACATAATTTAATTATTTAATATTTTACATTATTTAATTATTTAAATATATTGTTCCGTTAAATCATACTACAATTCTATTACAATTTTTTTTTGAATCGCAATTACTTTTTTAATAAATCTTCTGTGATAACGTTTTGTACGTACTTCTAACAGTTACTGTTCTAATCATAGGCTTTCTTGGCCCCGTTTCGAAGCATTTAGTTTTTTAACATTTGATCTCATATCTAAACTTCTTTTCTTTAGATACGGTCACCTTGTATTTTTCCATTAGCCGAATTTGCATAATTCTCCTCATTCATACCCGTCTCCAAAGTTTACTTACGTTGAAGGTTAACACTAGAACCGCCGTTAGGGATCATTTTGACCCCTGGCAAAATTGATAATAGTCGATTTGAACCAGAAATTTTTTCATAAAGTATGTTATACGTATGAAGCGTAAAATCAGACTAATTAAATAAGTTAAATAGTTTTAAATAAAATTTCTCGTGTGAAACACTTTTTTATAAAAATTGAGTAAAATAGCCGGCGGTTCTAGTGTTAAGGTACCTGCCTACATTAAAACGGCCATTTTGGTGAAAATATTCGAAATTTATTTATTATTTTACTTGAAAGAGCAATCTTTTACAATTCCAAATCTGTTTTAATTTTATTCGTACGATTACTAGAAGAAGAGTTATGGACAATTTAATAAACAGGAAGTAATGAGTCAAATACCCGAAATGAGCGTAGGAAGGCCAGGAGAAATGTAAACAATTTTTCTATGCATGATTTTAAAACGTTTTTTACATAAAAACACCAATGAACTTAATTGACTCTTCTAGATTAATTTTATAGATAAGAAACAATACAGGTAAGAAATCTTTAAATGCGATTTCTGGAAAATCAATTTTTCCGTTATTCCATGCACGATAAACTCTATTGCATAAAATGTCTTAAACCTATTTCAATGAAATTTTGTCAGAATGCTTTCCATATTACTTACTATGTTCTGAACTAGAATGTAAGCTCTATGTGATAATGTAATTATTTTATAGGAAGTCGAATATAAAAAAATGGTTATGTTTTTTATAAAAAATATGTATTTTTTGACATTTGAAATATTTTAGTTATTTTTGAAGATATTGTAAAGCTCCTAGTTTAATACACAGCTAAGTGTAATCTATATACTAGATTGAGCAAAAAGTTCTGGGAAATTTGTGTTGTTATGCACAAATTAACAACAAAAGCAACAAGGACTATTCTTCAAAGTAGAGACCATCATAGTCCACGACTTTCTGCCATCGTTCTGCCAGATTCCGGATTTGCTGGAAGTACCATGGAATACCAGCACCTTCACCCTCATTAATCTCATCGACGGCTTTCAGAATCATTATAGACCTTTTCTCCAATATTACCAGATCAACACACGCAAATCATACTGTTCAATAGGCATTTTGGAGCCGAAATTCCTGAACTCCTATAGATATACTACTAATACTCCTATATATGATACAAATTCTGGTAACTATTAGATTAAAAATTTTCCAGAATTTTTTGCTCAACCTAATATACAGTGGAACCCGGTTAAGACGCGTTTCAAGGGAGTGGACAAAAGTCGCGTATTAAGCGGGATCGCGTATTAAACGTGATTTGCATAATGTTGCTAGAACTGGGCTAATTTGCTCATCTAATCATCTGAATGAACCTTAGAGCTTTTCATTTACATGTGTAAGGCCGAAAATTGCGAGTTTTACGCTTATTTAGATTAAAATTTAACTATATTCAAATTTAACACATTGCTTCTTTTTATAAGGCCGACTAGAATAATAATACAGACTCAAATATGGCATTATTGTCAATGTTACAAACAAAAATAAAACAACAAATATAATTTTCCTGCTAGACTAATTATTTTAACTCAAAGAAAGAATATTAAATCTTTGAAGCCAGTTACAAAAATTATCTTTAGTACTTGCGATAATGAGTGCATTATAATCCGTCCTTCACTTTTAATATGAGGAAAAACTATCCTTATTAATCTTTGTGCAAAACATTTGTTAGCTTAGTAAAAAGTAAATGAAACTTAGACAGCCAAAAAAGAATTATACAACTCCAATCGCATTTGCTTAATCTTCAAGTTTATTATTATTATTATTATTATTTTTGCATCTAACATGCATTATAAAACATAGTAATCATTATAACGTACATTTAAAACCTCACTAACAACAGGTATAATCATAATAATTTTTATGACTATCAGAGCAAGATGTTCAAGACCTTTTTCACTGCGGATGATGTTTTATCAGGCATTAATTGATTACTTTGATGTCCGCATTAATAACTTTTGATCATTTAGCAGGCTTTTTTCATTCAAATATCTACCACTATTTCATATTAGTAATATTCGTCTTAATCTGTCCTTAAATAAAACAAACATTGCTATCCAGAAACAGTGGTTTTAATCTGAATAAAATAATCCGCTAAATGGGCAATACGGTACCGGAATTCGCATCTTAATCTACGAATTCACGTCTTTTAAAGCGTGACTTTTTGCTTCAAAAAACCGAAAATATATCGCGTATTAAGCGGGATCGCGCTATAACCGTTCGCGTACTAAACGTGATATTTTTACATTAGCCTTACGGGCGATGTCAAGGGATCGGAAAAAATCCGCGTATTAAGCGGATCCGCGCATTAACCCCGAGAGTCTTAACCGAGCCCGAATGTATATAAAAGTCTAGTGTGTGTGGGTAAAGCCAGACTTTTCTCCATGAACACGTACTACCATCCACACGCGGTTGATGTGGTTAGATAGCCCTTGGTCTCCTGCTGTTAGTAAGGCAGTTTGGTCTCGGTGCGTGGAAGTGGGAGATTACAGGGACACTCAAAATAATTCCATTACATTAGGGCCTATGGGGAAATATCGTTTGAAATAGTTTTTAATAATGTTAAAGCCTTTCGAACATAATGAAATTGAAATGCTTTTATAAAATGCATTTAAATATACATTCTGTAGCATATGCGGTGCAAAGAATATTAATTATTTATTTACAGGGCTACACAAAAGAATTCCGAAACGTTCTAAATTGCGATTTTTACACAATCTCAGGAAGTTCCGAACCGATTTAAAAAATAATAGTGTCAAAATGATAGTAACAGACCTTGCTCTAAAATAAGCTGTATTTCATGTCGGGGCACTATCCCAAAAGGGGTGCAGGAGCAAAAAACGTTCTAAAAAGGCGATTTTTGTGTTACTGAAGGGCCTATAAACAGGAAATTTGGCATGGTAGTTACTTATAAGATATAAAGGATCTCTAAGGACAATTCCTGAAAAAATCGAAATTTAAAAGAGGTGAAAATGCGTGAAAAGCGTTCTAAAAACGTTCTAAATTGAGATTTTTACACAATATCAGGAAGTTTCAATCCGATTTAAAAAATAATGGGGTCAAAATGATATTAATAGCCCTTGCTCCAAAATAAGCTATATTTCATGTCGGTGTCACTACCCCAAAGTGAGTGCAGGAGCAAAAAAGTTCTAAAAATGCGATTTTTGTGTTTCTGAAGGGTCTAGAAACATGACATTTGGCATGGTAGTTACTTATAAGATATAAATGATCAATAAGAACATTTCTTAAAAAGTTCGAAATTTCAAAGGGATGAAAACGCGCGAAAAGCGTTCTGAAAGTGTTCTAAATTGAAATTCTCAAGAAGCACCAAACCTGTTTCAAAAGTAATGGTTGGAAATTGATGGTGGCAGCTCTTGCTCTAACATAGACTCTATTTTATGTCGGTGTCACTACCAGTTGGGTATTGCAGCAGCAAAAAACGTTCTAAATTGCATTTTTTGTGATACCGCAGGGGCTAGCGACTTGAAATTAGGCATGGTAGTTATTTATAAGATATAAATGATTTTTAAGAACATTCCCTGAAAATTCAGCCCTGTTTTTAAAGTCCAAGGGCAAATTTATCATGAGTAGGCTCGCTAATGCCCATACGAAATGAAACACCGAAATTCCAACAAATATATTTTGTTAGTCAGAAAAACTCGAAATAGATTATCGTTGCACTCACATTCTGAGGCTACAACGTGAAGTTATTCAGGGGTTACAACGTCTATTCCATAACCATAATCAAGTGACCAATGTGTTCAAGACTAGAACGAATGGTTGCAGACAACTATAAGATCGTCATTCTGGCCGACAAAAGACCAGCCGGTGAGTATGAACGAAGGTTTAATGCACCTTAAGTCAATGAAGTTGCAGTGATAATTGTGGATAACAAATATAGCCATCGTGCTATCTTTATTCAACGC
The DNA here is from genome assembly GCA_963932465.1 of Maratus speciosus. Taxonomy (NCBI): domain Eukaryota; kingdom Metazoa; phylum Arthropoda; class Arachnida; order Araneae; family Salticidae; genus Maratus; species Maratus speciosus. The sequence continues at coordinate 311,525,072 of OZ010790.1, read as the reverse complement.
CGACGCAATGAACTGCAACACTGCTAAAACACATCGCTTAAGGAGACTGGTCTTCGTGTCATAAAGCGTGCAATATATTTTGACCAGGGCAACGCCGGGTATTGCAGCTAGTAATAGTATATAGTACAAAGGAAATTTAAATACATTTAGATCAATTCATTCTGTGCTGTCCGGCATAAGCATGAAATTTTGCTAAAAAAATGGCAAAAAACATCAATTTTTAAAAATGTCATGAAGATACTGTTAAAACCTTATGTTTTTTCACCATTCTTTATTACAATTGAACTAAAAATGTGTATTTATTCAATACTGCACATTAAAAAAAAAAACAAACCTAGGAATACAAGCAGTGTTATCTCGTTCGAACTTTAACAAGTAATCCAATACATCGTCAGCTCTACCGAGGAGAGGGGAGGGAAGAGCCATTCTCACTCCTTGGATTTAAAAATTTAATTAACTAAATATTATTTTGCGCTGATGACTTTAAAAATATAAATAGAATTTATTCACAAGGGACTTAAAATAATAGAACACTGCTTCCTCCTCAATTTGAATACATTTAGATCAATTCAGTCTGTGCTGTCCGGCCTCCTTGGAAGTCAATTTTTAGTTTTTAGGGTTTCGTTCATCTGATGAAACCCTATTCGTCTCACTCCTTTGTCTGTCTGTCTGTCCGTTACAGAGCCCGTTCTCAGAAACTATACATGTTGGAGACTTAAACTTTTGGGTACTTATAGCTGAACACCTCACATCAAACGACAAATCATAAAATTTTGAAAAAGTCTTAAATTTAACCCTTTGGGCTCCCACATGTGTATTTTAAACAATTCTTTCTAAGTGAGCCCCTAATTAGGTTGGAGGCATGAAATTCCACATACGTATAGCTGAATACCTGAGACAACAAGACAAATCATAAAATTTTGAAAAAAGTTTTATATTTAACCCTTTGGGGTCCAACTTGTGTATTTTAACAAATTTTTTTCTAACAGAGCCCCTAATTAAGTTAGAGACATGGAATTTTGCGTTATTATAGTTAAACACATGAGCCCACACAACAAATCATAAAATTTTGAAAAAGTTTTATATTTAAACCTTTGGGCTCCAATTTGTGTATTTTCAGCAATCCTTTATAACAGAATTTCTAATTAAATTGGAGGCATGCAATTTTGTATTCTTATAGCTAAACATCTCGGATCACACGAAAAATAATAAATTTCGAAAAAGTTTTGATTTAACCCTTTGGATTCCAGCTTGTGTGTTTTAAGCAATTCTTTTTAACAGAGCCCCTAATTGAATTGGGGACTTGAAATTTTGCATACTTACAGCTGAACACTTCAGATCATACGACAAATAATAAATTAAAAAAAAAGTTTTATATTTAACCCTTTGAACTCCAGATTGTGTATTTTAAGCAATTCTTTCTAACTGAGCCCATAATTAAATTGGAGGTTTGAAATTTTGCATACTTATAGCAGAACACCTGAGGCCAGGCGGCATATCATAAAATCTTGAAAAAGGTCTTACATTTAACCCTTTGAGCTCCCATATATATATTTTAAGCAATTCTTTCTAAATGAACCCCATAATTAAGTTGGAGACATGAAATTTTGCATACTAGCAAAATACCATATATAGCAGAACACCTAAGACCACACGACAAATAATAAATTTCGAAAAAGTTTTATATTTAACCTGTGGACTCCAGCTTGTGTTTTTTAATCAATTCTTTCTAACTGAGCCCCTAATTAAATTGGAGACCTGAAATTTTGCATACTTATAGCTGAACGCGTCAGATCATAAGACAAAATATGATATTTAAAAAAAGTCTTATATTTAAGTCTTTGGACTTCAACGTCTGTATTATAAGCAATTCTTTCTAACTGAGCCCTATTTAAGCTGAGGACATCAAATTTTGCATACTTATAGCTGAACACTTGTGATCACACGACAAATGATAAAAATTTCAAAAAGTCTTATATTATTGACTCCTCTGGTCTCTAACTAGTGTTTTTTAAGCATTTTTTCTAACTTAGCCGTTAATTAAGCTACAGCGAGGTAGGTTTACTTGACGGCTCCGGGGGGGGGGGGGGGGGGGGAGGATTTTCAATTCTTTCCCGAATCCCTCATCTGATATATCATTTGACCACCCTTTGGCCACTCTTTCACTTTATGCACCATAGCCTGTCATATTTTATTTCCACTTTTTACTGCCCGGAGGGCTTTCCTATTTTAAGTTTTATGTGTCCAATTTCCTCGACTAATACAAGTGCGAATAGGTTCTAAAACGGAGTTTTGTCGGACAGACGTTTGTTTAGAATAGAGTGCACTCCCTAGTTGGGAATTGTGGAGCTAACAGATTTTGCAAAGGGATAGTGTTTTGAAAGAAATATTAAACGAAACCCTCTGTGCGATCTGTGATCACACTTACCCACTTGTTTTTTTTTTTTTCGTTCATATGTTTAAAATTTATATGAAACGGGGGTGGCGGAAGTGGTTGTGGATGTTTGAAGGAAAAATAAATTACTCTTTTTGAAAAATGCTTTTAGAAACTTATTATTGAATATTGAATATTTCTGTGTTGTTTTTTGCGCTGATATTTTAAAAATAATTGTCTTGCATGGGGTTATGGGGGAGAAGGCTGCACACTATAGTCACATCTGTTACAAAATCTTGTTCCTGCCTAGATTTCTTCCTCTCCGCGCCCGTGCACACAGGCAACATTTCGCATTTTGCTAATAACTTTATTTGCAATTTATTCATAGCTAATAATTTCCCTTTTCTATGTAATTTGATTGAACAAAAGCATATCTCAAATAATAAACTACATGAATAATCCGACCTTTTAATGATAAATTTCCACGTCACTCAGCGTGGGTAATCAACAAATTCGACCCCAAAAACTAATTAAAATTGCTTGATTTTTTCTTACTTAATTACATATAAATTAAGATGCATTAAGCTCAATTTTCGAAGTTTTATAATTATCCTTCATTCTTCCCAAATTATGGTGGAGAGTTGAATCATTAAACTGATAATTAATAACTTAATCCAATCATGATACATTAATTTAGTGAAATTTCAAACTATTAACGAAAGATCATTGAGGTAAGCTACAAGCGAATCCATTTTAATTGTCCCGTTTGAAAATTTCCATTAAATGCCATTAGTTACATAACCGTAGTTCCCATTAGTTGTCGGTCCGGAATCAATATTTAGCGATTCATTATGAGTAGATTTAAGTATTTGATAGCATTAGCAAAGAAAGTAATTACAGCGCTGATTATTATCAAATTGATACTCGACGTAGCTCTTGTTGAATTGTAAAATAATTAGAAAAGGTATCTGAGTAAAAGTTTTTCTAATTTAAAAATCTTCGTAATTAAATTGTAAATTTTATAAAGCGTTTTAAAAATGGAATATAACTTGTTTTTCAGCAGAGCGAACTGGAAATTATACAAGTTATGTGATAATCTGTATTATAAAAGGCAAACGTGCCTGTGCGTAACGCTGACGTTATTTTGACGGTGGCAACAGCAAGCAATTAAATTTAACTTTTATAAATTTTTACTGCAATTTTTAAAATTTCTAAATATTGCACATTTTCGGTTTTAACATCGTCGAATAGAGAAAACTAGAAAACAGGAATTCTGCCTTTTTCAGAATTTAGTGTCGCCCCCGATGAAAAAAAAAAAAAAATTATGTATACAAATATAGATAGTACAAAACATATTTCAGTTTTAAGACTTAAAACACACACTTTTATTTTATATAAAATGATGTCATTCGCATCCACTGAAGAATTTCACATTTACAATCCAGTCTGAAACAACATCTACAGAAAATTATGTATATGACGTCACTGTAGCAGAATAATACATAATTCCAGCAAAAAGCGATATCGTCATTCAAGAAACTTGACTAAAAGAAATCGGTTATCCAATGATTCATATGCCTTCTTTTGTTTGTAACATTAATATAGATACTTAAAATTAAATATAGTTGATAATAGCTCCATGTTTTATCAGAAATCATTCATTTACATAATTTTTTTAAAATAGCACGTTTTTTAATTATTTTTTTTTCAGTTATTATGAGAAAATGGCAACAAAAAGATGTAATAGTCTACTATTTTCCAACTATTTTTCCTCATAGAGTAAAGAGAAAGAATAGAGATGAAGTGTAGTGGTTGGAGGTGACGCCAAAAATGTAACCGTAGTTACGTTCGGCCGAAACACAACAACGTGCTTTCGCAAAAAAAGAAGAAAATTTTTAGTAATACAGTTTCAATTCATAATATAATGAAATTCTGCTTTAGAATGCTTAAGTATAAGCAGATCATTTTCATTTAGAGAAAAAATGCACGGTGATGTCAAAGATTTCTTCTCCTGTTCCACGTGCTTGTTTTGTTTGGGCCGAATGAGGGCATACAAATTCGACCGATAACGTGCATCATATTACAAACCGTTTTCACGGCATACTGGATCTTCAGTTTTTTCCTTTACTTTCTACAGAAATGGAGTACTTCAGTTGTCAAAATTAAAAAAAAAATTTATTAAAAACTACAAAAAAATTAATATCTCAAAAATAAGTTGAGATGCAGTTTTCAAACAAATTGTATTTAAAAGTACTTTTTTTCCCAATACGAAGGTATAGAAATTGAAAATATGCGATGCTTAGAAGTTAAAAAAAATTGCAGTAGAGTATTTAACCGTACAATGATACATCTGCTTTGTTTTACGGCTGGCTTATACAACGAAACATTATTTTTTAGAGACGGCATTTTAATAGCTGGGATCAAGAAATAACATACTGGGGGCTAAAAAATGTACTTTCAAATGCAATTTGGTTGAAAACTATATCGCAATTTACTCAATTTTTATTGTTTTTAAAATAATGATTTTTAAAAATCTATTTCTGTCATTTGCAGGCAGACGATTACAAAAAATAAATCTGTTTGTACTTAAATCAATAAAAATAAAGTAGTTCAGCATTTGTTTCCGCCTTATATTTCATAACAAAATTTAAACTATAAAATATAAATAAAACACAAATTTAAGGCATGTAATCGAACCACGCTTAAATCACTGAAATTATGGAAATAAAAAAAAGCTAGCGATCTTTGGTGATTTTTTCGATTGTTAATACCTGGTACGAAGCCAATACTAAAGTATAGCTTTTAATAAATTTCAAAATTTTATTTGAATACATAATTCCTATTTTTCATATAAAAAGGATTGTTGGTATTGTTAACGAAAATCCTAAAAAAAAATATATTAAATGTAAAAAATCTATTAGAGTTTTCAATATATATATATATATATATATATATATATGCGATAGTAGATGAATAAGCTGAAATAGTAGATGTAGGCAACCTTTAATTATGATTACTCATTTAAGCCTTTGAGCAAGCAGGTTGAAAGAACATGGTGCAATATTATTCGTAACTGTAGTAATCTGAAAATAAAACTGCAGGCTTAAGTTAGCACGAATATTCCAAGTGGTGGCAGTCATCGGCTGATAATCCGGCTAATAAATCGTCCAATGTAGATTTCCCATAGTAATCGAAACAAGGCAGAAATAAGTTCAACTCTTTATTGGAATAACTAGTAGCATAGCAGCTTCCACAAATAGTTGGAGTGTAATCATCGCTCTATCGTAGTCAAACAATGTCAAGCAAGTAGCTTTAAGTAATTATTAGAGGTAAACAAGATTAAAGATGAAAACATATCTCACGGTGAGCAGGGGATGGTTTTTTACAAGTGGAAATGCCACCAAGATCTGTGGAAACATTGCGAGTATCTCCTTTTTGTTCGCCTAGCATAGTAATACAAATATGACGTAGGTCGCGTTTTCAACCAATTAATAATTAAGAATATTACGCCATGGAAAGAAGACTGACAGAGGAGTGGATGAGTTTGATAGTAAAATGGAAAACCCTGGAATAAGCGCGGGAAAGTAAATTCTCGGAAGGGAAATAAATGGCTGCTAAAAAGAACATTCTAAAGAAAAAAGATCAAAAATGGAACATTTAATTTGAGAATACTAAAAGCGTAATATTTAAGTAGTTTAGACAAGTGAGACATGAAATTAAAGGGAATTTAACAGGTTTAACGATAGAGACTATCTAAGAATAAGGATTTAGTGAAATAAAGTAGTAATTTAGAATAAAATAGGGAAATCGCGGAATTAGATCTAATAATGTAACATATATATATATATATATATGAAGGGTTTGGTGGGTGCAACATTATACAAACCTTTAAAAATCGAGACATGACTGACTCCATCTATGCAAAGATAAAGTGTGATATTAATGGCTATAACGTTTATAAAGATGGAAAAAGTAATCGTGATTCAGGGATTACTAGAGAAAAATTGGTTGGATTGAAGGACGGTGAAAGCATTGTAACAGCTTTAATGAATTGTAACGGTAATGACAAGTTCAAGAGTATCAAATATATCATATTCAATGTCAGAAAGATGTTGATACCTAAGGTTTTGATTTTGTTATCGCAAAAAATAGGAATACATAACATAGATCTGGGTATTGATCTATTAAAATATAGAATAAAATTAAATAATTGGCAAAGTTACTGTAAGTCAAAGTGTGAAAATCAGGAAGATGCAGATAAAGTATATTTCGTTATAGATTACATAGGAGGGTGCTACAGTAATGTAAATTACAAAAGGATTTTTAATAAATATAAGGACATGTTACCAATAAAAAATTTAAATATTGTTAAAGCGTTTAAGTATGACAAGCCTTTAGGTAGAATGATCTTTAATTATAATTATTATTCTAAAAATATTAATAGGAACGAAAATGCAGACATTTGTAAATGTAATGAGGATGTGTACAACAAATATGTAGACAAACATTATGGACATGTAATAACTGGGAATCTAGATATCGTACAAAATGTCGAACTGAAAAATCAAATGAGTTATGGAGCAAAATACAGAATAAAACGGAATTTCACGAAAAGTAATGCAGTTAAACGGTTTAAATATAATATAGAAATCTTTATACAAAAGTTAACTTATAAATACAGACTACCTGGAGAATTATTTGAAGAATGGAAATATCATATTTTAAAGGAACTAGAGGAGACATACGTTAAAAACTTTGAGGGTTTGTCCGAAGAGAAATATATTGATTTAAGAAAAGCTATAAAAAACATCCAAGATGATTTTATAATAACATATGTAGATAAGGCAAGTACTAACTATGCAATTATCTGTAAAAAATTATATGGAAAAATATTAAGAGAAAGTTATGAAAACACAAATAATTATGAGTTAATTAGGGCAAAAATTAATGAGGTGGAGAACAGAATTAGGGCAATGTATAAAAAAATTAAAACAAAACAAGATAATTTGAATTTTCCTTATTTGGTTTTAATACCCAAGTTCCATAAATGCCCTGTGAAATTTAGAACCGTTACATGTGGTTATAATTCCTATATTGAATGTGCGAATAAAAAATTATTAAAGGTATTGAAGAGAATATTTTTGAAGATTAAAAGTGAGAATTCAACTTTTATAATAAGTAATAGTTATGAACTGTTGGAAAAAGTGAAAAGGTATAAAAATAAGATTACAGGATTGTATGCATATGATTTTGCAGATTTGTTTAACAACATAGAGATTGAGGATTTGAGGGAGAAGATATTGGAGGTGTATAATAGGTATGGTGATTTATACATGGATTTAAGTGAATTTCAAAATTTGTTTCAATTGGTGGTTCAAGAGAATTTTTTATATGAGGGCAATAAGGTATATAAGCAGATTAAGGGTATCCCCATGGGGGGGAGTTGCAGTTCAATTTTGGCCGACATGTATCTACATATATATGAAAATATAAGTGAATTACATAAAGACATAATGAGTTTCAGATATATCGACGACGTTTTGATTGTCGAGCTGAATGGAATAAAGATTAACCATGAATTTAAATATTATCCTAAAAATTTAGAATTGAAACTTTCCGGTAGTCATAATAGTTGCAATACAAATTACTTAGATGTAAATCTAAAATTAGAAAACAGAAATTTAATTACATCGGTTTATGATAAAAGAGACGATTTTAACTTTAAAACAATTGCAATATTGAATTTCAATTCAAATGTCCATATATCGGTATTCAGAAACATTTATATTAACGGTTTAAACAGATTAAACCGATTGACATCGGATAGTGACATTTTGAATGAGGATATGCTGAAATGGTACGTCACTGCTGTGAAACAGGGTTATCCTGTGAGTCTGGTCAAAAATATGACGTATAATTATGTTAGAACTTGCAAGAACAGAAGTGAATTGATGCCTTTACTCGAAGCGTGTGGTTTACGGAATGTAGTGGAAACAGATCGCTTTTGATATGGATTGATTTCGGTCGGTCGGTTTCATTTAGCGTTATTCTTGTTTCATTTGTTTTTTCAATATGGTCTCGACAGGTAAATATGGGGAATGTTGCATGCTTAAAAACAGTTTTAACCCTGCATTAGTGTGTCATAAGCCACACAGACCTGTCTCCATGTTTAATTAGTTATTTGCCTTGTTTCTTATGGTTGTTTTGTTTAAGTTAAAGTTGGTTAAGTTGTGTTTCTTTAAGTTTGTTTATTAAGTTAAATTATAGTTTTTATTTGGTTTGGTTAAGTTAATTTTGTGTTTCAATTAAAGTTTACAGTTTGTGGTAATGCTTGAAATAACTATTGGAATTTTTTAACTATATATATATATATATATATATATATATATATGGTTTTCAAGTATATTCTGTAACCCGAGAAACCCAGGTTGGAACTCCTTATAAATAAAAAAGTAAAAATCTTTATGAACACTCTTTTATATATACATTCAATGTTTATCTTGAAACCCATGCCTAATTTCATGATTTCAATTCATGTTTATTCCCAAAAAATTCCGTTAGAATACATTAATTTGGCGTGGATACCAAACTAAATTATAGATAATTCATTTCCCCCTTTTTTACACTTGCTAGAAAGCGCGATCAAGGGAATTTATTAAAAAAACTAGCAGATCTACCCGGCTTCGCTCGTGCCAATAATAAGGGTCCTCCCGGGTAAAATACATTAAAATGAAATAATACGGCAATGACAATAACTGAGATGGGTGCATTCCCGTCCACGAATCGTTAAAAAGACCAATAAGAAATATAAATGTAAGGAAAATAGTCTTAATTACACCTACTATTAACTATACCATAATAATATATATTCCAAACAAATGTCAAAACATATATTAAAGTACAATTATTTGCTTAAAAGGCGTCATTTTAATAAAAAACATATTAAAAATACTAAAAATTTACATGTTTCGACTCTTTCATTGGGTCATCTTCAGAATATACAAAAAACTACAAACACAATGCCAATTGTGACATTATACTGATGATGGCAACGACCTAAACCGTAAATTGTATCTTTACTGACATTTTTCTTAACTTATGAGCATCATACAATTTCGTTTTTCACACTGTCGCATAGAAAAAAGTTCTTTCAAATGAAATTTATTTGAAAATTGTATCACAATTTTCTCATTTGAATAGATTTTAAAGTAATTTTCAACCATGGATATTTTTAAATATGCATGCAGCCCAATTTTGAAAGATATACCTGTTTGCTCTTAATGCAATATTATAAAGAAAAAACATTGTTATGAGTAACTCTAGCATCATATTGTCGGTGCCAACAACCTAACCGTAGCATAAATTACGCTTTTACTGCAATTTGATGTCTAAACTAGAGATCTGCACGGGCCGGGCTCGGGTCGATTTACATTCACGACACTCGGGCCGGGCCGGGCCGGGCCTAACTTAATTTTTCTGTACAGAGCCGGGCCTGGTTTCATTCCTAATCTTCACGGCCCAAAATTTTCAGTCCTAGTTTTGAGCCAACCCGTATGAAAATCATTGTCTCAGCGTAGCCTGGTCCATTTAAAGGTCAGTTAAATTCAGCCTGGCCCAAAAGTTTTTGCAAAAAATGCATACATTTTTGAACCACCATTATTCTACACTTAAACATTAAAATTTATTATTTTTAAAGAATAGTAGATTTCTACTCATATTAAAATAAAACTAAATTAAAATACAGTAAAATGTGTGAAAAGGAACCTGCCTATGACGGAACCCTGTTTTAAACAGAAAAACGTGTTGATCCATGCAAAATTAATGTACTAATAAGTAACAAAAGAATATATAATACATTTACACTGGCTAAGAAGGGAACTTGTCTATAACGCATTTTTTTTTTCTTTTCTATGCAATTCCATCTTAGAAGATTTTACTGTATAGCATTTTTCCGATTTTTAACACTTCTATACATGGAATATGGATTAACATAATGATTAATGATAACTGAAACATTTACATACAAGAGATAGAGATTCATTAAAAAAATAAATATCGCAGCCTGCTGCACTTCTATAAAAATAAAGATTATAAACATGAAAAAAAAAGTTAAGATAAATATTTTTGGTCAGAACTCCTCGTACGAGACACATTTTTAACCAATTCGACGTAAAAATCAATGTTTTGTAGAAGTTCACTCGGGTCGGGCCGGACCCGGGCAGAAATTTTAACTTTTTTCCGGGCCGGGCCGAACTTTTAATTTTTTTATCGGGCCGGGCCGGGCCGGGCCCGGAAATGTCGGCCCGTGCAGACCTCTAGTCTAAACATCATACATCCGATTATTTCAACGTCTAACAGAAAACAAGAAACACTTTCAGTAATTTGTTTGAAAAGTTTATCTCAATTTACAGATTTTTTATGTTTTTTAAAGAAATTTTCAAGCTTGAATTTTTTTTAAATATGTCTGCAAACCCAGTTACAAAAGATTAACTCAATTGCTCAAAAACATTGTAAATAATTCAGTATTTGTTTATTTTCGTGTGGGAATCTCATTCCGGCTGCTTATAACTTGGGTTCTTCTGAAATAATTTTAATTCAACTTACACTATTAGTTTTTCAGTTAAGGTTTTGGTACGTAACATTGTTATACGCTAATTAGTCATAGAATTATAGGGGATAATTTCATAAACATGTGGAACCCGACTATGAAAGATTAGTCTTTTTAAAAATTCTGAATGGATTTCATTGGAACTTGCATTGTTTGTTAGATACTTTTACATGGATGGTTTTAAAATATTGCATATAGTTTTACGTCGCTTTGTTATAAAATTATGGAAGAAAGTTCAATAGCCAGGTGAGCCCGATTATAAAAGATTAACCTTTTTTAAAAATTCTACTGGACAGATTTTGATGAAATTTGCACTATTACTTTGCACCCAAATTTCTGGAATAGTTTTAGTATCTAACATTTTGTTGTACATGCTTTGTTATAGAATTAGCTGAAATGTTCTATAATCAGGCAAAACCAATTCTGAATGATTAGCCTTTGGAAACAGTTAGATAATTTTTGAGGAATAGTTTTATTATATTGCATATCCGTCTATCATTCTTAGACCAAATTCTACTGTAAATGACGAATTAAAAAATTTGGTCCTTAACAGCCGAAATTTTATTTTTTCTTACACATTAGAAAATATAATAGTGCAGTGATGACCATATCGTTTTCAGTCATACGGAAGGACATTTCAGATAAAGATACATATTGCTTAAAAATGGAAGATCAAATTCACCCATATATTTTCTTGAATTCAAGATTTGTTCAGAGAAACCGATCACCGCAGCGGGCGAAATGTGCTACTCAGATAAATAAGTGATCGCTAAAACGAAAATACCAAAAATACTTTTCCCAGTATTTGTTGAGACATCAACAAATATTTTAAATGTTAAAAATATATTCGTGTTTCAGATTAAAAACAATTTTTATTTATGTTCTATTAACGGGCAGTATATCAAGCATCTTTAACACATGTATACAAAATTCATTGCCGATAATTTTTAAATGGAAACTTATATTTCCTTTCATAAAATCCAAATCCACAGCCGTTAAAATAAAAATGAGATAAATTCCCTAAAGCATTCAATCGTAATGTCAGTCATGAAATTTTGTTTAAAAAGAAAAAAGCTTACTCTAAAAAATAGTAACTATGTTATAATTTCTATTTAATATAAATCGTAGAAGATACAGCATTACAAAGAAATAGGAAATAAATTGTAGCAGCCGGTTTTTAGAACCAGTTCGAAATCATATTGACGAAATTGACGTCATATCTAGCAAACGATTTTATTTATTATTATCTTTTTCCTAAATTGATTTCTTGAAATTGAAATGACTTCAGTAAAATAGATTTTTTAACTTCAGAAACATTGAATTAAGGTAGGGGAGAGGGGGTACCTTTGAACTGGGGGCACCTTTCAACACTGTAAATATTTCCCTTTAAATAAATTATATTTTTTAAATATATACGGCAGCACAGTACTATTGCTTCAATGTAACGAGAATACAAAGCTTTACTATTTTGCATGCACACTACTGTCTAAGCAAGGTATGTATATTTTGCTTTCTTGTATCTAAACTTAACGAAATGAAGTTGTAAGCTTTTTGTTGATAATCTTATATCCCTAAAATTATAATTTTTTATTTAATACCTAAATAAAGATGTTAGCTTTAACTTATAAGGCTTGTTTTATTAAAATTCTCAAACCTAATTGAGTAAATAGTTATGCTAAACTCCATGTGATGGGGCACCATTGAACGGAAAAGTTGGGGCACCATTGATCAATTAAAACTATGAAGTAAAGAGTTATAGATGTATCTAAATATTATTAATTGTTGAATTTTTTTTTAAATATGAAAATTAAGAGATTAATTAAGTGTTATATTTAATATGAAAGTTGCACTGATGCAGGGCTTCAACTACAGGCAAATTCAGAACACACAACAATAATTCATGATTTAGTAGATTTGTCTAATAAACCCTATGCTGTTTCATTTACAATGGTAAACATTATTTCTCGATTTCATAAAACAGAGTTTTATCCATTTTCTATAACAATTTGAATGCAAAATGATTTAATTTTAGTTCAATTTTATGTAAAAGAACTCTTCATTATGTTGGTCAGATTAAATTTAAATTGCTTAATGTCAGGTTTCTTAGTAAAAAAGAACATACAATATATTTTCCAGAGGCATCGGATACCAGTTTGGTGGATTTTAAAGATATATAAAAAAATTGCCACAATTAAACATAATTGGAGGGATCATCAGTTCTGTCTCAACAATGTGTTTTGATGGATACAAATTTGGTTAAATAATTAAAAAAATAGTAATTTCAGTTAAATGTAATTGTGTAATTTTATTCTTATTACTAGCGAACTTGCGCGGCGTTGCCCGGGTACGTCAAAAAACAGCAGGAATTACGAAAAAACTCTGACAATCACAATAAGATATCGCGAAAAAATTTTTAATCGCTTCTCAATTTCTGAAAAGAGAAAAAAAAACATATATATTATGTTCAAAGATTGCAAGTTGATTTCTTTCACTAATGTGGAAAAATAGTAGCAAATCGCTAAAATACACTAAAAATCACATACAAAATTCCCGAAAAATTCGAAAATTGCTATACGAAATACGAATAAACTTTATTGAAATGAGGGCAGAATGTACTTTAGGTCAAAAACGGAATGTTCAAAAATTGCAGCAGATCGCGAAGAAACGTAAAATTCGCATTAAAAATCACAAAAAGTTCAAGAATCACGAAAGTCAAAATTTACTATAATTGGATAAATGTTTCAAATCTAATTCCTTTGATCTGTGGGCTCTCTTAAAATTTATGTTTTGGAAATCATGATAAGCATTAGATCATGTTACTTTTATTTATAATTAATTTACTTGGACTCCCTTAAATATAATTAACATAATCCCTTAAGTTAATATTAGTTTTTGTTGCATTAAAATATCTCAATTTGTTGATTTTCTGTAAGCAAGTAAACCCTATTGTTTTACAGTGGAAGTCTATCGGAATTTGGCGAAATATTAGAGATATCGCCAAGTTGGCGTCACTTTTGGCGACTCATTTTGGTCGCCAAATTTGGCGATATATCGCCAAGTTGGCGACAAAACTGGTTCCCCCCTACGGTATTCCCCCTTATATGTTGGACATGCATTACATGCTGTTCAATAATCGCATAAAAAATTCGCTAAAAATTCAAAAATCGCTGCACGAATTCCGAATAAACTTTTATGAAAAGAGAACAAAATTTACTATATTGGGTTAAAAGAAAGAAACCGCATTCTTTTTCCTAATGTGGAAAAATCGAATTAATATAATCCCTTAAGTTAATATTAGTTTTTGGTCCCGTGTTCGATTCCTGGCTCTGGCTAATTTTTCATTCCAGTTGGGTTTATTGTATTTATTGTTTGTATGTCTGTATAATATCATGGAAGACGGTAGTGTTTCGAGTGACGCAGCCTTAAGCCTAAAATCGTATCGTATCGTATCGTTAAAATCGTATCGTATCGTATCATAGAATTCGTAGATGGCGGAACTCATATATACAGCTAACTCGACATCAAAGAAAATGCGAAAAGCCGCCTTTTAATAACTCAGCAGATATACGTCTTATTGTTCTGAATTTTCTAGAACAGTCTTATATCTGCAGTCTAATCGTATACTGAAATTTTTACATTTCTACGTGCAGTATATTTTGAGATCTAAATAGTCATTTTTAAAGTGAAAACGTTGGTATAATATCGAGGAAGTTCCTAATATGAAAATCTCGAAAACGGTTCTAACGATTATTTTTAAATTGATACATTATATAAATGTGATTAAGGCGAGGTGAATAACACTTTTCTTTTTTCTGGGAAAACTCTCGTTCGTTAAATAATTCGATTTTTTTTTCTCTCGAAAATGACACGGACGATTTTTTAAAAATCAAATAAATATGTTTCAGATGAACCAAATAACAATTTACTTGTTTCCAGCAAGACTCTTGTTCGTTTTATAATGCACATGAAAAATCGGAATATATCTCTTCGCCATTCTATGGAAATTTCACCGAAAATGCATGACACTGTATTCATACACATGCTTTCTTTTTAACCACTTTTGGGGAGAAAAATTTTGTCTTCCCACGGCTGAGTGGTTGAGGGCCATCGTCTACTGATCTTAACATAGGCAGTTCGATACTCGCTAATGCGTGTGAAGTTTTTTTTTTTTTTTTTTTTTTTAAGTCTGTTAGTTGACCATTATTCTCAGTTCCTTTGTAATTTTTTAATTGCTATTAAGTTAAATAAAATTACAATTATAATGACGCCAATTTAATGATGATTATTTCTTGGCAATTTTTCAACAATAAAAATATTACCATAAATTTTATAAATATATTTAATTTCAATCACTTTACAAAAAATATACATTAATAATTATTATTTGAATATAAATCACACGATCAGAAACGTAAAAAAATAATTCATTTCAGCTCTTCTTTTTATAATATCATTTTTTATTATTATGACGGTCAATCAATATATAATCACTGACATCCATAGTATTATTATTATTATTATTATTATTATTATTATTTTCCTTGCATAAAAACTATTGTGATGTAATAATTATTTTATAATAAATAATTTAGTTGAAATGTTTTATTTATAAATAACAATGAAGTTTTACATAATAAGCATATCAGAATTTTGGTGTCGCCATCTTTTGACGCAATTGCGTACTACATTTTGTCTCTTATTCGGAAAAAAAGGAAAAAACTAACGCTTTTCACCGCTTTGAAAGAATCTCTTGTGACTAGAGGTCTATTTCGCAAATATTAAGAAAATTACTGCATACAAAAATATTAAAATGGGTAGTATTATAGAGAAATGTTTGATAAAAATGTTGAAGTAGACAATTTTTAAATCGAAGAATTATTTTAAGAGATATTTAATGTTAAATCTGGATAAAATTGTCTCATTAAAAAAGTCTCATAGGAAAAAAAAAGTTTCTTTTATATTTGGTAATTTTCAAATGTTTAACTAATCTTATTTAATCAAGCACGGAAACAGCAACTAACATCAGCTGATTCGGTCTTGAAATCCCTCAGTAAAAGGGAAACCCGTTTACAGTAAGATCGCCATTGATTTTTTAATTATACAGAGCAGCCTCGATTATCCGAGCTAATTGGGACTGTTAGTAAATCGGAATCGGAAATCTCGGTTAATAGAAACTGTGTGTAAAAACTCGCCGTGCTTGCGAATTTAACATCTCTTTTAAAAAAATATATAGAACGTTTTTTAAATAATAAAAATAAATATATGTAAAGTTCTGTTTCACAGCATAACAAATTTAAAAAGAAAATCAACTACCAGTAGTAAATTTTAAAATGCAATTTGAAAAATTTACGAAAGTTCACACAGCCACTGGAAACAAAGCATTGTTCGCTATTGACTTCTCAGGGTCCAGTGTTTCTTTGGAGTTGAGTGCTTTTGGGGGCAGAAGGGCCTGTATAGCACGGACAGTGAGCTAAAGAGTGTGGTTATTTTTAAGGCTCATTCAAAAGGAAAAAAAATCAGACTTTGTTATCGGCTCGGTTAACAGAAACCTCGATTAATCGAAGCTCGGTTAATCCAGGTTCTACTATAATTCAATCTTCCGTAATCTTTTTAAAGCAGATCAAATTAATGGACTTTAGCACGAAGTCACATAGCTGATAACTGCCATGCTTGTTGGCCACCTTTTTTTCAAAAAGTTTGCTTCACCTTATTCAATTAATGAGATATCTCCGATAAAATAAGTCACATTTTCCCGTTCTAAAATACTGGTATCCAAAAATCGTAGCATGTAACCGACACTACAAGTACTCATGGAACTAGACTATTTTAAGTCTAATTTTTATTATAGACTATATAAAATTATTAAAAATATATATTATGATAGGAACTAGCGGGCTTCGTCCGCTATTTACGTTACGGATATAAAAATCATGTTTTTTTTTTTAGGGAAAAAGAAATAAAAACCTATTTGACGATAGGTTTATAAAGACACATTTTGTATTTGTTATATTTCCGGGGATGAGGAGGGGGGGGGGGGCTATTTTGATTAAATATCGCAATTAGTCCACATGGCAGATATAATTATGATAGACACTAGTGGGCTTCGCCCCTCTATGGCGCCTTATGGGTCCAGCTTCCATAACTCAGAAACCACCTTTCGGACATCAATGCAACAGATTCCAAACGTTATAATTAACTTAATAATCACCCTATATAGCATTAAAGTAAATTTATGAGTACTGCATACTATTTTTTTATCGTAATTTCTGAAGAGAAAAAATTATTTCGGTTCCATTCTTAGGTACTGGTCTGAAAAATTTTGAAAAAGGGGGGAAGGAACATGACTGACATGAAGGGACATGAGACTGCTGTTTGTGAAACAACACAACGGGGTCTGGCTTATTCAACTTGGTTTTTGGTGACTTCAATTGGAAGGTGGTTTGTTTAAAAGAATGCGTTCCCTGCCCCATGAAAATTGGAACTATTGGTGCACCATCTATGTAAGGATTTAATAATTATAAATTAACATTTTGGATTTATTAATTTAAGGATAAAGTGTTTTTAAAGGAATATCAAATGAAACCCTCTGTGCGATCTGCGATTATACTTACCCACTTGTTTTCATATACAAACTGCTATAAGGAATATTGTAATAAAATAGTAAAAATTAAATCTGCATTAAATTCCATAAGTATCTTTTTTTTAATCATTTTATCACTAACCTCAAAAAAGTAATGATATCAATGCAAAAACCCTTGACGGGTTAAAAGTTTCTGACGCAGCACTTTATCTTATGCTCTAAGAATTTTAAATATGGAACTTAAAAATACTGATATCAAATTTTGAGTGACGTTATGCTATTTCTTAAAAAATATATTTGTATTTATTTCATCATTTTATTTTTGTTTTATTTATAATCGCATGTGCAAAAGTTATGTTCAACATGAAAAGCTGCATAAAATTTTATTCGCTGTTGCTTTATCATTTACATCTCTCATAAATTCAAAATATGAGTTTTAAAAGATATGATATAAAATTTAAGTGACGCCTTGATGTGACTTTAAAAGGTTTGTTTTAAAATTCAATTTAAATTATTTTTGACTTGGTTAAAATATTTTTTTACATCTACACAATACTTTTAATTTTCCAATTCACTGTTAAATATATCACTTTCATTGAATCTATACTATGCATTGAAATGTATTTATTTCAATAAATTGATTTATCTTTTGTGTCACGCTATTCAAAATTGTGAGTAAGATTTATGTAAATGGTTTCTTTGCGTCATTGTGTCCAAACTACATGAAATGTATGAAAAAGGATAGTTTGACGCAAATAAACCATTTACATAAATCTTACTCACAATTTTGAATAGCGTGACACAAAAGATAAATCAATTTATTGAAATAAATACATTTCAATGCATAGTATAGATTCAATGAAAGTGATACATTTAACAGTGAATTGGAAAATTAAAAGTATTGTGTAGATGTAAAAAAATATTTTAACCAAGTCAAAAATAATTTAAATTGAATTTTAAAACAAACCTTTTAAAGTCACATCAAGGCGTCACTTAAATTTTATATCATATCTTTTAAAACTCATATTTTGAATTTATGAGAGATGTAAATGATAAAGCAACAGCGAATAAAATTTTATGCAGCTTTTCATGTTGAACATAACTTTTGCACATGCGATTATAAATAAAACAAAAATAAAATGATGAAATAAATACAAATATATTTTTTAAGAAATAGCATAACGTCACTCAAAATTTGATATCAGTATTTTTAAGTTCCATATTTAAAATTCTTAGAGCATAAGATAAAGTGCTGCGTCAGAAACTTTTAACCCGTCAAGGGTTTTTGCATTGATTTATATATACCTTTAACTGTTGAATGTAGGCGTTATTTATGTGTGTATGTGTGTTTTAATATATATTGTAGTATGAGTGTTTTATTATAAATATTAGTTTTTGTTGCATTAAAATATCTCAATTTGTTGATTTTCTGTAAGCAAGTAATCCATATTGGTTTACAATGGAAGTCTATGGGAATTTGGCGAAATATTACAGATATCGCCAAGTTGGCGTCACTTTTGGTGACTCATTTCGGTCGCCAAATTTGGCGATATACCGCCAAGTTGACGACAAACTTGGCGGCATTTGGCGACAGAACTGTGTCCCTGTACAGTAACCTCCATATAGGTATGGAAATGCATTAAATGCTGTTCAATAATTGTATAAAAAATTCGCTAAAAATTCAAAAATCGCTGCATGAATTCCGAATAAACTTTTTTGAAAAGGGAACAAAATTTACTATATTGAGTTAAAAGAAAGAAACCATATTCTTCTCACTTATATGGAAAAAATCGCCTCGAAACTTTAAAAAGTGCTAAAAATCGCATAAAAAATTAAATTAAAAAAATCTAATCAAAAAATCGAAAATCGGGCTTCGAGGTGCAAAACTTCATATATAGACGTACCTTTCCCCCAAATTTTGTAGCTCTACGTGCAGCGGTCTCTTCAGAACACCGTCGACACACTCACTCACTCACTCACACACAAACTTCTTTCTTTATTATTATAGATTTTATATTATGGAAAGATATGCAGTTTTTAATAAAAACTGTCAATATTTTAATATTTTGTTTATTTGTACAAAGGTGCCCCTAGCTTGTTCAAAGGTACCCCTACATGGGGCAGGTTTCAACAGAAAACTTTCAGCTTTTTAAAGACTCACAGCATATTTAATTTATATTAAAAACTATAATTTTTATTTCACTAGGGGGCTCTGCCCCCTACGAGCTACGCTCGCCATCCCCCGTTCAGGCACACCAAAATCCAAAAAGCACGCTAATTTGATCGGCTTTAAAAATATTGAATTAAAATTTAAAAAAACAGTAGCGATCTCTCTGTAAATGGGTTTCCATTCGTTTTCCTAGGATTGGGGATTTTTAAGGCCAAATCTGCTGCTGTTAAGAGATACAATGGCTGTTTTCGTATTTAATTAAAAAAATTAGTTAAACATTTGAAAATAAGCTAATGTAAAATGAATTAAGTAAACAGTGTCATTGTCTCCCGGTTTTTTTTAACAGCGTTATAAGATAGTTCTTTTAAATAATTCATTTTAAATGTATCGTTTCAAATCTGGCGTAATTTACACCAAAGTTTTATTTCTCTTATTAATATTCACATGAAAATACTACTTTTGTTGTTAGAAGGAATTATTATTTGCGCTGTCTTCGAATTCACGATAATAGTTGAAAAGATTATCTCAAAATATCTCGCGCAAATATATTTTTCAATTTAAATTGTTTTGCTATATTTTTTGCCATTTTAAATACGACGTAATTTCCTCAAATTACAAGTTTTAACGCATAATAATGATTTTTTTTATTTTAAGATTTTGTTTCTCTTTTAAAATTCAAGTGCAAATATGGTTCGGCACAGATGTCATATACGCCCCATATTGGCGCAATTTTTTTCTGACGCCAATTTCATATACGCAACGGGTACGTAACTGGTGCTAAAGTGTCGTTATTTTGCTTGATATGGTAACCCAGATGTTGTTGTTCCCAGATGTTGTTGTTTATGCTATTAATGTTTTCGCCAAATTGGCGTCGAAAAGAAAAAATTGCGCCAATATTGGTATATAAAATTAGCAATTTTATATACCATATATTATATATTAATTATTATATATTAATTTTGAGGCCAATATTGGTATATATGACATCTGTGCTTATGGTTCTTATGACGTAATTTTCCTGCTTTTAACATGTAATCATTTAATTCTAATTTTAAAGTTTTTTTCTCTGTTTGTAATAGTCACGTGTAAATAAATTTTTAATTCGAAGTAAACATTATTGTTTGCGCTGTTTATACAACTGGCAACAGTTTAAATTAATAACATTTTCTAAAATTTGTAAAAAATATCTCTCGAAATGCTGAAAATTTGAATTTAAAATTGAAATAAAACCTCAAAAATGAGTTAATTAAGAAAAATAAATTCAATCTGCACACCGGGAACTTATAACGTATAAAATTATCTAAAAATGATTAAATTCTCATGTATAGTTTTGCTCCAATAAAACTTTTTTAATGGAACGATTTTGTCCAACTTTAGCATTAAATATCTCTTAAAATAATTCTTCGATTTGAAAACTGCCTGCATCAGCGTGTTTATCAAACATTTCTCTATAATACCACCGATTTTCATATTTTTGTATGCAACAGTTTTTTTAATATTAACGATGAAAGGCCATGCTTAAGCATTCAAATTGGATGCGATCTACCCGGAATATCTACGGAGATTTTCATTGGTCCGTTTCCAAATCAAAACTTTTTTTTTATATATAGAAGGATATGATGCAGAATTAGATTCTTTCTCTCACGAAATATTTAAAATTCAATAAATATAATTCAAGTAAGAAATATGTGGATTTTTTAAAAAATTGTTCAAAGGTGCCCCCCTCTCCCCTACTACGTGATTTTAAAACCTGCTTAGTTAAAGTTTTTACATAAATATATGAAAAATGTGCATTTTCTTCTTTGAATGACGTCAATTTCAAAAACAGCAAAAATATAGTGAGACAATCGGAATTTTTATTGGCTTATAAAACAAAGTACTAGAGTTATCCATTTTTTTTTTAAATTATTGAGCAGTTTTTTAGATGTGTGGCAACAGGAAAGAAACTATTGAATTTGAAAATTTAAAAAGAGATATCTCTGTAATTTTAAATTATGAAAGGTGGCAGAAAAAAGGGATAAATATTGGTCTGATGATTTTTTTAAAGTAGACAGCGATCTTTTCCACGTTTTAAAACGTATACACAGCAAGTTTCATGCAAATCGGTCAAAAATTGAAGATTTGTATAAAGGACATACATGCAGAGAACGGCTTTTATATATATAGATTACAATGCTTGCTCGGTTTCTTTTTAAAAATAGGCCAACATCAAATAATAAAAAGGAACGGTTTTAAAACATTTTTAGGATTTCTAAACTGATTTCCCAACGTATAATAATAATTTAATTAACATGAAACTTTTAATTGATTTAAACGCATTAAAAATATATATATTACACTATCTATTTTTCATGTATATTTTCTATTTTTCAGAGTTTAAAATAGTACGTTGTTGCAGCTTCACAGCCACTTGGCCTTGTTTGGCGAGCGTAATTTGGCTCACAAATCCATTGTTTTTGTAACTCGTATACAATTGCAACCCTCAAGAATGGTTGGCGATTATCACCTGTGATGAACTAACGAAAAAAATACCTTAAAATTACGTTAATAATTTATAATTAGGTTCTAAAAATATTTAAAAAGGTGTATTGTCCTCGGAAGCATACTTTTGTACGCAGTTTTTATAATTTTAGCCTATCAGGAAGGGAATTAAAAATTGATAGTTAAATAAAATTGTGTTAAAAAACTAAAACTAAAAAATAGTTAGCTTACTCAATATCTTCACGACGAGGATGAAAATTTTTTTTTATCACCAGTAATTTCAAACAGAAATCTTTGCCTAATGTAATCGCATAACTTCTAAGATTAAATAAGGTAAAATTTATTATTCAAAATTATTGCTAAAAAATTGAGGATTGTACGCATCCGATATGTCCCTTCGCGATGATGTTAACAGAAGGAAACTACGATTCTTAGCACTATATGCTAAACATTACATATAATATGAAGATCTAAAAATTGAGATATCCACGTGCGTGATAGTTCATTTGAAACTATTGTGAAATATTCATCTTTCGGAACGGTGAAAGAATTATCGGAAATAAATATATTGTTCTCACATACTGAATGCACTTATATTCGACGCATATTCTAAAAACCGGACGCGTAGATAAAAGTTAGTATCACTATAATCGCCCAAATGTTCTCAAACAATGAAAAGAGAACAAATAACAATAAATCCCAAAATAAAGGCTCTTATTTCGCTGGCGATTGTTTAACATTTGCCGCAGATTTTTTTCTATATGATATCTTCTTTTGACGACAAAAAAGCATTGGCGTCATCAATGATATTCAGAACTTTCCGAAGATCTCCGCCTTGTACCGGCCCCTTAAATTTTCTAGATAACTGTTTGGAGACAAATTTAATTGTCAAGTCAACCAGTTTATTACCAAGGTCGACCGTTGATAATGTTTGATCATGCACACACACAGTATACTGTTCATACACAGCTCATAATTTTTGCGCTTTGCTATGCCCATGCTTTTTCCTGTACACGTTTGTATGGGAAATTTTGTCCGAAAAATTTTATACCTATACAGCTGATTTAAGAAAAATATTTTTTTTGTTTCAACATTATTGCAACCAACATTTGCTATATTGCTTATTTTGTGCCACCATAAGTTGAACAATACAGCATTGTTCAATTACCCTGCTTTATTTTATGTTTAATTTTTCTTCTTTATTAAAGATATATAAATTATGTATTTCGCAATAGCCTTCATAAGCCTTCCACAAGCCTTTAAATTAGTACCCATTTTAGCACATATACTTAAAATACACTTTACATTGGTACAGTAGCCCCCATCCCCCACACAAATAAATAAATACATAAAATGAACGATTTCTATAAATACAGTTCTAATTAATGCAAACATAAAAGAAAAATACTCTTTTAATTTGGCTGAAGGTCTTTATAATCATACGTGGTTTATTTTGTCATAAGGTTTCGTCTACATATTAAAAAATTGCAATAAGTTTGATTTTTTGTATGTTAACACACGCTTTTGACGTCAAATTTGAATTCCTTGGTTTAAAGCAGTTCAAAAAAGTTATAATTTATATGCTTTTTCTTAAACCTTCATAGAGTTAGAAGAGATCAAAGTTTGAGGACGCTAATCTTAAACCGAACGCGGCAAATTTTAATTTATATATCGTTCCGAAAAAAATTGTCTAATTGAAATGTTTCTGGTTTAATAAGATGCAATGGATAGACCCAAATATATTTTGAACATTTTTTTGATTTCAAAAAATATTTTTAATTATGAAAATTGTTAATAAATTCGTATGAATTATGACTTACATTAATTTTTACATAAGAAGAACCACAATCATCAAAAGCGTTCTGAGAAATTTTACTTTTCGAAGATTTAAAGCAGCATTATTCAACCGTTTTTCGCGTGTTCCAGAATGCATTTTATAACAACGTAAAATACTAAGATAACAAAAGTAGAATAACAAAGCAATATAACAAAGTCAATATTATAAGTAGTGTTGAACGTTAGTCGCATAAGAAATGTTACCAAAAAATGTTACCTACACTATTTCCAAATAACATAGTTTGTGGTATATTTCTATTGCAAATGTTGCAGAAATACGCCACGAAAATTTTTGGCTATAAATATAAGTATAAAACGTTTATGGTGCTAATTTTTTCTTCAACAAATAAGCAGTAATATCTTATAATAAGTATAACAATGCGGAATATTGAAGTTCTAAAGAAAAAAAATATCATGCGATTTTCTTTACTGAATCAGTCTTTTGCACAATGAAAAACATTAAAAAAAATATAATAATGTACAGTGCAAATTTAATTAATTTGAAATAATATTTGATTAGTGTTGAATATGAAGAAATGCATCCACCTCTGCAGCACAAATAGAATTACATGTAGAAAGAGCTTTTGGCTAAGCAAACGGCGCTGAAGAGGCTTTATGTGTATTACTTATAAATTAATAAATCATTATATTAAAACAAAAGCTCTGTTCGATAATGCTCAAAGCCAATCGAGAGTCGGGCAATTTAGGCTAATTTGAGCTAATTACACCATGAAACATAATTTCATAAAATATAAAAACTATTTCTTAAAATTACTTTAATATTCATATTTAAATCCTTATATCAAATTTACAGCATAATTTTCTCAAAACATAGAATAATAAAACATACAGATAGACACTTTTATAAATAATCTATTATAAATAAATCATTATAAATAAAATTTAATAAAACGTTATGACTTTCTAATTTCAGTTAGCTATAATCAAGTTTAATGAAGATAATATCTATTAAAATACACATATAAATTCTCCTGTAACTTTGTTTTTCCAAACTGCATTGCATTTTTTATCCTGGGAATTAATATTCAAATACATCAAATTACTCGTTGTAACTCGGTGTTCATACATTAGCTTTATTGCTTGTTCTAGTTTACTACGTTGCCATAGGCCGTTACTAACAAAAATTGTTTGTACGTGATGCCATTAGTGAAATTGCTGAGTCAATAAACCAACCATCGTCCTTTAATGAATAAAGTCATAGTTTTACTGAAGCCTCATTGCAATTAGCGGATTTTCGCAATATCGTACTTCCGCCACTGAGTAATTAAGCAGGTCCATTAACAGACTTTTATTTCCACTCAGTCAGTGGCGGTTTTCATTCATTCTTTTTATAATAGTGGGGTAAAAATCCGAAAGACTTTTACAATCTAAAATTAACAGTCGGTATTATTTTCGGCGTTACGAAAATTTTGCCTTAATTGAAAAGCTTTTGTGGGAATATCATTCTTTTATGCTCAGAGAGAATTTAGTTTTCAAAATATAAATGTTTAATAGAATAAAAATATTCTGATTTTGAGAAACCAAAAACTAGCGATTAGAACTTAGAGAATATTAAAAGGTGTTCGAATTTCTATAAAGAATAAATTCAAACTAATGTTTATCGCCTGTGTAAGGTGTTTTAAAATATCTAGTTAAATTTCAAAGGAAGCTAGAGAAGCTCAAAGCTGAAGTCACATTTTTTTCCCCGGGGAAAGGGTGGTGATTTCTCTTGTCTGTTAAAAGTAGAAAATCTGAAATTATACAGGAGGGAATAGTACGGTGATCTGGGAGGATTTTACCTCTGGGATATAATTTGAATTCATCAGTGGCTCAAAACGAAAATTTTTCGCAAACGAACCTATTCCAGAAATTGCACGCTTACATTGTTGAAGGCACTGTTTATGTGAATCAGTAATATGTAATATTTGCAACGAAATATGTAATTACACGATTTTAGGAATTTGACTAAGAATATATGCTCAGCATGTCGACTTTAGGTCGACATGCTGTAAGGCTTACACGACAAAGCGAGAGGCCTTTATCGACTTGTTTGATGTGGTCATTCTTTTGTCGTACTTCAAGAGAATGCGAACGTAGTAGAGGGGTGTCCCTGACATGCTTATCACTTTCCTTGGGGAGAATTTCTTTTGTTAGTTTTATGTGCTTTGTTCCGAAATCTTTGAAGAACGATAAAAATGATCGCCACTGACCACAGAGTCTGCGGAAAACGTAGAGAAATGATTTATGACTCGTCGCAGAATTTAGTCTATATACACTGTAAAAAAAAGACAAATGTTCCTTAAGCTATACCACCACCGAGTCACCCAAGATTCCGAAAAGCGTTCCTTTATTTTTAGAAAGCTCAAGAAAAAAATTATTTTCGAAATTTAAATAAGAATTTATAAAAATAATTTTTTATTAGCTGCCCTAATTTTCGGAAATATTTCCAAGTAGCTTTTACAATGCATTAATAAGTTCTCTCTACCCTGAAAATCGGTTTTTAGGATGCTATCCATTCTTAAGCAAATATTCACAGTCGCCTAACACAATTTGCACATGCAGTTGTAACAAAACATAGTTAATGTTAATACTGTTAATTTTGTATGCTTGCCTGTTAAAATGTTTGCTAAACATAAAAATACTAGCAAAACCCATGGCATTTGCTCGCGTAATAGTTGAAATACGCCAAGTGATATTTGTGTGTCTAATTTTTATTAGAAGAAATTATACTTTTAGGAATAATTAAAAAATTACTAACTAAGCCACAGTTTGACTAAACTTTATTATTACACTGCATTAGGCAGAAATAAGACTTGAATTAATAAGAACTAAAACTAATTCAAAATAAATAGTAACTTAGAAAGTATTTTGAACATTTCACATACGCTCATTTCAGTATTCATTTGAAGTTTTGAATTTTTTAGAAACCGTTCTTAGTACGCATTTACATCTTAAAATTAATCATCATGTCAAATTCCAAGCTTCTTGGCTGTCGGTCTACCAATAATAGCTCAATCTCTGGTGGTAGTGGCACTAACATAAAATGCCTATGTTGAAACAGAGACAATCACCATTAATTTTCCAACATTAATTTTGAAATCGGTTTGGTATTTTCTAATATTCCATAGAATCGGTAATTTAGAAAGTTTTTAAAGACATTTTTAGAATGTTTGTTGTTCCTGCCAACTCCAGGTGGTAGAGGCACTGGCATAAAATATATCCTGTGTCGGATCACAGACTGTCACCATTGATTCGCTATCATTACTTTTGTAATCGGTTTATTATTTCCTGAGATTGTATTGAAATCGTAATTTAGGACTTTTAGTACGCTTTTCGATCCTTCCCTTTGCTTCACTTCTTTTAAATTTCCAATTTATTTTCGGCAGTTCTTAGAGGCCATTTATATTTTATAAGTAGCAACCATGCCATATTTAAAGTTTCTAGCCTCTTCAGTACCACAGAAATCGCAACTTAGAACGTTTTCAGCTCCTGCAACCCACAGGTGGTAGTGACACCGACATGAAATAGAGGGTATGTTAGAGCAAAAGCTGCCACCCTCAATTTCGAACCATTACTTTTGAAATCGGTTCGGGACTTCCTGAGATTGTATAAAAATCGCAATTTAGAACGTTTTTTAGAACGCTTTTGCGCCTTCTCACTCTTTTCAAATTTCGATTTTTTTAGGAAATATTATTAGAGATCAGTTATATCTAATAAGTAA
The DNA here is from genome assembly GCA_963932465.1 of Maratus speciosus. Classification (NCBI taxonomy): domain Eukaryota; kingdom Metazoa; phylum Arthropoda; class Arachnida; order Araneae; family Salticidae; genus Maratus; species Maratus speciosus. The sequence goes on along the minus strand of OZ010790.1, from coordinate 311,497,302 downwards.
CTACCATGCCAAATTTCATGTATCTAGGCCCTTCAGTAGCAGAAAAATCGCAATTCAGAACGTTTTTTGCTCCTGCACACCCTTTGGGGGTAGTGGCATCGACATAAAATATAGCCTATGTTGGAGCAAGGGCTGACACCATCATTTTGACACCATTATTTTTGAAATCGGTTTGGTACTTCCTGAGATTGCGTAAAAATCGCCATTTAGAACGTTTTTTAGAACTCTTTTCGTGCATTTTTACCCCTTTTAAATTTCGAATTTTTTAAGAAATGCTCTTAGAGGTAATTTATATCTAATAAGTAACTATCATGCCAAATTTCCTGTATCTGAGCCCTTCAGTAACACAAAAAACGCAATTTAGGACGTTTTTTTACTCCTGCACCCCCTTTAGGGTTAGTGGCATCGACATAAAATATAGCCTATGTTGGAGCAAGGGCTGTCACCATCATTTTCACAACATTATTTTTGAAATCGGTTTGGTACTTCCTGAGATTGCGTAAAACTCACTGTTTAGAACGTTTTTTAAGAATGCTTTTCGCGCATTTTCACCCTTTTTTAATTTCGATTTTTTTAAGAAATGCACTTAGAGATCATTTATATCTTATAAGTAACTACCCTTCCAAATTTCATGTTTCTAGGCCCTTCAGTAACACAAAAATCGCATTTTTAGAACGTTTTTTATGACTCTTTTCGTGCATTTTTACCCCTTTTAAATTTCGAATTTTTTAAGAAATGCTCTTAGAGATAATTTATATCTAATAAATAACTATCATGCCAAATTTCATGTATCTGAGCCCTTCAGCAACACAAAAACGCAATTTAGAACGTTTTTTTGCTCCTGCACCCCCTTTAGGGTAAGTGGCATCGACATAAAATATAGCCTATGTTGGAGCAAGGGCTGTTACCATCATTTTCACAACATTATTTTTGAAATCGGTTTGGTACTTCCTGAGATTGCGTAAAACTCACTGTTTAGAACGTTTTATAAGAATGCTTTTCGCGCATTTTCACCCTTTTTTAATTTCAAATTTTTTAAGAAATGCACTTAGAGATCATTTATATTTTATAAGTAACTAGCCTTCCAAATTTCATGTTTCTAGGCCCTTCAGTAACACAAAAATCGCATTTTTTGAACGTTTTTTGCTCCTGCACCCCCTTTGGGGTAGTGGCATCGACTTAAGGTATAGCCTGTGTTCGAACGTGGATTAACACCGACATTTCGATACCATTACTTTTGAAATCGGTTCGGTAGTTCCAGAGATTACCTTCTACAAACAAACAAACAATTTTTACTTCCTTATAATATTAGTATAGATTTACTCGAGAATTGATAACGTCCGAAAAACTGATTTTCCGGGTAGAGAGAACTGATTAATGATGCATTGTAAAATATACTAGGAAACTTTTCTGAAAATTACGGGTGGCTAATAAAATTTCTTATAAATTCTTTTTTAGCTGCCGAAAATAAATTGTTTTCTAAGGTTTCTTAAAGATAAAGGAACGATTTTCGTAATCTTGGGTTACACGGAAGAGGTTATTGTATATTTTTGTTCGTGATTATAGTACATTTTAGTTTGTCTCTTTTTACAGTGATACGCACCTTTACAATCCGAAGATAACACCATTTCTGAATCCATCCGTGTTACAAAGCATATAGGTCAGGATATGCTCCTGTAGCATAAAGCTACAGGAATCCGGATCGAGTCGCAGCACGAAAAAATTATTGCAAATGCTTTTTTTTTTTAATCCAAAAACAACCTTTCAATAAATTTGCCAAATAATTGAATCGGATGAGAATATGAAATAATGTAAGAGATTTTAGTTAATTGAAATAATCAAATAACGTCTATTGACTTGTTTTGACGCAGTGATGTTCGGGAAATTAGACAAAGTTTACTTTGCATATTCTTCAAATTAATTCATTTATTCTTCAAGTAGCAGTAGCATGCACTTCGAAACTTTGGAATTGAACTCATTATGCTCTAAAAAGTAGCATATATTAATATCAATATGTGAGAATGTGTAAAATATTTTATATGCCAATATAAATATACAAATTTACAATTCCAAAGATAGCCAACCAAAACATACCATCAAAAATTTACATCCCAATTTAATAATAGAAAGTTGAAAATAAAAATTGAAAATACCTTTTCATCCTTACCCCTTCAAAGAATGGGTGTGCAATTTCCTAAAGTAGCATATTGTAACTTCTTCTTGTAAAACAAGTTAAAAGTTAAGTATTAAGCATTTTGAAATTTCGTAAACAAAACGCAAAGAAAAAAAAAGAATTACAAAAGGACAAACTATATTTTGTAAAATCAAAATAGCTATGTTTACATCACAGTTCTCTCAAATCGTAGAACTCTAAACACAAAAATAGAAATGTGTGTTGCAATTCTTTTAAATTTTCAAGAAACCAAACATTTCACCAATTTTGCCTCTCGTACCAACGGCATTTCAATTTCTTATTTCACTTTGATTCTAGTTGTTTGGCATTCTCGAGTAGTAAGTCATTATTTTTATGAGAGCATTAGACTTTTCTTTTACCCACAAGACTCTTTTACTATCACCTCTTTGTACTCTTAAAACAGAACTGCTGTTTCCACACAAAATGTTTTTCGGAAAGTTTTCTAGTGTTTTTGAACTGTGAAAGTGTCTCTTTCATTCCAAAGTATCTGGAGCCGCTAAATGCTGATTACTTTCTAGTCGGTTTGCGGCAAAAGTTTTGTGATTGTTGCAAACGCTTTATAGCTCTTTGCGGCTCATTGATTTTAAGTTGGTCGAACTAAAAATATTTTATTGAAAACATAGCTGTATTTTTATTGCACAATCTATGCACATCACTTTTAATTAGATCATGTAAATTTATATGGCATATATGTATATATACAGTAGTACCCCGACTTACGTCACCCCGCATTTACGTCGTCTGACCTGAAAAAAAATCCTTAATTAACACGCACGTTGAGTTTTTTTTTAACACTATTGCTTTTATGTAGGGAAAATTTCTTGCGACAGTCACGTGATAGTGACAATCAAATAAACAAAGTCACTTGAAAAGGGTTTGCCGTACTTATAAGAGAAAAAAGAAAAAAAAATTTCGGTTCAAAATTCGTTGCTAAATATTTTCACATCCTTAAAAACTCGAACGGGGAAGCTAGAAGGACAATAAAATTTACGTTAACAACTTATTGATTTATTCCAAATTCATTCTTTTGCTAATGTTAAATGTATGTAACTTAATACCTGAATACAATAGGATATGAATATTAGATATGGGAGAATTTTTGTTTCTTATCCATATTTTCTTATCGAAATATACCATATATAAGGGACTTGATTTTATACGGATATAGTTTCTGGGGTGTGCGCTGTACATGAATGAAGTATATTGCACTTGATTATAGTCGTATTAAAGTTGATAGATGTTCAATGTGCTTACTCCCAGGTGCACGGATAACATCTAGATGGAAACTGAATTCATTCTCATTGGATGAAGAATATCTTACGTCACTGAGTTCACCACATCTGATGTGATACGGTTTTTGTTTACAGTCATTCAAAGTTATTGCTAGAGTTGGTACATTAACTGTTTCTTTCACGAACCCCAAAAGAAAAACAGAATCATGCTTTTACTAAATTTACGAATGCTAAAATCTTGCAATCATCTTGCTTCTAATTAAAACTGCTTTGCACAAGACAAGATTTAGGAGCACTTTAGAAGAAATGTAAAGTGAAATGATTTATTCAATAGCAGAAATTGTGCGATTAAATAAATCGAAGAATACAATTTGGAAATAATGGTTGCAAAAAAGCATAAAATTTGGAAGCTTACAGATATTTTGCTACTGAAAAAATATCCCAATAAGACGTATATTTTTTTAACAACCAACATTACGTTAATTGGTCTACGAGTTACATAAAAATTTACATAATGTATTTCTTTGGAAATAAATTATGCAGTTATTAAGCAATTATTCTATTCAGTTCCTGCTTGTTATCTATCTATAATAGTTTTGTAATAAAACATTAAAATAATATAAACCGTCATGGCACATGAATATATACGAACTCTAATTTCCCTGCGCAAGCGACAATCTCTTACTAACGTGTACAATAACGCAGTTGACAGATAGCGATCGAGATGATCTGCATCTTCCATAACATCAACAGGATTTAGCCAGATATATTTGCCGTCTGCATTTCCCTCAGAATGTCCCTGTGATGAAAACAGATTAGACCTACATCCGATTCCATATAGTTTCTAGTATAATCTGTGTTCTCTGCTAGAATACACAACTGGGCAAATAATGATTGCAGAGAACAGTGTTTAGGACTTAGATTAAATAGATGCCCCGAAGTCATATTGTGTAATGTATTTAACCCTATAGCTCACGAATTATTTTTTCTAAATCACGCTTTAAATTGGTATAATTAGAATCCTGTTATAGATTGTGTATAAACAAATACTTTTTATACCACAAGTGAAGTCTTGATGTTTAATAAGGGGCAGTCAAAATAAAATTTAGTTGAAAACTGATTTTTAAACAGCTGATTTTTGTATGAGGTCCTAGTGAAAGAGAGAGTGTATTTTTATTATTAGATATTATAGTTTTATACCTACTAAAAAATCTATTTTGCTATTTTGTACTTTTGATATTGAAAATTAACATAATTATATTTAAATGTTGTAAAATTTTCACAGAAAACATATTTAAAAACAGAACAAAATACTACGCATGCGCAAGCAAAGTTCAGTCCATTGCTCTACAGAGGGGTGAAAGGATCAGTTCATATTTTCAGGAGCTCTTGAAATATTTAGGACATTATACCAAATCGCAGGAATATTATAAGACAATCGTTACAAACAGTATCACTCCTAAGTAAAAATTCAGTGGATTTACGGATTATTGAAGAGTAATGGTTAGATGTTGAAATGATCATTTTAGCTTTTTCGAAGTTTATCTTTATATTTTCTTTTTGATGCAATCTTGATAAAGCTGTACTTGGTTTGTTAAACTTGATAACCGATAAGTGCTCATTTACCTTTCTTTAAATTTTCGAGGTATCATACCCATATAGATTAAACTTTGTTGAAGTTCTGTGCTGGATGGTATTATGTAAACTCCTACTTTTTCATAATCTGGAATTGGATCATTTTTACTGTGAACCAATTCTTTCAATTTTGTTGGAGATTTATCTATTAAATTAACATTATATTTTCGTAATGCATATCTCAATCTCTCATAAAGCTGTGGGATATATTCAAAGGTGCAATAAATAAATTTGCTCAAACTTAATTCATTCTTCTGTTTGCTTGATCAACTAATCTATTAATGTATTGAGGAGGGAACCATTCTCAATAGCAATCTGTTTAATTAAACTAATCTCTTTTTCTAAATACTTATTCGTACAAACTTCCGAGGCACGTTTAACGTAAAACCTATAAGCAGCAATTTAATATGAAAATGGTGAGTTACAATCAAAAGGAATAGTGTTGTTAGCTCTGCATTGTTTTCCATAAACAGTATGCTCCAATTTATTTCCATAATTGTTCTTTATTAGTTTAATATCAAGAAACGGTATAATATCTTCTTTCTCAATCGACCCTCCACTCCACGACACTTTGTTTTTAATGCAGTGTTTTGACTCTATTGTATACAATAACTTTCTTCTATTATAATTAGTTGCAGAGATTTTTTTTTTAACTTTTTTGTTCACGGCTGTACATGGTTCTATTCTATCTGTTTGGCCATTACCATATTTAAGTCCAAAGTCGCGACACGATATTAAACACTATTTCGTTAGAAGTCCTTATTTATTTCTATGTTCATAATTAAGAAACTGTTTCGGGTCAGTGGCATTTTCATTTTAAAACAGTTTTTTTCAGTAAATAATAAGATAAATTTTATTGAGAAAATAATTACTGTACGCCTTTTTAAAAGTTAAAACAAAAATTAAATTTATAATTATTATAAAAAGAAACATAACTGAATGAATTTTACTTTTCTCTTCAATATCAAGGGGCCCCCTGATGCTGAACTTGTGACATCTATTCAGTCAAGTCTGGTTTATAGTTAGCCATTTTAAGACGAATACAAGCATCTGAATTTTCGATAGTTAAGTTGCTCCTGTTCTAACTTAAACTAAATTTCATATGTGGAAATATTTGCTCACATTTATAAGTTGTACCAAATGTGGACAAAATGGCAAAGTCAATTCTTTTCAGAGAGAAAAACTTTTTTATTTATGCTTTATAATGTTTATAACTTCTTTTTACATATCATACTCTTTTTTTCGGTACTCAAGTGAGTCACTTAAGATTATGAAATGGGTCACTCGGTGACCCCACAGGTCATAGGTTGCTGACCCCTGATTTATACTCTGCCATGGTCTCTTGGTGCTTTTCCCTATAAAATCGGTCGCAAAATGATTTAAAAATGGATTAACGATCTAATCCGTCGATCGATTTTCACGAAAATCTATTCAGTTAATTGTCTATAACATTTTTGCCAAATGGGAGCTGAACAGGAAGTATCCTTTGAAAGTTACCATATTTACTCTCACACACTATTTACAAATTATTATCACAATACTTCTCTTACACCATGTGTTCGTTAAGTAAATATTATTGAACTTAAACACAAGGAAACCACACCGCTCTGAACATCTTTGCTGCTGATTTTGTCCTGCCAGAGTTAAGCTTCTCCAAGAAATATACAAATCTTCTATTTACTAACACAGGAATTCTATAGAATTCAGAAGTACTTAAATAGATCAGTAGGTTAAAAAATAATCATTAAAAATTTGAACATACCGAAAGTAAACCAAACAGACTCATACGCACATAGACACGTGTGCGCGCGCACACACACACACGTACAAATGGCATAATTTATATAGGCAATAAAAGGATCAAATAGGTAGTTTGTTTTAATTTCTGTTTTATAACAACAAAACAAAATTCTTATTCCTTTTATTATTGCGTTATTGAAAATTAAATGGTTATTTGAGTAGGGCTAACAATTTTAGGTCTGCATATGTGAACCTAAAATTACTATAACTGTGTTTAAAACAACAATTAAGCATTTATGGTATTATTCCAACTTCGGGGAAGTTGTAAATATTTTTTACTCGATTTTTCTTAAAATATATTACATTAAATATATATTAGTGAAATGTATATGAAAAGTTAAAAAAAAAAGTGTCTTTTTTAGGAATAGTGTTTATAGAAAAATTATACGTTCAAAATTTTCCATCATAATAAAATAATCTGAAGATAATTTAATCAATCTATATGTTAAAATAACTGCACGGAATCTCGTAACTTTGTCTTTTATATAAAAGACACATGAAATTAAATAGAATGAATTTAGGAAATTATACACTCTGACATAAATGAATTTAAGGTTTTAAGTACACCTTAGAAAACCACAGACAGTATACTTAAAAAAGGTTAGATATTTTGATCTAATTATCCTGTTTACATGTGATTTGAGTCAATTTATTCCAAAGTTAAAAATACTCTAAATTGTTCAAGCTAAAATGCGAAAATATATGAGATTTTTGTATCCCAGACAATCTTAATTTACAAAGTCCGGCTATTAATTTCCAGGACTGACGTAACTGTACGAGAACGAAAAGCCGGAAGATGGCGCTAATGATTGCATATTGAAGAGCGTTTTCTTGCGCATGTGCAGTGTACTCGGCGCAATTCTGAAGTAAATGGTTCTCGTGGAAAGGCGCATTAAAACGTAGCTTTTAAATTCCTGTTGTCGAAGTGAAAATGGAGCAAAGAATTAACATTCAATTTTGCTTAAAATTGGGCAAGACAATTGCGGAAACCTACGAAATGTTAAAACAAGTTTACGTCGAGGAAGCATTATCCCGCTGAAGAACTTTTGAACGGTTTAAACGCTTTCGGGACGGGCGCGAAACGTCGAAGATGATCCCCATACAGGTCGGCCGCAGTCCGTACGCACGCCGGAAGCAATTCAAAAAGTTCGCGATATGGTGAAATGTGATCGTCGATTGACTATTAGAGTACCTGCCAATGAATTGAACATGGACAAAGAGACGGTTCGGCGAATTTTGAAGCAAGACCTAGGCAAACGCAAGATATGTTCCAGATTCGTTTCTCACATTGCGTTGCCTGTGAGGCGATTCTTAGCCCAGCATGGTGTCGTTGAGATGCAGCATCCACCATACTCTCCAGACCTGGCACCCGCAGACTTTTTCCTGTTTCCTAAGCTGAAAAATTTGCTGAAGGGAACAAGATTTCAGGATGTCGAAGCCATCAAGAAAACTGTAACGTCACTATTAAAGAGCATTCCAAAAGAAGACATTAAAACTTCTTTCCGAAATTTGTACAGCCGAGCACAGACGGGCATTACGGCTGATGGGGATTACTTCGAATCATATTAAATCGCTATGTGTTTAACCTTTTTTTCTTCTGAGTTATTCCATGAGTCCTGGAAATTAATAGCCGGACCTTGTGTCTTTTACTGTAATTAATATTTAATCTTCAAACTACTGAAGAATGCCAATTTTACAGGTATTAATTATTTTTGAGAAATAACATTGATATCGTGTGTTTATGCCATTATAGTGTATTTAACGTTTAGTATTTTTCATGCTTCTGTAAGAAAGAAGACCCGACCCATCAGAAAAATGGATAAAAGTGTTCGATAAAGGGAAACTAAGAATACAAATAACCTATTCACATTCTCAGAAATACTTCCTTCAACTCACGGGAATATTCCTGGCAGCAGTGCCACCGGCATATATCTGAGAATTTAAGAAATTTCAGTTCTTTTTTTCCCGTTCTAGGACAGAAAATTTCCATAATCTGAAAACAGGAGTTAAAAAAAAATACGTTTCTCGTTCTCCTGTGGATCCACTTGATTTTGTACGTGGGACCGCGCGTTTCGAATCGAGCAACTAAAGTATAAGGGTTATAAAAGATAAGGGTTTCTTCAAATGGGGGATTGGTAAGGCTTGTTAAATTTCTTGTTCAGAAAGCTCGGAAATTTAAACTTAATTGCTGGGAGATTTCGTCGTTATGAAATAATGGTGGTGTTTTAACATTTATAGAATAATAGAGGATAAAAATTGTTACATATTAGATATATTTTTAAAAAAACATAATTTGATTGTTCGATGTAAAATATGAATATTGTATTTTGAATTAAATTCGAGAAGAAACATTTGCTTTTTTGAATTAAATTCGAGAAGAAACATTTGCTTTTTTGAATTAAATTCGAGAAGAAACATTTGCTTTTTTGAATTAAATTCGAGAAGAAACATTTGCTTTTTTGAATAAAATCGATTTTTTAAAACTTGATCAAACTACTATATTTTTTAAAAAATGTGTTCATTTAGAATATATTTTACATGCGAATATTTTTTTTAATATTCTAAAAGATAAATTGCGAATAAGTTTAAATGAATGAGAAAATTACTACTTTATTAAATTCGAAAGCATTATTTTTGTTTGTTTATTTTTAAATAAATTAGAAATTTTAATTTATTGGATTTTCGGTTTTTCATTTTAAAAAATAAATTCACATTTTGGTTTCAATACAGCCAATATGCATACGTGCAAAGAACAAACGGAATTTCCCCCTCTTTTTCAGACTTCAGGGAACAATTAACGGAAAAAACATGTTTTCTAGGATTACGGAAATTATTTGTTTAAAAATGATAAATAATTTACTGTATAAAAACGAATTTTTATATAGTGTATTACTATAAACAGCATTAAAAGTAATGATGAATTCTGAATGAAATATCTATCTAGTTTTAGATTTCTGAATTATTCTATTCTTCAACATAAAGAAAAAGATAAATACTTTCGGAGAACTAAACAATTAGATTCTCCCTGGTTGGGTGTTAAAATATTTACGCTGATTGATTTCATGCGCACTTCTTATCGTGACCAATTTATAAAAGAATTTCTACAGAATGTTAAGCTGGATCAGGGATGGCGAGCCTATGGCACGCGGCACGTATGACAGTTTCTTTGGCACACGAAAATTTAAATTTTATAAACATTAGATGGATAACCTTTTTCTTTTTGTCAAACGAGTAACAAGTAAAAATTAGTGTAACATGCGCAGATTAAAACAAATAATACAATTATTTTTACATGATTTGAGACGTTATATATTTTTTCTCTGCAATGCGATGAAGAGTTTTTGCTGAGTTACTAACTACAAAGTGACCCAAAAATCTTTAAATTAATAATTACCTTCTCACGAAAAAACTGAGAATTCCTTTTTTAAATGTATTATTATAAGTATATTTACATATATAACAGTTCAGGTACTTTCCCAGTATAGGGTAATTGGTGAGACAGAGAAACTGGCCTTGATGAGAGAAGGAAATTTTTCATGTATATTTTCTGGCAACCTGTTCGCTGTTTCATATACCCAAGCAATTTTTTAAATATTTATACAATTCATTTAGTATAAAGAGGACATTTATCTCTTTTTATATACAAACTATATATTAAAAACAATAATATGGATATATAAATAAAATGTTTATATGTATAAACATTGGCGTCATTTAGCAACAAATCTCACTTTCCGAAGCCGAATTGCACCAAGATTTTTTTTTAAACGCCAAGACTTTTATAAAGAGGAAGTATCGAAGTTAATTTTCAATGAGGTTTTTAAGGTTATTTAGACCAACTACTTCAAACGTTTATGAAACTTTTCAGTCTTATTTATTTGTTCTCAAGACGACTTACGATTTTTCTTTAAATACTATTTTTGTAAGGTTTACAGCACGCTTTTCTTTCTAATACGCTTCAAAAAGAAAAATCTAGCAAATTTAAATCGGGAGAATTAAAGGACATTTTTGTGATTCAATAAAACACGGCTGATTGATTCTTCACCAATCTTGGGTAGCCTTACCTTTATATGCTGGTGCAAAGTCTTATTGGAAAGTCCAGTAGTTTATCTCAAAATCTGTACCAGCCCATGGATTTAAAGCCCCTTTATTATGTGCTTTATATAATATTATTTAAAAAAATAATATTCTTTGTTTTTATATTAATCTTAACCCTATCAGGGGGAGAAAATTCTGCTTGTAAAATGAAGAAATAATAGTCTGACACTAGAATTTACAAACAAATTTAAAAAACAAAATAAAATCTGCTTTTCTACACCTTCATTAGAAAAACAAAATTCTATTAACATATTCTTGGTGCCGTTTGTCAGTTTTGGAATTAAAATTAGGTGGTTACACCTTGTGACCACCGCCCTTGAAAGGGTTAAAGGTTCTGGAACTTTTGAGTCCTCCTGTACTTTGCTTTTTCGTATGAATTTAAAAAAAACTTATTTCTTTAAACAAATTTCAAAAGAAAACTGCTGCAATAAAATGTCTAGTGAACCCGATTTTATTATATTACTAAAATAGAAAACATGATATAAAGCATTTTTTATCAAACATGCAAGAACCAAAATTTCACTAACAACTTATTAATACATTTTTAATGCAACTTGGTGCTATATATTCGATGTTCACAAGTTACATGTTACCTTGATGAAAACTTTAAAATTACCAAAATAAAAATTCATAAAGTTTTTTCCCTCATTACAGTAGTAGTGGAAGGGAAGGATAAAGTAACCACTCTAAGGTTTGATGAATTTTTATAATACTTTTTAATCAGTAAAGGTCTAGAAACAAATATCAATAGTAACTATAATAACTTTAGTTTCAATTGCTATTTTACTTTTTTTTTTAAATTATTTTAAAATGTGCTTTAAAGAAAAATTATAAAATAGCCACTTTGTCCGCCTAGGTTGGGTAAAGTGGCCGCGGCCAGCATAGGCAAATGAACAAATCACGATGATTCAGTATGTTATATATGATATTTTTTATCAACACAAGCTAAAGTAACACACTTTAAGAATAAGTATTATGTTTTGCAATATTTTAAGTATTAAATCGTTACAAGATAAAATGATCAGTAATGAGTACACTGCAAATTCGTGAAACGCTTTTGCAACACTAACTGAACATAATAATTAACACTTCTAACTAAAATAATTTTCGTTTGTGTTGTGAATGTGTTGTTCCAAATAAAAATATTGCGCAAAAAGCGTTGTTAAAAATTACAAGAGGAGAAAATGTGTTTTCAAAACATTTCAAAGCATTCATTTTTCAAATTGCGTTATAAATTTTTTATAAATAGTATGTTTTAAGTGTGTCGTGTGTTATTTTAAAGGCACCATGTATAAAGTGTTTTTTAGTGTTCTAAATTGTGTGGTGTTTACAATGTGTTGCTAATTTGGTGACAAAATGTTGTGAAGCACAACACTATTGTAAGAAAATATTTTCATCAACACTGTTTACAACACGATTTCAACACAATTAACAACACTATTTTTAGAACACATTTTTAGATAGCAACACTTTTGCAACATATTAAGAACACAATCACAATACAAAAAATATTGTGTATATGAAGTTTTCTAATTCACAACACATTGTGTTGTTAATTTGGTGACGAAAAGTGTTGTAAAATGTGTTTATTTTTATGTTTGAGAATTTGCAGTGTATCAATACGACGAATGGATGAATACAAGTACCCCCAGCAGACATACAGACTCATAATTGCCAACTTTTACGCTTTCTTCTTACCACTAAAATTTTATAGTAAATGCTTTCTTATTTAATCGTCAAAATCTCACGATTAGACAAGACGAAACTATCTACTAAATTTTAGCGGTAACAAAAAAGCGTAAAGGTTGGCAGCTATGCAGACTGCAAATGTCGACAGTAAATCGTTCTCTGCAGAAGTTATTGCCCCGACCTCTCTTCTTTCTTTCAAAGAAAATACTTTTGGATAGCATTTTGTTATGAAGAATGAATAAAATGTCGTTTTTGGTCAAAATAGCTATCTGGTCATTTTGCCCGATCTCTTTGTGATTATTTTGCCCGGAGTGACACCATTGAAAAACTGTGGCCTAGTATCTAATCTACATACACTGTAAAAACAAACGGACTAAAATACGAATCGTTAATTCTTCATAGCCAATATCATTCTAGTCACAATTAAGCGAGTCTGTAATTTGATTCGCAGAAATATTTTCTAGCTGTTGTTTCTGACGTGAGACAAGCATTTTACTCAAAACTCACTCGGGTTTTGGTGCATTTGAATTTTCACTGTCCGTTTCTGATTAAAAAACAAAGTTAGGAAAGAAGGGTGGCGGTTGATAGAATAGCGGATAATCGGAAGTTTACTGAGTTTACTGTATATCCAATTTTTTCATATAGTTTTATTTTTTTCGACCATTTATTCAATTTTACACAATAGTAATAATAATAATAAAAACCTCGTTTTGCTTATTGATTTTGTGTATCATTATATGTATATAATAATAATTATAGCGGCAAAAAAACTGTTATTTTTTTGCTGATGGCAACGAGTGGTTTGTTTATCTAACACATATAAAAACAAAATTTTGTAACTATGTCTATCTTTCTAAAAACATAAACAATTAAGAAGTCAGAACCAAGAAATTTTATATGCAGGCGTATTAAAATATTGCGTAGACAAATAAAGTCATCCGGATTCTAAATAAACTATAGTTCATTTTTAATTAATATAAAAACAAGATAACAGCCATTTCCTATAAGATTTACTATTTATTGTTACCAAAAAATTAGAACTTACTATAAAATTTAACGCACAGTGCACACAGTAATTAATTCAAAATATAGCAAAACTACATCTCAGTTGATCTGCGCTGGATCAGCTAGTGCAATATATACCACATAGTACAAACATTCTAAACATAATATGCTTGAGCGATACGGCTCAATAAAAAACGTTTGCTTATATTTGTACTTAGAGACATAAAGTTCAAAATATTAACACCGGATTTATTTTATAATTTTCTCTATTTCTGCATTTTAAAGGAATTTTAATATTTTGTTCAAAAATGTAAAAAAAAAAAATAATTTCATTTTATTGTATATGGAAATTATAAATTTCAAATAATTTATTTAATAACATGAGCTTGTGAATTAAAATTAAAACAAGTAGGTATCTTAATATTTAAGATAGGACTTTATACTGTGTGATAACTATATGAAAAATATTAATATAATTGCTAACAGTGTACAATGGGAAACTATACAACTCATTTAAAATCTACATGCGACATTAAAATGCATGACGTTTAAACATTGAAATGATATTAAAAAACTTCCCGACAGTTTCAACCAACATACTTGGTCTTTTTCAACTACTACAGAAACACTGTAGTATGCAAGTATCTTAAGTACGCTAATACTAAGAAGTACAAATTTCCTTTGAAAATAATATGGTAGCAAAAACCATGCTACCATGCGCTCATGATCACTAACGCCCGTGGTAGCAGATCTGCTACCTTGATTTTAATTATTCAGTTTATTATTAAAAAACAAACTTATATTGGACTTTTTTGTGCAGAGAATAGAAGTGACTTTTTTTATACCTGTATATCATATGTATTTGGTTTTATTTCAATAAAATATTTCAAAATTTGAGCAAAAACTTCAAAATTCATAACTAATATGACATAAAGGTCCAATTATTGTTGTAATGACTTAAAATATGCATTATTTATGAAATTTCGTGCTAAAAATTAAAGCTGAACATATGGTTGCAGATATGCTACCATGGGCATTAGAGAGTGGGACAACTTAGACATGGCAGTCTTCTTAAGTATACCCGGATTAGACATTTTCTGTACGTAAGTTGAGTTTTAAATGTAGTGAAGTGCATTTAGTTTATTTGAGTGTAGCAAATTTTGAGTCCAAATTTGACAGATGCAATGTTATGGCTACCTTCTTATGTGACGTTTCAGAGGGGCGCATCGCTCGTTTAGCAATAGATAAAAAAGTAAATTTTAACTATATTTTTTTTGATAAAATATACTTTATTTTAAATCTAGTAAATACATACAGGATGTTCCAAAATTCGACAGATAAATTAAGAGGAGGGAAAGAAGGTATCAAAAGGATGAAAAATTACCATAGAACATGGGGTCGCAAACCACGTATTTAATCAAAAATACAGGGGGTTCTGCCCTAATTTCATTTCTGTTGACGGCAATAACTTTCAGAAAACTGAAGTATATTATAATAAAACTTTTAATAGACATTCTCACCTTTGTTGTTGTCAAATATACTTTGTCAGATAGATTGTAGATAGGTTGTCAGATAGAGTGTATATATCTGTAAATAGTTTGTGCAAATTAATGTGATACAAATCTATAAAGGTAAGTAAAAAAACACTTACCGATCCAAGGTAGGCAGCCTTCTTTATGAGTCAGAATTCTAGACACTGAGAACAGATTCGGTAATTAGAATAATTCAGAAGACATTTCGAAAATGATGGGAAGATTTCTTGACTTTTGTATTATTTATATCATATTAACTTTCACAAACTATTTACAGATATGTACATAAGTTGAATTAGTATTGAATTCGGTATAATCATGTTTGATGGGGAAAAAAAAACCCCGCATTTCAAAAATCATTCTTCGTTCGTTCTAAAAAACAAAAAGTTTCTGTTGCCAAACGGCAAAAACAAAAAGTCCTCATTCGAAGGGAAAATGTCTATGGAGGTCGGTGTTTTGCAATAGTTGTAAATGTGATAATATCGAAAAAAGTGGTTGGAGTTTCCATTATGCGCGCCAGCAGTATGCACTTGAAGCTCCACATTATGGACTGCGATTTCCAGTTCATAGGATATCATCGATTGCTTGAGAATCCTGATTTTCCAGAACTTTTCGTGATGATATAACATTTCACATAAAATAAGGTACATATCGTTGCATTTTTATTGTAATGTTTTGATTTTCTCAAAATTATTATCATCAAAGGAAGTCACTTAGGATGAAACATTCTGTATTTGTGACTAAGTATGTGGTTTGCGATCCCATGTTCTATGGTAATTTTTCATCCTCTTAATACCTTCTATCACCCCTTTTAACATGTCGATCGAATTTTGGAACGCCCCGTATTTTTTATATATGTTCTGTGAAATTAATTTTAAAATAGCCGTTGTATAATTTAATTGCATGTATGTTATATACAATTAAATATAATGTTATTGTAAAATAGCAGCATCTTGTAATGATTTTTTCACCGATAAGAAATGTTACGGTTATCTGTCATAATATTTGTCATATTCATTCGAAATTGAGAACAAAATGTTTAAATCGCACCAAATCAAATATTTTTTATACCTATATTTAGAGTATTTTCAAAAGCACTTATATAAAAATAAAATTTAAACTTTTCTATAAAACAATTATGATTTCATTTATTTAAAGAAACAATACGAATTAAAAAAAATTCTGTCACAAAAAACAATTAATAAATAAAGGAAGATCTGTGTTATTTTCTCACCAATAGCTTCATTCGTTTTCGAAATATTTTATTCATTGTCTAAGAAGTTTTAAAAAATGCATATTTAAAGTTAAGAGCTGAGATATTACTGATTATTTAAATAATTGCTTGTAACTTCGTTGCTTTGTTTTTAATTTTGAATATTTTGAACTATGTTTAAATGCAAATATCTCACAATCTGCCTGCTTTTGGCGATGGCCGTGTGTTAGATATATGAACTCTGAAATTAATAATCCAAAAAATTATGAAACCAAAAAAAATCTTAAATGCATTTGATTAATATATTTCCTTTCACATTGTCATTTGAACATTGGAAGAAATAATAATAAAACAGAGAACAGGAATTCTGCCTTTTCAGAATTTAATGTTGCCCCCCGGCATTTCCATTACTTCATTTTCTTCTGATGGACTGATGGCTTCTATTATTATGAAACAGCCATTATAAATGAAGCATTAGGTGAAGATGAAAGAGCAGTCGTAAAAAGTTAGAACTTTGATTTTCTGGTCAGAATGAGGGAAAAAATGGCCATAATTTTTTTTGAAAAAAAAAAAAATCATAGGCCATCCCCCCCCCCCCCCATTCTGACCAGAAAATCAGAGTTCTAACTTTTTACGGCTGCTCTTTCATCTTCACCTAACACTTCATTTATAATGGCTGTGTCATAATAATAGAAACCATCAGTCCATCAGAAGAAAATAACTCGGTTAAGCGGGACTCTACAGCAGTACAAAACATAGTTTAATTTTAAGACTTAAAGCACACGCTTTTATTTTATGTAAAATGACGTCATTCGCATCTGCTTAATAATTCCACACTTACCATCCACTCTTCAACATCTACAATAAAGTATGCGTAACACATCACTACCGCGAAATAATGCACAAATGCAGCCAAAAGATGCCGTCATTTAAGAAAATAGACAAAAAAAAAAAAAAAAAAAAGAAAAAAGAAAAAAAAGGCTATCTAATGATTCATAGATACTTAAAATTAAATGCAGTCGGACCTCTATTTAACGAAGTCGCTAAATCCCGAAAAAAAGTTCGTTAAGTGGAAAATTCATTAAATAGAGATGAACCTTTTTAAAAACTTTAAACTACAGAAAACAGATTTTTTATTCATAAACACTAAACATTATTAAAAAACTTAACTAATCACACTTTTTTTTTGTAAATCATATTTATTTTTTTTATTATTATTCATTTTACCCATCAAAAAGAAATCTGTAAGGACAACAAGAATTAAAAAATATATTGTCCGGAAATACACTGTATTTTCAATTTTAAGAAAATATTTGCATTAAAATTAATGAATTTTAATGACATTATCGTATTTATTATAACAAGTAATTTTAAGCATTGTATTACTGCATGCGTCCTTAAATTTAATTACTGAAACTTATTTACTACAGAACAGCCTTTTTGAGTGTGAAAGGGGGATACTGAAAGTTTGCATTTCCTGGATGGAGTGCAAAGAATGGCAGGGATTTTACTGCTCTCGTTGAGTTAGGCACCTGGTAAAACTAATTCAAGGAGCATTATAAAAAGTGTAAAAGAAAGAATAATTTTGAAGTGTCCGGAAATATTTTGAGAAATAGGGAGAAAAAAAATTATATCATAAGAAAAAGTTCGTTAAATAGAGAATACACTTCGCTATTTGGAGGTTATTTTACGAAGAAATTCGCAAAATGTTGTTGGTTCCGAGGAAAAGTTCGCAAAATAGAGGTTCGTTAAATAGAGGTCCGACTATATAGTTTATAATAGCTCCATTGTTTTAACAGAAATCATTCGTTTATATGTTTTTTCAAAATAGCACGTATTTTAATTACACTTTCTTTCGGTTGTTATGAGAAAATGGCAACAAAAATATATAATTATTATTTTAGAATTATTTTTCCTTTACTTTCTACAAAAATGGAATCCTTACGTTGCCAATATTAAGCAAATGGCTCTAAAAACTACAAAAAAATTAATATTTCAAAAATAAATGGAGTTTTCAAACACAATGCATTTAAAAGGACTTTTTTTTTTCCAATACGACGGTATAAAAATCGAAACTGTGCGATGCTTAGACGTTTAAAAAATTGCTATAGAGTATTTAATCGTTCTGCTTTGTTTTACGGCTGGCTTCTGTAAGGTAACATTTTTTTTTTGGAATACATAAAATAAGCTGAGAGAAAGAAATAGCATACTGTACCGGGGGCTAAAAAAAAAAAAATCAAGAAAATTCACATTTTCCCTTCTAGGTCTGCATGTTAACTATGACATAAAACTCGCGGCTGTATGTGAGAGAAAATGAGTCTACTAACTGAAGACGGATGTCTTGAACAACCACGTACTAAGTAGAATTCGATGCAAAATAAAATATTTATGCCGTTACTTCGTTTCCTAATCCTAGCAAATGTTCTTCGCCTTCTCTGTTTTGTTCAACTTAGCGAAACAGGGATCAGAACTTCGTAGAAATAAACTTTGATTACTAGTGAACTACCATCATAACACGACTTTACTGAAACCACTGCTTTATTGAAGTCGTATTATGAAAGGATTATTTATTGGTTTAATGGTTGGATATAGTGATAAAATATTCATTTGAAATATATTATGTGAAATAAATTAATTGAGAAAATAAAATCTGCCGGAAATGAAATAAATATCTAGGAATATATCACATGTACTTTTTACCCGACTGCCAAGAAGGGTTATGTGTTTCACGCGTGTCTGTGTATGTGGATTTCTTTATACCCTCGAAACATCCCAACGGCTGGATGGATTTTAATGAATGAGGTCTCTGTCGATTTGTCTTAACCGCCCGTTGGTTATAGGCTAGCTTTTGTTTTTATAAATTCAAAATGGCGGTAGAGGCGAAAAAAATTACGCACCTTATTGAGTGGCATATCACTGGATAGATCTTTCAAAATGAAGACTATGTTTCATTGACTATTTTACACTCAGAAGCTCCGTTTAAATATTGCACAACCTGGAAGTTGTGTAGGTAGGATCTCTAGCTTTACTGCAAATCTATTCTTCATAGACATCTGTAGGCCTCATCAAAACAGTGGTTATAGATAGGAACTAACAATTAAACACAACTTAAAAGTCATCGATACAAGTAAATAATAATAAAAAAATAGGTAAGTAATATAAAAAATAATTCCACATTGATGATAAATGACAAATTAGTTCGCTGCAGTCGGGTTTTTTTGATTTTTTAAATTTAATTAAAGTTATTAAATTGTTATCACAGCTGAAATTTACCAAACAAATGAGATAATTTATGAATGATTGTATTGGGGTGTCCATTAACTTGTTACATAAAATTCCAGCTTTTTATGAGAGAATTAGACCAAGAGGTGGCTGCACGGACCATCACCTCATCGAGTTGACGGCTGAAAGTCTACTATTAGACAGAACTCGATTTGTATATTAAAATGTAACTAGTCTGCTAAGTCATATCTTCGTGGAAACCACCAGTATAACCCGATTTTAGTGGTTGAACGGTAAGTTTATCATTGTGTTGTCTTGCACCTAAAGGTATGAAAACATCCAGAACTGGCAGTAGAAAAACACAATGGTAAACCTACCAGTCAACCACTAAATTGGGTTTGAAGGTGCTTTCCACTAAGATATGACTTGGCAGACCAGTTGCATTTTAGTATGCGACTCGAGTTTTAACTAATCCTGGAAATTCAGCCGTCAACTGGATGAGGCGATGGTTTTGCGGCTACCTCTAGGTCTAAATATATATCTAAGAACGGTAGTCATATACGAACTATGGAGAATAACAATTTGGGTAAGTATAATAAATATGACGTAATATACGAAAAAAATAAGATTCAGTAAAATAATATATGCATTATACGATATGCTTAGATAATAACCTTAAGGATGAAGCTGCTAATTGTTATCAAGTTATGTACAAACCCTATTTACCACACTTATGTACAATTTGTTATAAATATATTAATTTCAGAATAGAAATGTCTGCAAATTTCGTCTTAAAAAAAAAAAAAATTGCTCTTGGCTTGTTGTGGGCTTGGAACACGAGATCACTTAAGACTTTAAGACGTCTCCCCCCCCCCCAAAAAAAAAAAAAAAATCTGGTGCTGATAAATCTGGAGATAGCAGGCGTATTACTTAAATAAGTATTGTAAATATTTTACGAAACAGTGCTGAAAAGATGGATGTTACATGTCGAAAAAAAAAAAAAGATAGCTATAACCAAGCATTTCCAATTAAACAAGACAATGAAACTTACTGTTTTAATCCATATGGAGTTTCTTATAATTGCATGTGGTTTATTTTGTCTTAAGGGATCATTTACGTATTTAAATTGAACTTAACTTATAAAAGTTCAATAGCATTACAATAATTTTATTGCATATTTATATTCCTCATGCCATAAAAGATAGAAATAGCAATTTTCACCAATTTCGAATCATAAGTTAATGAGATAAAAATTATTGAAAAATTAACCAATCAATGATAAAGACATCCGTTATTTAGAGACAGCTCTAACAATAACTATATGTTTCACTATTTTTTGTTTTATATGATACTTTGTAAAAGCATAACGCGCATGAATATTTTGGATAAATATATTTTTGAAATATTAATTATTAAATAATAATGCGATTATTAAATATTCATAAATAGAAACATATATTCTTTTGTCCCCCATCCGCATTGATGAAACCCGATGACAATGTTCAAAATATAATTCTAGAAATTTTCTTCGGCCTTAATTTTTCATAAAAGTGTAATCAATAAGAACTGAATAAGTTTAAAACTAGACATTTCACTTTCACACAATCAAAAAGGTATAACAATTGGCGCAAAATTGCATTATTTTTTCTATAATAATTTGAATAACTAATACTCTTAGTGCTTATTTATTCCACACTCTTGTACAAACAATATTACTTCCTTCTTCAAATTTTAATATTTAACTTTCCACAGTAAGTTAGCAGTATGTTAATTTAACAATTGCACCAGCAAAGCTATTTCGCATTTCATCTCTACGTTGCTTCCTAAAAACACACTAAACTTTATTAAACGTATACATCGTCGAATCTCGCAAATTTGTATATTTGCAATCAGACTGATACGTTCAAAGAAGTAGCCAGAAACAATCAGATACTTACGACAAAATATTTTCCGGAAATAATTTGCATGCATTGCGTTCTTATTACGAGAAGCAGCGAAGGATTATGGAACATAAGTCTGCTTATCTCAAATGCGTGTCACTGGGTATGTTTCCGTATTCTGTGGAATGTAATTTCAATTCTGGCATGGAATTCTATTGGTTTTAAAAAAGAACAATCGAATGAGTTGATCTGAATAATTATCGAAAAACGTTTTTAACTATTGATTTTCAGTTTTCCTTTATTGTACAAAACGATAAATTTGATACTTTGGTTACATAATGAGACAGTTTATGAGCTAAATGTATTTGTTGTATTGATGTCAAAAATTATTTAATTGCATTTATAATATTAGTATTATTGGTATTGTTAAGTTATATCTCACCAGTATAGACGCCTTCAGTGGCTTCATTCATGATTTTATGCTTGAAAACTGACTTAAAAAAAAAAAAAAAAAAAACAAAAAAAAAACCAGTTTCTATGTTGTATTTTCCATTTCATTTTTTAATTATAGCTACAATTTTGAGATATATCTCACAGCTAAGTGTATTAATATTTTATAAGTAGTGGTAACCTTTTCTACGATTTATATTAAACAAGCAATGAAACATAGCAACTGTTTGTTTGGAGTCAGTTTCCCAGCAAAACGTCATGACTGACGCCACGTCTGTAAGCATCTACTGTTTGCAAGTTTCGCCTTCTGACTATGTGAAAAGTGTCGTTTGATGTTGTTGCTTTATGGTCATTGTTCACATGCCTAAAGAAACTAGCGCCTCCAGACTAAGTGAATTTCGAATAATCATGCATATTATTTCGGATATTAATGCACATACATGACACACAACACACAGTCATGAATGAAGTTTTAGAAAGGAAAAGTTTTAAACAGACTCTGAACAAAATACACTCACATTCGGTTAAAACGCATTGTTTGATTTGAAATTCGATTAACTAAAAGTTAGTGAAAAAACATATCAGAATATAACCTCAAAGATTGTAATTCAAAAGTTTCGTACGGACCCACTGGTATCAATGAAAACGAAATAACAAACTTACTGAATATCTTAATTTACTTCAAATGCTACTTAAGCAAACCTAGTTAAATGTGGCATAAAAGACGAAGTTGTTTTACAACATACACTGTTAGAAATCTGGAACAAACTATCCAGTCATTCCACCGTTTTTATGGAGAAACAGTTATATAGTCGCAATTTAACTCTTTTCTGATCGAAATGTGGTCAACAATATGTTCAGATATGCCTCGTAGTATGGTCAAGTAATTTTATCTTTAAAAACGGTCGAATGATTGGACAGTTTGCAGCAGATTTTTAACAGTGTATAGGAACATAACCATTATTGCCAAAAGACACCTAAACGTCGCCCAATAAACATTGAAATTAATTATTATTGTTCTGCACTGTGTACAACACAATTCTCCATAATTATTTTTCTGTTCGCATTTTTTTCCACAAAAGTATAAATTCCTCACACTAAAATTCCATTAACGAATACTTCATTCATGATGTATAAAGCAAAAAGGAACGATGTTCCTTTCTTCAAAAATTTAAATAATAAATTTCGCGTGGATCTTATTTATAACACCAATAAATAACAACGTTATTTTCTATGAAAAATTTCAGTATTTATCCTTAAATAACAATAATATTTTCTCCTTGAAATTTTAATATTTAGCCTTCAACAATATTTTAGCCCGATGTTCATTTTACGATTGCATCAACAAAGCTGTTACGCATTTTCGTCTCTACGTTGCTTTTCAGAAAACAAGCTAAACTTTATTAAAGGTATTATACGCCGTTGAATCTCGCATACTTGAATATTTGCAAGAAGACTGATACATTCAAAGAGTGAGAGAGAAACAATCTGATACTGAAGACAAAATATTTTTCGGAGATAATTTGCATACCTCGCGTGCTTGTTACAACAAACAGCGAAGGATTATGGAACATAAGTCTGCTTATCTCAAATGCGTGTAACTGGGTGTGTTTCCGTATTCTTTGGAATTTAATTTCAGTTTTGACATGGAACTCTATTGATTTAAAAAAAAAGAAGAATAACCGGAATGAGTCGATTTGAATAATTCTCGAAATAGGATTTTAATTATTGATTCTTCATATTTCAGTTTTACTCAATGCAGAGAAGAATAAATAAGGTATTTTGAATGCATAATGAGCGAGTTTATCAGGTAAATAATATTTAATGCAAGTCAAAAATTATTTAATTGAATTTCTAATATTAGTATATTATTACTTTATTGCTAATCAGCATTATTAGATGTGCTAGGTTTTGTTTGGGTTTGTTGTTCTACGGCCATCTTTTGTGCAGGGGCACATTTTTTTTTTTTAGACATTAACTACACATTAATAGACTACCAGTTTAAAGGGGTCCGGGACACAAAAATCGTCAAATCTTTGAAAAACATTTTATTACTTTAAAACAGTCTCTGTTTTTTTTCAGCTTCAAATGAAGGTTAAATCATGTTTCTGTCTTAATTAAAAGAGGATATATTAATTTTTCTGCTGTGATTTATTTTCAACATCTAGCTTTCAAGCAATGGTTGTCATGGAAACGACTTCTTATGAAAATGCCTTTTTCTGGATGAAGGGTTTTGTCACCATTTCTCATATTTGAATTGTTATAAGTCAAGAACCGTTAAAAATAAATGGTTCAAACTTGGAACATGTCTTTTTCAATTATTTTACTTTAATTTTTATTAAACAAATTTAAAAAAATTTTTACATTTGAAATTGTGATTTTTAAAAAATATATTACATAATTTTTTCTAAAAATTTTTTACTTTAAATATTTCTAATTTCTTTTTAAATTAATATTTAAAAAAATACTGAATCAAAATTAAAACTTATATATTTCTGTTTAATTAAATTAAAAAGTTTTGAAATTCAACAAATAATATTTCGGGTTATAACGATTTTTAAAGAAAATTATTTGAACTTAGAAAATAATTTTTTTGGGAAGTTTTGTGATAAGATTTTGTTTACAAATTACATGGTTAACCAAACCATTTCAAAAAATTTCAAAATTCTAACTAAATAAATATTTTTTATCAATGTGTTTGGGTCATTTTTAAACTGAATTTCGAACATTTTGAACATACATGACAGAAGCAAAAATCGAAAGACATCTTCGGATTAGTATGCTGTATTATAGTCATTATGGAGATTTAAAAACAAACAAATTAATATCGATACCTCGAATCCCACAGTGGAAACAAAATTCAAAATAAAGAACTTTAGGGAACAAGAGATTAATTTAAAATAAATTTTAGAATTACCGTTCGTAGAGAATTTAAACCATGAAACATATAATATAATAAAAATAAAAAATGTTACCAATGTTTAAGTTTTTCACTTTATCGTCGAAAAGTTTGTTCATGCTCACTGTGCATACACGAAAACTGTTTCGATTTTGCTAAAGTGCTATTATACGAGGCGTCAAAGTTGCTTCAATTTCCAGGCGTCTCCATGTTAAAGTGATATTAGACGAAGCGCCAAAGTTGCCTCTATTTCCAGGAGTCTCCATGTTATCCTATGGCTTCAATGGAGTCGCTTGGAAAGTAAGCAACTATTTTGTGTCGGAGCTATTTTGACGCCTGAAATGAAACGAGTCGCCAGTAACAGCCAATCAACTGCTTGGAAAACAGACGATGGAAAAGTCTTTTCCCGAACAGCCAATAAAATGTTTGGAAAACGAAAAGAGTGGTACGTATGTTGAAGGAAAATTGACGAGTCGTAGGCGATTTTTGTCGCTTGGAATTTTTACATGTAATAAGCACTTTACTATGTTTGTCTCTTTGTCTCTATGTCTGTCTGTTCCGGGATAACTGTTAAAAAAATCATCCGATTTGCCTGTAGTTAGGTATGTTGGTGAGGAACGCGAAATTATCTGTATAGTTTTCGGTTAAATTGTTTGGTTCATTCGTTCAAAAAATACAGAACTTTTCCTTTCAAGTTATTATGCTTTTCTATGGGAATTTAATCGATTTTAAAATTTCATTATTCAATGGAGAGAAAATGGCACATTTGAATAATTGATTTAAACGTAAACTTATGGATGCCAAGTTTTCGATATGGAGGTCTTAAATTAATCCAATCGGTTGGAAAATTTGTCAGTATCGGAGAATTTCGAAATTAATTGTTTAAATTATTAGGGAATTTTATGCAGCTGCATGAGAAGTATAAAACATTTTACACTCACTGCCAAAAGTTAAGCACGCAGCGATAAGATGTAAAAAAAAATCGACAAGTACTGCTTGGATGGACACGAAATGCAGCAAGAAAGTGAAAATATCTTTATGCATGAAACAAAACAAACAATTACACACAAATATGAAAACAATATTGAATTTATATAAGTTAGAAGATGAAGTCATATCGGAGTCATTAACAATAATATGTTTAAAGCGAAATCAAACAAACAAAACCAACATTGATTGGGTGTGTGAGCACCCCTCACTTCCATAAAAAGTTTATAGAGTATAAACATGCTTTCTATGAGGTGATCAACCAACGTAGAAACAAGTAATCACCATTCCTCCCGTAGATTAGTTTGCAAGTCTGTGAGAGTGGCTGGGAGTGAGAAACGAGTGCACACAGCACGACCGAGGGAATTCCAAAGATTTTCAATGGGGTTAAGGTCGGACGAATACACCGGCCACTCCATGTGTGCAATACTCCACTCTCGAGGTAGTCTTCGACAAAACTTCTCGTTCTTAAAATTCGAAATAAAACGGTGGGACACACATAGTCCACAGGCCAAGGGTTGAAGATCTTTATTTTAGTGTCTTATAAGAAACGAAAAAAATCCTTTTCCTTCTTAAATTTAGAGATTATTTTTTCGTTTATGGAGGAGACAGATTTCTAAGACTTATTATTGTTTTCTATACAAGTGTTGAGGACAATGTATCTTCTGTGTCTCGAATTATTGCAACAAGTATTTAATAAGAAGGTTTAATACATATAAATCTGCTCGTTTCTTTATTTCTAAAGTAGTTCAACAAAGAACACTTTGAAATTTATTACTGTAACGTTTATTCAGCAGCTAACTAGATAAAAGCTGAATTCTTACCCTTTTAACCCTTTATCTACGGCATTATGATCTACTGCAATTTTTTTCATTTAATAATTTTTTTTCAGTTACTACAATGAAAATTAAAGGATAAACATAAAAAAATACTCACCCGTCAGAAATTCAATTATTTAGAGGTAATTAAAGTGGTATTTTAAAGTACCGTCAGTACACTATGACTAAAATATTGTAACAGAAAACCCACAAGGTATTTCAACTGGCACCAGAAAATATTTTAGATTTAATAAGTATGTGAAATATAGGCTTTTTTCTTATTTACAAATAAATCGTTTGGCAAATTCCAGTGTCAATTAATTATTTCAACACTTTAGAATTGAAAGTGCTTTGGCCCTGAAAGGGTTAAAAAGAAACATTTTTTTTTTGTTGTTTCGATCTGGTTAGATGTCCTTTAGTTATGCGACGTCAATATTCCAGGGACAACATGTTCTCTCGCATCTCCACATCTGCAATATATGAATTTATATATGCCATTTCTAGCATAGTAAAAACGTGCCGGTGCCACAACTTTTTCGATTTCCTATAAAAAAATAACAATGAAACAGAAAAGAAATACCTGTGAAATAATTACTACACTACATTTTTGTAATTACATTTAAAAGCAGATGAAAACGATGGATAACTACACAGACGAAAAGTAAATAAGAAGATTTTCTCCAACACCCAGTGTACTGACGATACTTATAAGTACCACCGAGTATTTCAATTGTTAAATCAAATACATACACCGTTCACCTAAAATAGCTAGTTAAATTGTATTCTAAGATCATAATGAGCACATAAAAAAAGTGTAACACTTATATCCTTTACTGTGTTTTCAGTAATGAAAAGACGGCCGTGGTAATCTGTACTAAATATCGGCACAAAACACATCGACTGCTTCAAAGAAAGCCTCTTTCCTCTCTAAAATAACAAACCTAGAACTACTGCTGCCATGTATTCGGATAAAGTGGAGTTAAAAGAGTGTTTTTGCAGAGTACCATTAGAATAACTAATATTCACTATGGTATAAAAGTTTAAAGTGAATGGTACTTATAAGTACCGTCAGTAGATAAAGGATTAAGGAGTAATTTTTGGCCGACAGACTTATTCACAATTTATAATTTGAAACATTATATAACCGGGAAAATTCTAACAGAATATTTTATGTTGAGCACAGTTGAACAGTTTAGGCAATTCATGGGCTTACTAATTGCGGCAACTTTACCCTCTGCCTAGAAGTAGTTATATTTCTAAAACTTAGGGAGCCATAAGAGAGATGTCTAACTTTTGTCTAAAATATATAAGAGTATAATTAAAATTAAAGATAAAAAAGCCTCAAGGATAGGGTTAAAAATGATAAATATAATTAAATTTAAAAAACATATAATAACTACATAAAAAAAAGTGAAGAAGGTAACATAGTAAAATTTTCTATTGTTCAAAACAATCGGTATTAAGAAGAAATAGGCCAAGAATACAACGCACTTTTCAGTGATGGCCATGCATTTTTTTTTGTTTGTTTTTAGTAGTGACAATATGGATATAAAAGAGAAAAAATAAAGTATAATAATTTTATATGTATATTTATCTATTTTATAAAAAAATATACATAGGGATTTTAAATTAAGTGTATTTTAATCAAGAAAACAACAACAACAAAGAAACAAACAAACCACCACCAGCAACAACAACACCAAAAAACCCCCACAAAAAACAAACAAGCAAAACAACAGAAGAAAATCAGACATTATCTTCAATCAATATTTAATAACGTGATCTTTTTCTATTTCTGGAGTCGGAGACATCGTAGTTTAGCAGTTCAACAATAATCTCATTAGGAATATTATAGGTATTTTTGTAAAACAATTTAGAAAGTTTTTTGACTCGTTGAATAAAAGAGCAAATATTTAAATCGCATCTAATGGTGATATTACGGAGGTATCTTTATAAATTTCTAATGGTCGTTTAATGTTTATAATGAATTTTAGACAGATTTTCCGTACTAGATTTGCATATGGTACTCCAGATGAATATTTGATGTGAAATTTTAAATTTTCATATCTGAAATATTGTTTTATACAACTTTTCTGGTCAATTTTTGTAAATTTATGCAATAATGATAAGAGATTAAAAAGCCTTTAAACGGTGTGTGGGTATGTCAGCTTGGAAACTTTTTATCATCGTCCAAGGGAGGCACGCTCTACTCTTAGCCATAGCTCTACTCTTAGATCCGGTATCGTTTCGGTGGGATTGTAATTTTCATGAATTCACAGGACCTTATACGGGGTAGGGTTCAGGAACAAAAACATCATTTTATGCTTATGATTGAAATCTCACATCTGAATGAGAGATTTTGCTGAAATTGTGCATACAAGTTCATTGTAGATTGCTATGGATATTAAATATTTTTAGGGTCGTACCTGAGCAGGAGCGGGTTCCAGCGGCAAAAACACTCTTTTTCGTTTTTGCTTGACATTATATTAAATTTTGTTTTAAAAGAATGTTACCAAATTTTTAAAGTTATATTTCATGTTATACAATTAAAATGACACTTCTTGTACAAGGTGGCCATCATTAAACTGACGGTACTCAGAGTGTTCTGTAGCGCGATCTAATTGAGAGAATGACGCCAAATTTTGTAAGGAGATTAAACAAGATGAGGGACGAAGGAAAAAAATAGTTCCAAAAGTCACCGCTAGGGGAATATGTGGCGCTGTGTAACGGAAAAGAGAGTATTATTGCCGTATTGAATTAAATCGTTAAATGTGCTAAATCAGAAGTAATTTTATTTCAGTATTGATTTTGCATTTTTTAAAACTCTCTTTTTTGTTACACAACGCCACATATTCCCCTAGCGGTAACTTTTGGAACTATTTTTTTGTTTGAATCCTTCGTCCCCGTCTTGTTTAATCTTCTTACAAAATTTGGCTCATTCTCCCAATTAGATCGCGCTACAGAACACTCCGAGTACTGTCAGTTTAATTATGGCCATCTTGTATTTAAATAAATCATTTTTCAAGCTTCAGTTGCGTATAATTTAATTTGCACCCACTGAAACTGATATTTCTCTAATTAAATAAAAGCTTTTATCTCCAGGCTCTTATATTATTTCTTATTTATTGAAACTACTCGATTCTTTACCATGCGAAGACAGAAAGATACCCTTTTATCTGAAACGAAGTCAGATAAAAGACAGCTTTATTAAGACAAAAGTAATCCGTATAATATTTTCTTGACAGCTGATAAGGACAAAAAATACATTTCATTGATTCATTAAGCTACATTTTGCCTTATTTGCGGTATAATGACGTAACCATGGTCTTTTCAGAGAAGTTTTGCTGAAAATAACTCACATTTTGTCCGAATAAATAAGAAAAAATATCTTTCTTATTCTTTAGGAGACGCTATTTATTCATCTTGTTTAATGTAGTTAACTACCGGATATTTTGGTACAAGGTAAAATATTTCTGATAAAAACCAAGTTCTATAAGCAAGATTTTCAAAAGTAGAAAATAAAGTGGACTTACGCTACAGTTCATCCCTAAGCTACACTTCATATGCATATAAGATATATGTATATACATACACACATGGTACGTATCTGTAATGTTTTAAAAAGTTAAATTAAATGAGACAAATTCTTATCTCTTCTCTGTTAATCAACATAGTTACTTATCTATTTTAACTACTGAAAAAGAAAATCCTTTTTAATAAAAGCACGCCAAGTATGTAAAGAAACCATTGTTGTGTTGTGGGTTATGATTATGGAAGATTCTTCGTTTTTCTTACTTTCATTTCTTGTAAAAAAGGTTGTTGTACCATTTGTATATATTGAAACTTATAGTATGTAAGTGGGCATGCATGTTATGATGCATTTAAGCACGTAAGATAAATGACACTATGTAACATAGGTGTAAAGCTATGTAAGATATATGCATATAAGCCTATAAGTGATAAGGATATACTAAATACATATTGCGATGATGTATAGAGTGTGAAACATAATCAGTCGTTTCATAAAATCGTTTCATTAGGATTTTATGTATAGAGAGTAGATTGTTTAGGAAATACGCTAAATACTAATTACATTATTATTTTTTTCTTTTTTTGCTGTTTCAGGAGTGCTTGGTGCAAGCGGTCAGCACACACTGCATTTTGAGATACATTTGCCTATATGGAGGACAAGAACGACATACGAAGTTTTTAAATGAAAAAAATCACGAAACACTTTCCAAACATAACTTAATGTTTTTTAAAACCCACCAACAGTTAATGTTATTATTGAAACTACCCACAAAAATTCCAAGTATAACCTTTTTTTTTTGACCTACTACTGACTCGTTGTCTCCCCTTAATGAGCATTAAAATATAATTCATAGGTTCTTATATTTTTGGTTATTATAAATTGTGGTTATAGCCATATCCTTACTAAAGTTGGTGACATTCTTGTTTATACCTAAAAAATTTTAATATCGTGAAATAGTGACTGTTGCATCATATAAGGCTAACTTATTAAATGATAAGTACAAGCTGAAAATCTTTATGTTTTTAAAACACTAGGGGGCTCGGCCCCCTACGAGCTACGCTCGCCAACCCCCGTTCAGACACCGCAGTTTCTAAAAGCACGCTAATTCGATCGACTTTAAAAAGATTTTGAAAGATTGAATTATAATATAAAAACAGTGGTGATCTCCCTATAAACGGGTTTCTATTCATTTCTCTTTGATTGAGGAATTTTAAGGAAAAATCAGCTGCTGTTAAAAGATATTATGGCTGTTTTCCTCTTTGATTAAATAAAACAAGTTAAACATTTCAAAATAAGCTAATATAAAATCTATTAAGTAAACAGAGTATTTGTCTCCCGGTATTTTTTAACAAAGCGAAAAGAAAGTTCTTTTAAATAAGACATTTTAAGCGGGCTCTCATGTCAAGCACACAAGTCGTATGTTTGTTGTTCAATAAATAAATAAATAAATAAATGAAAGACATTTTAAAGGTATTGTTTTTAATCTCACGCAATTTTCACCGAACTTTTATTTCTCTTTTTAATATCCACGTGAAAA
Organism: Maratus speciosus; assembly: GCA_963932465.1. Classification (NCBI taxonomy): domain Eukaryota; kingdom Metazoa; phylum Arthropoda; class Arachnida; order Araneae; family Salticidae; genus Maratus; species Maratus speciosus. The sequence goes on along the minus strand of OZ010790.1, from coordinate 311,465,579 downwards.
TACTTTTGTTAGAAATGAAATATTATTTGCGCTGTCCCAACAAAAATAGTTGAAAAGTTTATCTCGAAATATCAAATAAATGTCTCGCGCAATTTTAAAATTTAAACTGTTTTTCAATATTATTTTTTGTCCATTTTACGTAATAAGTGTAATGTGACGTAAATGTGACGTAATTTCTCCTATTTAAGACTTCTAACGCATGTTAATGAATTTATTATATTACAATATCTTTTCTCTGTTAAAATTCACGTGTAAATATAGTTTTTAGGAAGTAATTTTCAATAAGTTCCTGCTTTTTATACGTAATTATTTAATTCTAATTTGAAAGTTTTTTTTCAGTTTATAATAGTCACGTGTAAATAGTTTTTTAATTTGAAGCAAACAATATTGTTTGCTCTGTTTATATAGTTGGCAATAGGTTAAATTAGTACAATTTTCTAAAATAAGTAAAAAATATCTCTCGGAATGCCGAAAATTTGAATTTAAAATAGAAATAAAAGCTCAAAAAATGAGTCAAATTAAAAAAATAATTGCATTCTGCACACCGGGAAATTATAACGTATAAAATGATCTAAAAATTATTAAATTCCAATGTATAGTTTTTGCTCCTATAAAACTTTTTTAATGGAACGATTTTGTCCAATTTTAGCATTAAATATCTCTTAAAATAATTCTTAGATTTGAAAACTGTCTGCATCAGCTTGTTTATCAAACATTTCTCTATAATACTGCCGATTTTCATATTTTTGTATGCAATATTTTTCTTAATATTAACAGAAAAATACCTCCGGTCACAAAAAATTCAAAACCGGCGGCGGCGGTGGTGACCGCGTAAGTTACTTTTTTTTAGAATAGAGAGATACTAAATAATTGATTATTTTATAGTTTTCTTTCTTTTTTAATATGCTTGTGTAAAAACAATTTTTATGACGTAATTTTATATATTTTCATGATTTTAACGCGTAATTATTTAATTCTAATTTGAAAGGATTTTTTTCTGTTTATAATAGTCACGTGTAAATAAATGTTTAGTTTAATAGAAATATTATTCTTTGCATTGTTTTTACAATTTGAACAATTTAAAATAATAATCTCTCTATTCTAAAAAAGGTAACTAACGCTGTCACCGCCGCTTTTAATGAATTTTTTGTGACCGGGGGTCTTTTGTCGTTAATATTAAGAAAACTACTGCATACAAAAATACGAAAATCAGTGGTACTATAGAAAAAAGTTTGATAAACACGCTGATGCAGACAGTTTTAAAATCGAATAATTATTTTAAACGATATTTAATGTTAAAGTTGATCAAAATCGTTCCATTAAAAAAGTTTTCTAGGAGCAAAATCTATACATAGGAATTTAATCATTTTTAGATCATTTTATATGATAAGAGCTCCCGGTGTGCAGCCTGCATTTATTTTTTTGATTTGACTCATTTTTTGAGGATTTATTTCCATTTTAAATTCAAATTTTCAGAGCATTTTGAGAGATATTTTTTACATATTTTAGAAACGAGTATTATTTTAAATTGTTGCCAATTTTAAAAAACGGCGCAAAGAATAATATTTCCTTCAAATTAAAAATTACTTTACGCGTGACTATTATAAACAGAAAAAAAAATTCAAAATTAGAATTAAATGATTACGTGTTAAAAGCGGGAAAATATTGAAAATTACGTCATAAAAATTATATTTACACGTGAATTTTAAAAGTGAAAAAAAAATTGTAAAATAATAAATTCATTTTTATGCGTTAAAAGTCGTAAATGGAGGAAATTACTTCATATTTAAAATTTTCACGTGAATATTAAAAAGAGAAAGAAAACTTTGGTGAAAATTACGCCAGATTTAAAACGATACATTTAAAATGTCTTATTTAAAAGAACTTTCTTGTAGAGTTGTTAAAAAATACCGGAAACTCTGTTTACTTAATTCAATTTACATTAACTTATTTTCAAATGTTTAACTATTTATTTTTAATCAAATACGAAAACAACTATTGTATCTCTTAACAGCGGCTGATTTGGTCTTAAAAATTCGCAATCAAAGGAAAATGAATGGAAATCCGTTTACAGGGAGATAGCCAGTGTTTTTTAAAATTATAATTCAATCTATGGAAATTTTTTTAAGGTCGATCAAATTAGCGTGCTTTTAGAGTCTTTGGTGTCTGAACAGGGGTTAGCGAGCGTAGCTTGTAGGGAGAAGAGCCCCTATTATGTAAAAGATATCTCTGGAAATACTGAAAATTTGAATTTAAAATGGAATAAACCCTCAAAAAGCCAAATAAAAAAAATAAATGCAGTCTGCACACCACGATTTTCTAATGAATATCCTTATATATAAAAAAAAATTATTAAATTCCTCTGTATTGTTTTTGCTCCTATAAAACTTTTTTATGAAATGATTTTGACTAACTTTAACATTAAATATTTCTTAAAATAATTCTTCGATTTAAAAACTGTCTGCATCAGCGTGTTTATTAAACATTTCTCTAAAATAATTCCCATTTTCATATTTTTGTATCCAGTAGTCTTCTTAATATTAGCGAAGAAAGACCTCCGGTGATAAAAAAAAAAACTCATTGATAGCGGCAGTGACAACATTAGTTACTTCTTTTTAACACTTTCCAACAAAGTTGAAAAGTGTTTATGACTTCGGTTTGTCTGTCCGTTGGCCGTCTGTACGTGCTATACTCTCGTAAATATACCAGAATTGCTTTGAAATTTTTGGATGTTATTGACATTGGTTTCTAATGAATATCCTTAGAAAAAATTATTAAATTTCTCTGTATTGTTTTTACTCCTATAAAACTTTTTTAATGGAGCGATTTTGACCCACTTTAACATTAAATATATTACAAAATAATTTCTCGATTTAAAAACTGTCTGCTTCAACGTGTTTATCAAACATTTCTCTATAATATTACTCATTTTCATATTTTTGTATGTAGTTTCTTAATATTAGAGATTTCCGGTCACAAAAAATTTATTGACAGCGGCGGTGTTTACGTTAGTTACCTTTTTTTTTTTAGAATAGAGAGATACTTTTAATCATTCTAATTTGTAAAAAAAAAAAAAAAAAAAAAAAAAAAAATGTTTATGGAAAGAAAGAAAAACTTTATTAATAAATTTCTATAAAATTTCTGTGGTCAAAAATATAAAATACTAAACTGTCATCCTGGTAGAAACAAAGCAAGATCTTCATGCATCTTATGATGCATTTAAGTACACTGGTGAAAACAATTAAAGGGACAAACGGTTTAAAAAAAACAAAAACAAAATAAGTTATCCCCATACGCAAATAAGGTATCAGATGATAGTTAAGCTCCTCGCGAACACAAATGCCACGCAGTGGTCTGTGTCGTCATAAGGCAGTGGCGCTGTGATAGCGTTTGTGCAGAGGTACCTCATTTGACCGAAGCTTGTAGCGTAAGGACGTTTTGAAACATCGTAGCATAATCCAATCCTTGTTTTTTGAATTTCTTTGTTTACCCATTGTTAGTATGACTAGTTGTCATCGTCTAGATGATGCCACAAGATGGCGAATTGTTGGAAGACTCGAGGACGGCCAATCACAGGCTACCTGTTGTAATGACCTCGGTGTTTCGAGAAATGTGGTGTCCACTCTGTGGAAACAGTTCAGTGAGACAAGAACAGTGGTCCGCTGACCTGGTCAAGGCCACAAAAGGGCAACAACGCCGGCTGAAGATCGTTATTTGAGACTTCTAGCCAAAAGGGATAGGTCCGCGACAGCGACACAACTGTCTCGTCACCTGTATAATGCAACAGGAACTTCCATTTCACGAATAACAGTCACCCAGAAACTTAATGCAGGTGGCCTGTATGCCAGGTGCCCTGTAGTCTGCATCCCTTTGACTGTGAACCACAAAAAACGCCGTCTAACATGGTGCCGAGAATACCTGTCCTGGACAGAGGATAGTTGGGGGCGGGTTCTCTTCAGTGATGAGTCGCTATTCAGTCTGGACAGTGACTCGAGACGTGTTCTCATCTGGAGAGAACCCGGGAGTCGATATCGACCCTCTAAGAATGTCGAAAAGAATCACTATGTTACAGGTGGCCTGATGGTCTGGGTAGGTATCATGGCAGACGGGCATACCGACCTTCATGGGTTTGATAGAGGTACTCTGACAGGTCAGCGGTACAGGGACGAGATCCTTGCACCCTATGTGAGACTTTTCCATGGGGCATATGAACCAAATTTCGTCTTTATGGACGATAACGCCCGTCCATATAGGGAACAGTTGGTGAGCGAATATCTCCAATCGGAGGATGTTCAACGAATGGAGTGGCCTGCGATGTCCAATGACCTTAATCCTATCAAACACGTATGGGACGCCCTTGGGCGATCAATTACAGCTCGAACACCAGCTCCAATGGCCATCGATGAGCCCTATGGTGCCTTGGTGCAAGAGTGGGTGCAGTTGCAACAGAGATTGATAAGGACCCTGGTAAACAGTATGAAATGCCGATGCGAAAGTTGTGTAGCTGTACAGGCCATCATACACGCTATTAGACGTGTTTTTCTCTGACTGACAGGGTGTCGGTCAGCTGCTGTGCTGGACACGTGACCAGTTTCCTTATTTAGGGTGCAGGTTGTGCCCATTTTTCTATTCCCATATATTGATCTTATATCGAATGATATTTTGGCCAAGTTTGGTTTTATTTGCTTTGTTAGTTTTTGTTTAACTGCAAAAAGAACATTTGTCCCTTTAATTGTTTTCACCACTGTACATAAGATAAATGAAAGTATGTAAGATAGGGGTAAATATATGTAAGATATATGCATATAAGCATATAAGTTATGGTGCATAGGATGTATATACGTATTGAGAGGATGTATTACGTATGAAATATTCAGCATGAAGTTAATTTAAAAATTAAAATAAAATGTTAATTTTAACCACTCTGACGTGTAAATAAGATATGACAAGAAGGCAGTTTTAGTTTTATTTCTTTTAAAATTCATTTTACTGAAAATATTTGACTAAATTTATCAAATCATTATACTAATTATAATATGTTGACAACTGTTTCTAAAGCTTCTCTAAATATTAATGTGTGTTGTAACAAAATGTATTATTTTGTTGGTGTTTTTGTCGACGAAAAAGCGTCATATGATTCTTCCTATTTTCGGGATCGCCATTGCAACGATATATTTTTTAATGAACCAGTTTTAAGATTCTTGAAATTCTTTTTATTTTAATTAACTCTATGTCAGAGGATCTTGCTTTGTTTCTATTAGGAAGACATTTTAGTATTTTATATTTTTGACCACTGAAAGTTTATAGAAATTCATTAACAAAGTTCTTCTCTCTTTCCGTGGAAATTTGTGATTTTTCTAAAAATAGTACAGATCAGAATGGTTAAAAGTGTTTCAGAAAAGATAATAAAGCCTTTCAGCTTGTACTCATCATTTAATAAGTTATTTTTAACTGATACGAATATGTTTCACGAATATTATTTCACGATATTAAAAAAAAATTAAGCATAAACAAGAATCTCACCAACTTTAATAAGGAATTTATAACAACAAAAAATATGAGAACCTATGAATTTTATTGTATTGCTTATTAAGGGGGACGGCAGTTTGAACGTAAAAAAACAGGTTATATTTTAGGAATTTTTTGTGGATTTCATTAACAACATTAACTGTTGGTGTGTTTTACAATACATTAAGTTATGTTTGGAAAGTGTTTCGTAATTTTTTTCATGAAAAAAGTTCGTATTTCATCCTTGTCGTCCATGCAGACGAATGTATCTCAAAATGTAGTGTCAGCTGGCCGCTTGCATAAAAGCAAAAAAAAAAAAGAAAAAAGTCTTTAATTAGTGTTTAGGGTATTGGCTAATGAATTTGTCTAAAAAATATGGCAATTCAGTTCTGAATATTAAAGGATAAAGGAAGTCGGCCGAGCGGCTCTAGAGCAATCCAAGCTTCCAGGTAAAAAGGGTCATTTTGAAAAAAAAAATGCGTTTAAAGTTTAGGAAATTAGTTACAGTAACATATTTGTTTTGTAACTTTTATAATAATTCGAATAAAAAAAATCGTTTTTGGGTTATATTCTAGACATCATAAACTATGAAAAATGAAAAAAAAAAAGATCTATTTCTTGAAAGTTTCAAACTGGTAGGCCTCTTAAGCTATAATTACAAGTTAACTGGTTGAGTACGGACTGGGACATATACGTGTCCTGACCCGTAATCAAAAGGTTAAACTTTAATTATCTTGATTGAATTTACACTGAAGCTTTTGTTATATTGAGTAAAAGCAAAAGCGTGCACAGGGGTGGGGGAGGGAATAAAGGTACAGTTCTGCTGGGTCGTAATCTAAAAAGAGACCTATTATTGGTGAACATCGTATTTTGTGTATACATATACAGGGCATGTAGGGTCCTTTTAACATAATCTGTACCCATTCCATATCTGTACGGAGTATCATACTTTATGTGCATGCCTGTGAGTAAGATTTCTATAATAAGTTCAAGTCAGCCAGTTTTATGTTAACCGAAGTTTTGAATAATGTAAAATCTGAATAAATTTATAAATAATATCTGCAGGGAACTTAACTGAAATCAATACTT